>VTFQ01000657.1:0-24999 GCA_036281575.1 Ancherythroculter nigrocauda
TAGAGCAAAACAAAACACCGGTCACAAAGTCTAAAATGAGAATTTTTCAAGAGAAATGTAAGAGGAGCTTGAGTTTGTTGTCCAGCCCTGTTTGTTTGAACCGCGAGAGGCGTCTACTCTCATCTAAGCTTACGCTACTCCTACATCCTACGTCATACGCTGGAACTCGACTCTCTTGTGAACGTGAGGACGGACGTTACCGGAAGCTAGTGATTATAGTCTATAAAGTTATAAAAATCTGGATATTTTTCTTATAAAATGCTTCGCTTCACTTCAGAAGACCTTTATTAACCCCCTGGGTTACTTTTATGATGGATGGATGTGCTTTTATGGGCTTCAAAATCTCAGTTACCATTCACTCCTATTATAAAGCTTGGAAGAGCCAGAATTCAACTAGGATGGTTTGAGGGTTAAATAATTTTAATTTTTGGGTGAACTAACCCTTTAAATATTTGAATATATGCATATATTGCTTTTATATACATAATCAACATTTTTAAATGAGTAGATTTCTCTTTCTCCATTGTTTTTAAGGTTTTTGATGAAAACATTCCAGGATTTTTCTCCTTATAGTGGACTTCAATGGAGCCCAAACAGTTGAAACAGGTCAAAATTACAGTTTCAGTGCAGCTTCAAAGGGCTTTAAACGATACCAGACGAGGAATAAGGGTCTTATCTAGCGAAACGTCATTTTCGGAAAAAACGTTTGTTCCGTAAGTAGAATAGGGAAGGCGTAGGACATACACTGTAAGCTTTTTGAAGAATACAAAAGTGCGGTTTTGGCGGAACCACTTGGAAGGCGATCATTTGTTTATATAAAGCATATACATTTACATTTTTTCCGAAAACGACCAATCGTTTCGCTAGATAAGACCCTTATTCCTCGTCTGGTATCGGTTAAAGCCCTTTGAAGCTGCACTGAAACTGTAATTTTGACCTTCAACCGTTTGGGCTCCATTGAAGTCCACTATAAGGAGAAAAATCCTGGAATGTTTTCATCAAAAACCTTAATTTCTTTTCGACTGAAGAAAGAAGGACATGAACATCTTGGATGACATGGGGGTGAGTAAATTATCAGGAAAACTTAAAGTGAACTAATCCTTTAAATATACAGTCATTGTATTATTGTCCGATTTTACTTATAATTACAGATCTTAGATCTCGCCCCCCACAGGATCAGTTTTCATTGTTAAGCCAATGATACCCAAATTTCTCTCTCCACAAAACCAAATACCTCTTTACCCCCTTTCTGCCCTTACCTCTTGTCTACAAGCTATTAGTAACTGGATGTTATTCAATCATCTCAAACTCAGTGGAAATAGATGCGAGTTTCTCCTGATTGGTTCAAAGGCCACACTTTCCAAATCCCAACCATTCACTATATCAGTTGATGGCTCTCCGATTCCCACCTCCTCCCAAGCCAAAAGTCTTTGAGTCATTCTGGACAGTGCCCGCACATCAGCAATATCACTCGCACATATTTTCACCTCCGCAAAATCTACAGACTTCGCCCTCCTCTCTTCCAACACAATCCCAACACAATACTCAAGTCCTTATTCATGCATTGGTCACTTCCTGCATTGACTATTGCAACGCCCTCCTCATTGGCATCCCAAATAAACTCCATCGCCTCCAATCCATCCAGAACTCTGCAGTCACCTGTACCAGATCAACAGACCACATCACACCCACTCTCATTCAGCTCCACTGGCTTCCTGTTTCCTACCGGATCAAATACAAAATTCTTTTAACTTTTAAAGCCCTTCATAACCTTGCCCCCATATCTCTCAGACCTGCTTCTTCTCTACATTCCTTCCCGATCACTTCATTCATCCACAGCTGCAATTTTAACCGTACCAACATTCAGACTCAGCACAATGCAACTATTTCTCGGAATTGTGACTTTATATCTCCTAATCACAAATATATATCACAATTGTGACTTTATATTTTGTTATTGGAATTATGTCACATAACTGAACCTTCTTGTCTCAACTTTGTTTCTCTCAAGTGCAACTTTTATCTCACAGTGCGACTTGCTTACAGTTCCCAAGTCAAAAATCATAAGTGTGCCTAAAAATATAACAGCACAGCTCTCCTAAATGAACCACATGACTTGAGGTATCATTCATGAGTGTAGCATATACAGTGAAGGACGAGTTACACATTGAAGTTTAATAACCGTAATAGTAAAGTATGTAGCGTAGTAATGCCTATCCATTGCTCTTCATTTGGCTAGACAAGGTGAACCAATCAGATTGCACTTAAGAGGAAAACCAACACAATAAAGACCCCCTGATGACCTAGAGCACCACAGGGCTCATCCGTCACGACTCCACTGATCAGCCGCCTAATGAAACTTTTAATACTTCACTTGGCGTGATGGATTACACATGCTTAATTTCCAATGTTTCATCCTAAATCGCTCTTCCCAGAGCATGGAAAAGCTCGGCTCTCCGGGATGACTGAGGGAGCCGCCGAGATACTGCAGTCGAGCGTTTTACTCATTCGAAGCCACGATTGCACGCTAGGCCTCTCTCACATTCACGCTCTAGCCTTCTCAAATTAGCTTGGTAATAGCCGACATATCAAGGGGCTTTTGAAAGCGGAGGGTGAAACAGGGAATGGTAATGGAGTGAAATGAATGCTGATGAAGGCTTTTTTCTTTTTTATGTTATATTTTACGCAGCAAATGTTCGTCTGTGTGTGAAATGGAAAACAAATCATGCTAATCAACCCTAGTTAGATGTTGTGTAGTACGACTGAGCAGGTGTTTAGCAGTGTTTCACGTTATATTAGGGTTTAATGTTTCTTCAATTTAATATGGCGATATACAGCTGTCGCTGCTGGAATCTTTAAGTTTTACAGACTTTGTTTGACAATTAATTAAGTTTAATTCCAACACAATGGGTTTCATTCAACCATACACATGTCTGCGCATGAGTGCAAATATTTTAATGTATGAACTGAAATTACTGAAAAAAGATCCTAACTAATGGTAGGCCTATTCCAAATACCAGATTTTACTTAGTAACAGTGTTGGGGAAAGTTACTTTTAAAAGTAATGCATTACGATATTGTGTTACTCCCTAAAAAGTAACTAATTGCACTACTTAGTTACTTTTAATGGTAACGTGTTGTTAATTTCTCACCAGAGCTGGGCTTGCTTGCTTTTTAATAACCAAAAAAAAAAAAAAAGTTTTTCATACCAAATTTTCACAAACTAATATATTTGAAAGAATGTTTGTTACCAAGCAGATCTCGCAACCCATTGACTATGATAGTAGGGGGAAAAAAATACTATGGTAGTCAATGGGCTGCTAGACCTGCTTGGTTACAAACATTCTTCCAAATATCTTCATTTGTGTACAGCAGAACAAAGAAATTTATACAGGTTTGGAACAACTTGGGTGAACATTTTTGGGTGAACTATGCTTTTAAATGACATTTTTACTCTAAACTCACTTCATAACATCAGTTGAGTGTTTGAAATAACTTCCTTTTGCAAAATGACATGGCTTCATATGATAGAATGAGGCAGAAATTATATTATTTTACAATAGGTTATTACAATAAAGCAGATAAAGGCTAAGTCGACTTTATTCTTATGAAAATACCCAAGATGTCTAAAAGAACAGATAAGCCATATACTGTCGCAGTCGTATGCTTACTGTCACATGTTTTATCAGTCAAAATATCTCTATCTGTATCTGTAACAGCGATATCTGGATGCATTTGTCCATATAAGGGATTTCCTGGAACGTCATAAATTTTATGACTTCTATGAGTCTCACTTGTGGACTTTCTGCATGAGGGCGCCCTCTGGCTATGAGGATGAATGAAACATTACATATGTGTACTCAATAATGCTCAAAACACCTTATTTTGGGTAAAAAAAAGAAAAGAAAAAAATTATACTTCTCTCTACAGAAATTTGAAGTAAACATATGCAAATAGTTTTTCTCCAGTGTAGAGAAGTTTCTCTCTCTCTCTCTCTCTCTCTCTGAGGATGCATAAGATTTCGTGACAAAAATTAAGAAATTACCATCACATATTTTTATCATAATTTAATATTTTATAATAAAACTTTACAGCTTTCTAATGATTTATAGAAAAATGAAGCTGTATTCTCAAGTGCTCAACCAAAACGGATGTTGTTTGGATTGAGATAAGTGATATTTGGCTATATAAACAAAACTGACTTAAAGGTGCCCTAGAAATTTCCTCAGCATAGTTAAATAACAAGAGTTCAGTACATGGAAATGACATACAGTGAGTCTCAAACACCATTGTTTCCTCCTTCTTATATAAATCTCATTTGTTTAAAAGACCTCAGAAGAACAGGCGAATCTCAACATAACACCGACTGTTACGTAACAGTCGGGGTGTACGCCCCAATATTTCCATATACCAGCCCATGTTCAAAGCATTAGACAAGGGCAGGACATCTGGATCTGCACAGCTGAATCATCAGACTAGGTAAGCAAGCAAGAACAACAGTGAAAAATGGCAGATGGAGCGATAATAACTGACATGATCCATGATATCATGATATTTTTAGTGATATTTGTAAAGTGTCTTTCTAAATGTTTCGTTAGCATGTTGCTAATGTACAACTAAATGTGGGTAAAGTTACCATAGTTTATTACTGTATTCACGGAGACAAGAGCCATCATTATTTTCATTTTTAAACACTTGCAGTCTGTATAATTCATAAACACATCTTCATTCTTTATAAATCTCTCCAACAGTGTGTAATGTTAGCTTTAGCCCGTTAGCTGCAGCCTAGCTACTATCAAACTCATTCAGAATCAAATGTAAACATCCAAATAAATACTATACTCACAGGAATCGATGTATGCGTGCAGCATGCATGACGAACATCTTGTAAAGATCCATTTTGAGGGTTATATTAGCTGTGTGAACTTTGTAAATGCACTGTATTATAATCGAGAGCTCAGAGGGGGCAGGGAGCGTGTGATTTAAAGGGGCCACAGCATGAATCGGTGCATAGTTAATGATGCCCCAAAATAGGCAGTTAAAAAAATTAATTTAAAAAAATCTATGGAGTATTTTGAGCTGAAACTTCACAGACACATTCAGGGGACACCTTAGGACTTATATTACATCTTGTAAAAAAAAAAAAAAAAATTCGATGTGTTGTTCCTAAAGTCAAATAAAATATTTTCAGATATCAGATATTTTGTTGTAAATTTAAAAGTAATGCGTTACTTAGTTAATCTGATTACGTAACTCGTTCTGTGATTTTTTAGACTGATTCAAACCAACAACTTCTGAGTTTGTGAGCCTTTTTGAACAATTAGAAGAGCTGAATCAAAAGAGTAATTTACTCACGAATTGCTCATTTTTGCGTACAGCCCACAAGAAAGATGTTTTATTGCCACTATATTGCAATACAAAGTCTTTTTATCTTGTCACATTAACAGTGTAAAATATAATTTATCCGATTCAGATTCATTAAGAACATTAAAAAGGGTAAGAATACATTTATGTGCGTTCACAATTATGGTGTCAAAGTTTATTCCTAGTTCTAATATTTAGAATTTCTGTAATTAGGCAAAAAACAATCATAATACAGAATCTCTTTAACATCAGAGGTTAAGCGGTCTTTTGCGCTTCTAAAAAAAGGCCTTGCTTTTTAAAAAGATTTGCTTTGATAATTCATTTTTACACTGAAAAGCCATGTTGTATTTTATATTCAGATCTGACTAGTCCTCAAGGATGCTTAACCATGAAAACATTTTTTTTTTATAGGTTTTACAAAATGTTTTTCTCTAGCTTAACATTGCCTTCTTACAGGTGATTTGACAAAAACAAGATTTGTCAGTCAGAAGAAGGGTTTTGAACAGAAGAGACTTCAAATCAGCCAAAGGAATTATATTGGCAGGTTTGTATAATAATTTAAATGACAATGTGATAAAATATGACCGAGAGGCTTTTATCACAATCACTAATTCCCAGTCCTAATATTTTGAGTTTTCTGTTTTGTCTGGCCATCTGGTACTAGATTTAAACTGCTGGGATATCAATTCCATTGGTTATAGGCCAAATCACTATAATAAAGCACCAACAAGCTCACAAAAGCAGCGGGTGGTCAAGAAGACGATTATGATAACAGAATACCATTGGAGACCTGTGATAAGGTGTACTTTGTCGCTCTTTTGCCAAAATGGTTTCCATGTCTACAAAGTACTTATTTATTCAATGGTAATGGTCACAAAAAACAGCTTGCGCACACTGAAGTGAGGTGTTTTCCATATTGTTGTTCTTGAATGGTGTAAAATCACTTGAAAATGTCCAAACTGGCAAGGCTTTAAACGCATACAATTGAGAAACTTTTGCAAGGCACAAGAGAAAATAATCTCACTTTGGGACTCGCACGCTGTTTGTATGTGTTGACTCTGCGTTAGAGCTTGCTTCCATGCTACTGACTGGACGGAGCGGAGTCACGTGACTACTTACTAAAAACTTACTGACTACTTACTAAAAAAATAAAAAATAAAATAAAATATCCAACATGGGAAAATTACGTCGGTTAGAGGTTCTGAATTTGGGTTTCAATTACTTTTCGAATATTTTCCACTTTTTCCAGCCCTACTTACAGCCTTGACGTCATTGAATTTCGGTCAGAGTTGTGCGACAGTCAATTACTATTTGCGGATAGCATAGAAATAAATGAGAAGTGCCATAAACTGAATTATACTTGTTGCGCAATTGTCAGTGTCTTTTTTTTTTTTTTCAGTGTTAGCTCTAAAATTAGATCAATCCAAAACAAATGTTTAAGAGCAAACATGTTGAAGATTAGCCGATGGGCTGTCGATTCATTGCTTAAGCTGTTTCCTCACAAAAGCAGTTTATTCAGTGTATTGAAGCCTCTTCTCCATTGACATCCATTGAAAAAAAAAAAAAAAAAAAAAAAAAGGTCTCGCCTCCATCCCCGCATACCACAGCGTTAGCAAGCGTTACGCTTTTTTTCGGTTACAGGTTTGCCTTCATGTGTCTTTGAATATAGTGGTGCAGGTATGATGCCAGAACATCGAAGACTAAATTGACGCTGGTTCCTTCGAGATTTTCCTATGGGGTTTTATAATGAGGTTTTTCAACTTATAAGTAAAATAAAGTCTGTTGTAAATATAACTTGATGCTTTGTGTGCAGTTTACATTGTAGAACAAAACATCACTCACACCCCAAGCTGTCTTATCTAGTTACTTATTAAATATGTTCGTTTTCAAAAATTAACATAACTGCTTCAAAATTCTTGTTTTTGCTATGGGTGTATAATTTACTTTGTAAAACAAAACATCAAGGGCTGGGTAAAAAAAAAAAAAAAAGATTTCCCGATTTTAATCGATTCTCATTTTTACGAACCGATATCGATTCTTAAATCCCAAGAATGGATTAGTCTAGTCTATTTTCAGTTGACGAATGAGCAGAATATGTAGCGCCTCCCATCCAATAAATCACAATAATCTTTGTGCTTTGTTACTTTTGATATGAAGGAAAGTCTCAGATTTCAAATGACGTCCATCTTATTATGAGATTCAAAAAATAAACACCGTTTTGGCGCCGTTTAATGTGGCGTGACAGATCGCTTTAGTGCCTCAGTTAAAGGTGCCCTAGATTCAAAAATTGAATTTACCTTGGCATAGTTAAATAACAAGAGTTCAGTACATGGAAATGACATACAGTGAGTCTCAAACACCATTGTTTCCTCCTTCTTGTGTAAATCTCATTTGTTTAAAAGACCTCTGAGGAACAGGCGAATCTCAATATAACACCGACTGTTATGTAACAGTCGCGATCATTAATATGTATGACCCCAATATTTGCATATGCCAGCCCATGATCGAGGCATTACACAAGGGCAGCCAGTATTAACGTCTGGATCTGTGCACAGCTGAATCATCAGACTTGGTAAGCAAGCAAGAACAATAGCGAAAAATGGCAGATGGAGCGATAATAACTGACATGATCCATGATAACATGATATTTTTAGTGATGTTTGTAAATTGTCTTTCTAAATGTTTCGTTAGCATGTTGCTAATGTACTGTTAAATGTGGTTAAAGTTACCATCGTTTCTTACTGTATTCACCATAGACTGTAAAAAAAGATGGACGACGCGACGCCGCTTCCTTCCATTGTAATGAACTGAAGGTAAAACGGACGATGATGGGCGTTGACATGTTGGAACCTGGGCATGCGCAGAAAGACTCATCAGTGAAACCAGGAGGCGGAGGCGGAGTCGCGGTATCAAACTTCCGCCCAGACGTCTGCGTCATCAAGATCAGATCACCTATTTGTTTTCTTATCTATTGTTTATTAATTATATTTTTCTTTTCCTCCTCCCTTTTTCATTTGGCTTAAACGATGGCTTAATTACATCTGGCAATAAGGAATTTACATTTATTTGAATGTTTATTAATGCACATTGTTCAGTTTTAAACTAAATTACTCATAACTAGGTCAAAACAACATATCGTAATTGATGTATTTTAAATAAATAAATTATACACAAATTAAAATTATACTTGTAAAAAAATATTCTGTTTCTAGAGCAATAATATTTTTGAAACCTCTGTAAAGTTGAACTAACTCAACAGCAGATCGATTGCTGTAACGTTAGACAGTGCTCTTTAATTAACTAGAGTAGGATTAGTTTTGTCCTGATAATTATTATTTTATACCCATAAAGATAATTAGTAACTGCCAGATTATGATCACCTGCTTTTTCCGTCATGGCTAACATTAGCCGTGTTATCTTGGTTAATAACATTTAGCTTATAAAGCCCACATTTAACGTGACCGAAAAAAACTCAGTGATCCGTCAGATCTGTAGGTCGGTTAGGACAGTTTAGTGCTGAACAACAACTTTTGTCAGTGAGAAATAACACAGAAATCGAAAAATAATAGTTATTTATTCATCTTCAATCTCCCCTCAAAGCTCCGACAGTCCTCAGAGAAGCTGTCAATCAACTGTAAATCGTGACGACACGCCCCGTTTCTATAGCACCAAATTGCTTGCAAAAATCAAACTGATCACAAAAATTAACTATTGAATATATATCAGCATGATAACAATTACCTTAAATGACCAAAACCATCTTTCGGAAAATTTTATTGTATGTGTAATTAATTTTTTGTTATTTTGACAAGTGCCATTAGTTTGCATTGAGAGGGCGGGTTTATGACTTGTACTGCATCCAGCCACCAGGGGGCGATCAAAGAGCCCGCGGCTTCACTTTTCAGGACGTATGAGACACACCTGGTATTCACAGAGACAAGAGCCATTGCTATTTTCATTTTTAAACACTTACAGTCTGTTAGCTTTAGCCACAGAGCACCATCAAACTCATTCAGAATCAAATGTAAACATCCAAATAAACACTGTACTTACGCGATTAGACATGCTGCATGACGAACACTTTGTAAAGATCCATTTTGAGGGTTATATTAGCTGTGTGAACTTTGTGGTGTTTAAGGCAAGCGCGAGCTCTTGGGGCGTGGAGTACGAGATTTAAAGGGGCCGCGTACCCTGAATCGGCGCATTTATAATGATAGGCAGTTAAAAAAATTAATTAAAAAAAAAACTATGGGGTATTTTGAGCTGAAATTTCACAGAAACATTCAGGGGACACTTAAGACTTATATTACATGTTTTGAAAACATGTTCTTCGGCACCTTTAAAGAGAAGCGGCAGCACGAGCACATGTGAACATCCTCTCCTTCGCTTTAACACCAGTTACAGCGCGAAATAAACATGACTAAACATCTGAAGGTATGTTAAAAGATACAGTACAACTTACCGAAATTCATATCATATCTCGTGTTTCAACCTCAGAAAGATGTCAATAAAACAGCTTGTAAACAATGTCACGTAACGTCACATTTACCTCAGAAAAACATATTCAGTGACCATAAACCATAAAATATCGCTATGCACTGTTGCATATTCATTATAATTTTTAATGTTCTTCAATATTTAATGCATGTTTGAATAAATCAGTTATGACAGCCACGATTTAAACGTTTATATTTCAAAAAAACGAATTGGAGTAGAAATATGATGCAATTCTAAATAATTTATAATAAAATCATTGAGTGTAATTTAAGTGTTTGTATATAAATAAGTTAATTTAACCTTCAATATTATTATAGTAGTACCAACTGACTCCCATGTGTAGTTTACAGCATTAGTTGAGAGATTTTTTTCCCTCTAGAAAATTTACCATGTACTGTAACTGAAATACTACATCCAAAATAATCGATATCGAATTGAAATCGTAATCGTAATGAAAACATGTGAATAGTAATCGAATCGAATCGTGAAAATTGTGTCAATACCCAGTCCTAATGTTTACCACAGGCTTTAATTTACTCTCAACTTGAAAACCCCCATTATAAAACCCCACAGAAAATCTCGAAGGAAACCAGCGGCGAATTAGTCTTCCATGTTCTGACGTCACACCTGCACCACATTTCGTCTACTACACCTACTCAAGCACACACGATGCTTGTGGAGTTTTCAGCTTCTGCCATCTCACTATATGAAGACACAAACACATAAACTTCATCTGCAGAGCCGCTCTGAGAGTCACTTCACGAACATTTCACCATTTCATCTGAACAAACAGAAACTCAAAGGTCTTCATGACAACCCGTCAAAATAAAAGTTTGGTTTAACTTGAAATTATGACAGAAATTTAATTTTGTTTGATTAATTGCTGAATTGTTCAACTTTCATTTGATTACAGATTTAAGGATTAATTAAATTGTTTAATTTAATCATTTGTGATAGAAAAATTAAAACACCACAGTATTTCTAGGGGGGAAAACACATTTTATTTTTAAATAAATTATTAAATTGTTTAATTAAACCATTAAAAAGTTATCCAGGAAAATTAAAATGAAAAAAAACATGGAATTTGGGAAAAAAGATTTCATAGGGCCCTACCTTGTAACATACAGTCAGGGCTGTCCTTAGATTAAAATGTGGTTTCTATTCCCGATGGTGATAGAGCACTACTCATCAACATCATTGAATTTTGAAGGTCTCCAGTTTCATTGTCAGAATACAAATGGCAAATTTCACGGCTAATAAGCAAATCAAAATGAAGTCCCTAAAAGTTGGCTCCCGCCATATTTCCAAGCGTAGCCTTTTACTCCGGCAGTTATTTCTCTCAGATTGCTCCTCTCAATTCATTAACTTCAAAGCGTATTGTTTGCCCTTTCTTCTCCAAGTCTCGCTCCTGCTGAGTTTTCGCCCCAAGTACTAGGTATGCTTACTCAAACCCAAGCACCAGCGTTATACTTCTTCTTCTTCATATTCTTTCACCATTCCAACACAATGATCAAAGACATTGTTTTCATCAGGAATTACAAAGCTGTGTTTTTTTTTTTTGCATGTCATGCATAAAGCGCAATTTTACACCGGCGGGATCATGAGATGGTGAAATAAATTCAAACAAATGCTATGCGGTACATCTCTGCCTGCAAGGCAGCGTAAACTAATGGCTATGAATGTGGGCCGCTGTCAAAACAGTTGTAGGATTGATTTTTGGTAGGAATGAGCCATGAAATCCAGTCAAGGTTTCAACAGATGACCATCCGACATCCATAAACCTTAGATGTAGACTCCATATACAGTTTGACATGAATGAAAATGAGGCTCTGAGGAATCCCAATAGAATTCAGTGGATTCGCAGCATAAACTCAGATGTATCAAACTCAAACTCAGATAGTATTAAACTTTAGTGTGTAACTCATCCCGCACCATTTCTGAGCAGACTGGCTTATAATTTTCACCTGGAAGATGACAAAAAATGATTCACTTTTTCTTTTTTTACTGTCATTAGGGCAGTGTATAGGGGCCCAAGTCATACCTAGGCACCAATATAATCACAGATACATAGGAAATTATGGACAAATTGTCAGATCAACTCCAATATACCATTCATTTCTGCTTCAGAAAACAAAAATAATTTTCATTCTTTGTAATTATACAAATAAAATTATTATAAATGATGTGAAATTTATGGAGTCTGATTTTGTTTCCAACACCAGAAACAAAGTGCCTGCCAAAGACTCATTGGCTCTCTGCACTAGAAGCATCAACCACTCTGACACACTGAAGAATGACTGATTTCCTGTTGTGGTTTTTGTTGTTGTGTTATTTATTGCTCCTTGTTAATATTATTTGTTTTTGTCCTAGATGTTAATTTTTTTACATCAGTGGATAGGTGACATTTAGACTAAGAATAAATAAATAAATAGTGATATTAAAATTAAAAAAAAGGAAGAATGAAACTAACAGTTCCATTACATACACATTTTCACTCAGAAATGATCTGATTTTTTTATGTTTTTGAAAAGACTTAATTCAATTGATTTTGTCACTTTTTTTTTTTTTTTTTTTTGACACATGATCCTTCAGAAATCATTGTAATATGCTGATTTGGTGTTCAGTTATTGATACATCAGTGTTGGGGGTAATGCATTAAAAGTAACTTGAGTTACATAATCAGATTACTTTTACAAGTAACTAGTAAAGTAACATTACTTTTTCAATATACGACAAAATATCAAAGTTACTTTTTCACATTTATTGCCCCAAGCTTTACTCACCCTCAAGCCTAGGTGCATATGACCTTCTTTCTGATGAACACAATCGGATATATTATTAAATATCCTGACGCATCCGAGCTTTATAATATGGAAGAGGATTAGGGCCAAGCAATAATAAAAAAATAAAACCATCTCAAGATTAAAGTTGTTAAATTTAGAGAAAAAAGTCGAGATAAAATGTTGAGAATAAAGTCATTAAATTACGAGAAAAAAGTCATTAAATTACGAGAAAAAAGTTGTTAAATTATGAGAAAAAAAGTCGTTAAATTTCAAGAAAAAAGTCGAGATAAAATGTTGAGAATAAACTCATTAAATTATGAGAAAAAAAGTCGTTAAATTACGAGAAAAAAGTTGTTAAATTATGAGAACAAATTCGTAATTTAACGAATTTGTTCTCGTAACTTTAATCTCGAGATGGTTTTATTTTTTTTATTATTGCTTGGCCCTAATCCTCTTCTGTATTATAATGGCAGTGAACAGGGGTAACCTATAAAGGCCTTCTGAAGCAAAGCTATGCATTTGTGTAAAAAAAAAAAAATTTAAAAATCCATATTTAACAAGTCATAAAATAAAATACCTAGCTTCTGCCAGACCGCCTTCCGTATTCAAGTTGCGAAGAAAGTGTAAACTGGTGTTGTGTCAGTTACAGTTTTTCCATAAGTTGAATACGGAAGGCGTAGGATGTAGTGTAAGCTTTCTGAACTGCAAGAGTTTTACACTTTCTTTGTACGTTGAATACAGAAGGCGGGCTGGTGGAAGCTAGATATTTTACTTTGTGACTTGTTAAATATAGATTTTTTTATTTTATTTTTTTTACACAAACGCATCGCTTCACTTCAGAAGGCCTTTATTAACCCCCCCGGAGCCGTGTGGAGTACGTTTATGATGGATGGATGTGGATGGAGGCACTTTCTTCAGCTCATACCCATGACCCCTGTTCACTGCCATAATAAAGCTCGGATGCATCAGGATATTTATTAATATATCTCAGATTGTGTTCATCAGAAAGAAGAACGTCATATACACCTAGGATGGCTTGAGCGTGAGTAAAGCTTGGGCTAATTTTCATTTGAAAGTGAACTAAAATTACACAAATATACTTTATGTATTTAATCTCACTTTATTAACTGCTGACCTTCTGCTGATCTAATTCAACCATACTAATAAGCAAAAAATGATTTTAGATTAGATTTAGAAATAAGAGTGTTGAACTTCCTTCTCCTGTATCCTGTTCTTCTTTAATCCAGAATAGCAGCATAGCTGAAAGGTTTGTTTGAGTTGCGCCCTCTACTGTACAGGTGTAAATATTAATTTCCTTCAACCTGAGGCGTATTCAGTTGACTTTTGGTGTGAAATGGCCTTAACATTTGCCAAAAATAGAACTTTTTTTGTTGTTATTAGAAAACAAACAATCAAGTCCAGCCCAGGTGAGAAAAAGTAACGCAAAAGTAATGTAACGCATTACTTTTCATAAAAAGTAACACAATTAGTTACTTTTTTTAAATCAATATTGTAATTCATTACTTTGAAAAGTAACTTTCCCCAACACTGGTTATCATTATCGTTTAAAACTGTTTTTGTAGCTTAATATTTTGTGGAGACAGATTAATTTTTTAAGATCTTACCCCAAACATTTGAATAGTAGAGTATCACAGCTTCCACAAAAAAAAACCTAAAAATAAAAAAAATAAGCACAGTGCTTCAAGTGGAAAAATAAAAGTGCCGGTACTCCCGATGCCCAGTTCAAAATGCGTTCCTGAAGAAGGGAGGGCGCGGTGGGCTTCTGTACATGCAACATGTCGGAATTACATGGAATGTATGCATGGAAAACTGCCGATATGCTAAAGCTAAAAATGGAGAAGTGCCAGTACCCATTTCAAGCACCAATTAAGCAGCAAAAACTGCTTCAACATTGATTATAATGTATCTCGAACAACAAATCAGCATATTAAAGTGATTTCTGAAGGATCATGTGACACTGAAGACTGCGGTAATGATGCTGAAAATTTGGCTTGACAAGAAAAAAATGACAATTTAAAATTAGGGCTGTCAAACGATTAATCGCGATTAATCGCATACAAAATAAAAGTTTGAGTTTGTATAATATATGTGTGAGTAATGTGTGTAATTAATATGTATATATAAATACACACAAATTAATGTATATATTTAAGAGAAATATGTTATGTACAAAAAATGTATTTATATATATAATAGAAATTATATAAAAATATAAATAAATACATATACTTGTAAATATTTCTCAAATATATACATGGATGTGTTTGTATTTATATATACATAATAATTACACACAGTACACCCACATATATTAGGCAAACTCAAACTTTTATTTTGTATGCGATTAATCATGATTAATCGTTTGACAGCCCTATTTAAAATATATGTATATAGAAAAGAGTTCTTTTAAATTGTAATAATATTTAGCAATATTACAATTTTTACTGTATTTTTGGTCAAATAAATGCATTCTTGGTGAGCATAAGAGACTTCTTTCAAAAACGCAATTATTCCAAACTTTTCACTGGTAGTGTATATGATAATTAATTATCAAAGCTAAAACCTGAATCAGTCATGCAGTGTGACTTTCACACTTTTCACATGTTTTTGCTTAGGGAAACATATCACATATTCATTTCTAATCATACTGAAATCAAGAATATCAATTTGGGCGCAGTTCTCAGTGTATGAAATTTCATGATATTTCATAAGCGTACAGCTGGTGCTTTGAAAGACGGGAGCTCAAGGATGTGTGTGTTTCGTTTGCTGAGCCTCAGGGATTCACTCTCACAACCAACACAAGAGAAAGACGATTTTTCTATAATCTCAGAGGAATCCAGAAGCCCCCCAACACTCCACCGACGGCAGAAGAACATGTTTGAGAGTGCAAACACCGTCCAAATACATTCACATGACTTCTCCACAGCAATACTATGTGGAAAGAGATATGAAGAATCTGAATATTTTTTAAGTTAAGCTACATTATCCAGCTCTACCATGAAAGATTAGTATCTGCTGACATTGCTATGACCGTAATAAAATCCAAACCATAAGAAATCGGAACCTGTATTAATGAGATCACCCCAAAGTTGGGCTCTTCGGACTCATATAATCAAAAGAATATAAACTATCTGGGGCAGGTCTGGCTTCAGTAGTTCCATTAAACGGAGGGTTAAACACATTCAATAGCAGCTCTACTGAACCTCAGTGCTCAGCCAACATACTGTCCACACCAGCAGACTTCAAAGAGCTGAAACTGACAGCCAAACCACCGTGATAAAACCACATCAAGCCAGATACAGCGGCAAGAGAGGAACAGGGAAAAAGAGACGGACAAAGAGAAGAACATGGCCATATTTTACACCAAAATCTAAAAGAAAATAAATAATTATAAAAAGTAAATGTAAGCTATTTTTGCATTGTGAATAGGGTTGCAAAGGGATGGAAAATTTCCGGAAACTTTCCAGAAACTTTTTTGAGCTTTCAAGTTGGAAAATTTATGGGAATTTATGGGAATAAAGGGGAATTAATTGGAAATTTGGGGTAATTTATACAAACCGTATCACGTATAAATAAAAACATTTTGTTTGCATACATGCATGCAAACTAATAAATAAAAAAAATTATATATTTGAATTTAATTTATTTGTGAATAATCAATTCTTTCATTGAACAATAAATAAACATGAATAAAATAATGTTGAACAAAATAAACATATTCTCTATGCAAATTTGAAGTTTTTTCACATTAATTCCCGTTAATTCCCATATATTCCCGTTAATTCCAATGGAAAGTTTCTAACTTTGAAAATTCCCGGAATTTTGCAACCCTAACTGTGACAATTAAATATATTTTCCTGCAAATTTCGAAATAACAATTTCATTCTCAATACCACAATACAATAATACTCCATAAGAATCATCCAGTCCATATATTATATATATATATATATATATATATATATATATATATATATATTTTTTTTTTTTTTTTTTTTTTTTTTTTTCCCATTATTCTTACCAAATTTGGGGTTATTTTTGTAATATTCTTGAAAGAAGTCTCTTATGCTCACCAGAGCTGCATTTATTTGATTAAAAATGCAGTATAAACCATAATATTGTGAAATATTATTACAATTTAAAACTTAAAAATGTAAAAATGTAATTTATTCCTGTGATGACAAAGCTGAATTATGTGTAATATTTTTGTGAAAACAGCATTTTTTCCCCCATCTTTCCCCCATCTTTTGTATCCAATAAATACTGACCTTATTTTCCATATTACAGCAGGCTACTTAAATGTTAAACTGATCACAAAGTCAAAGTGCAAGAAATATTTATTGAAAAATACACAATAACTGCTTTTAATTTTTTTGATTTGGGGGTGAAATATGACCAAATATGACTTTTCCTGATAGATTTACCCAGATATGTCATCAGAGAGATGTGGATATGTGGGCATGTTTCAGCTCTTCATACTGCAGTTATTCATGAAAAACACTGTCCACTCGTTCTTCCTCTCAGCTCAGAATCATGTGACCTCTGTCTGTCTCTCTCGATCAGAAATACACAAGACTGAAGAATGTAAAGAAGCCTCAGTTCAGATTTTATAGAAATCAAAAGCATCAAAGAGTGAGTACAGGAAGAACACAGAAATTTAAGACATTATTCACTGATAATCTTGACCTCCAGCAAATTTCAAAAATAGTGTCGTGTTGCACCAGATATCATATCAGGATGGGGAATGAGATTTGAGAACAGGAGAGGAGGAGATTTTCAAAAGGCTTTTTTCAAAGCTGTTAAAAGAATGTTTCCTTTTGAATTTGACAGATGTGATTACCATCATCTGCCATTGTATGTAAATTGTATAGTAACAGGAGTCTCCTGCTGGGCTAATCAGGAAGACAAACACGGCATGCGACCCAATCCATCAAATCAAGGTTTTAGATCTGAAAATGCAAAATAACATCTTGCACACTTTTTTTTGTATTCAACCACCCATGGGTGACCTTTTGTGACCTTCCCCAGTAGCCACCTGCCAGTTAGCCTGTTCTCCGTTGGTCCCCTGAGAGCCCATTCTCACCCTCCTCCAAGTTAACCGCACCGAGAAGCCCCATCACCACAGCAATTACAACACACATCAGTCTGTCTCTCGCCGACTGTCCCCAAACCCTCTGATCACGGGGCTCTTTCAACCCCCCAGCCTTGAGGCTTTACGCCGGGACAGCAGCCATCGAAATCTCCCTCCGCATTCGTTAAAGCTAGAGGAAACACAGAAGAGCCTGGGGCTGTGGAGCAGGACAGGGTTGAAAGGATGTCTCAGCACATTTCACTTAGAAACATATTGATTCGCCTACCACACTTTCTCCAGAGTAATTGCGGTGTCTCCGCGCTCTGCGATGCCTCCCTCTGGGCTTTCGTCGGGATAGAGCTAACGTTGTTACAGTGTTAATGTTGTTTATTTGTTTACTTGTTTACTATGACCTGCATCCAAGAACAAAAGGAGAACAGCGGATCAGTCCTACACAACTGTCAGACACCAACTGAAAGTGATGGATCAAAGCACAACTTTCCTGATCAAAGTGCTACGTATCGAAGCCAAAACACTTCTGCATGCATGTAGGTGTCCTGTATTGTTTTCCTTCTTTCTGTATTGTTTTTTTGTCCTCTCAAATGACAGATGTGTCCCACTTAGAGATCAGTTCATGGTTGTGATATAAATGCTAATATACCCATGTACACAACCAGGGCTTGATATTAAAGGATTAGTCCACTTTCAAATAAATTTTTCCTGTTTTTTTTTTCCTTTTTCGAAAATGACCAATTGTTTTGCTAGATAAGACCCTTATTCCTCGTCTGGTATCGTTTAAAGCCCTTTGAAGCTGAACCGAAACTGTAATTTTGACCTTCAACCATTTGGCGCCCATTGAGGTCCACTATAAGGAGAATAATCCTGGAATGTTTTCATCAAAAACCTTAATTTCTTTTCGACTGAAGAAAGACATGAACATCTTGGATGACATGGGAATTATCAGGAAAATTTTATTTAAAAGCGGACTAATCCTTTAACACCCGCCAAATGCAGGTGGATTTCAGCAGTGGCGTGTAACGCAGTCAGTCCTACTAGCCACTTTTAGGGGTTGAATTTTATATATTATATTTAAATTTTTCAATTGTAGTCTTTTAAAAAGGCATCTGAAAAAAAAAAAAAAATCGTTTTTTCGATACATATCGATACTGAAAACTAACTCTTCCAATACTCATTTCTCCAACAGCGAGTTGACACACAAACCCGCCTTTTAACTGCCTATTTTGGGGCATCATTATAAATGAGCCGATTCAGGGCTACTGGCCCTTTAATTCTCGTGCTCCACACCCACGGAGCTCGCGCTTGCCTTGAACAGTGCCTAAACAAAGTTTACACAGCTAATATAACCCTCAAATGGATCTTTACAAAGTGTTCGTCATGCATGCGGCATGCATGTGTCGGATTATGTGAGTATTGTATACTGTTATATTGTTTACATTTGATTCTGAATGAGTTTGAGGCTATGCTCCGTGGCTAACGGCTAATGCTACACTGTTGGAGAGATTTATAAAGAATGAAGTTGTGTTTATGAATTATACAGACTGCAAGTGTTTAATGAAAATAGCGATGACTCGTCACCGTGAATACAGTAAGAAACGATGGTAACTTTAACCACATTTAACAGTACATTAGCAACATGCTAACGAAACATTTAGAAAGACAATTTACAAATATCACTAAAAATATCATGTTATCATGGATCATGTCAGTTATTATCGCTCCATCTGCCATTTTTCGCTATTGTTCTTGCTTGCTTACCTAGTCTGATGATTCAGCTGTGCACAGATCCAGACGTTAATACTGGCTGCCCTTGTCTAATGCCTTTCATAATGTTGGGAACATGGGCTGGCATATGCAAATATTGGGGGCGTACATATTAATGATCCCGACTGTTACGTAACAGTCGGTGTTATGTTGAGATTCACCTGTTCTTCGGAGGTCTTTTAAACAAATGAGATTTATATAAGGAGGAAACAATGGAGTTTGAGACTCACTGTATGTCATTTCCATGTACTGAACTCTTGTTATTTGACTATGCCAATATAAATTCAAATTTTCATTCGAGGGCACCTTTAAAAAGCTTGAAGTGTCTACTTTTAAATGTAGTAAGTCATATTGAAAACAAATATTCTCTGTTTATGTAATCTGTATGAAACCAACGAGAGGTACAATCTTCCCTGCCTGGCCTCATTATCTGTAATGTTACCACACCCACGCGCAGCACAGCCTTTGACACGCAAATCGTCCATGCGCAAGGCACGCTAACCTGTAAACGCCCCCATCACCTCAAAACAAAGCATCAGCTTCATCATAATTCCTCTGCTTTTTATCAAGTTTGAAAGACATGCTGCGAGTTTACCTTGAATTTACCTCAGAAGAAGAACCGCAATTGATATCCAGCGGAGGTAAGTAATTTATTCCCACTTACATTAGTTAATGTGTTAATAAACGGTTACATTTTTGAATGTTTAGACTATGTTTACTGTGAAATACAGTGTTTATGAATATCTGCTCAAACTGATTTGATTTGCCATGACTGCAGTCTTTATAGGGTTAAAACGTATGCACAATTCGACAGCATTAATCCTGTCAAACGCGTCAATCCACCTTCCAGCTTTATTAGGCATCTCATGCAGCATAATGAGGCTGTGCAGCAGATGGGGGTGAACGAGGGTTTCCACAAAGGCAAACGTCTCATCTTATTCCTCATGTCCCACCTGTCACAACTTGCGTATGGAGGAGATGGGAAGGGGGCGGAAGAAACTGTAAGGAAGAGTGGAGAACAAGAGAAAGGAAAGGCTTCATATATTAGTTGGAGTTTAACACACGATCCCCAAGACCCCTATTAGAGCCACGGCAGACACGGTGCTGCGGGGGGAACCAATTATGATGCAATCCATCTGAGCGAGACTGTGGGATCTGTTGGCCACTGTGAGTGTGTATGTGTGCGAGTCTTTTCAATTAGCCATTGATTTGTTAGGCACTTGTGAGCATGGACACAGTCACACCATTGCTAAGTGTAAGATCTGAGAGCTCTAAGATCAGCATAATCTATAAAACAGCGTAAATACTGTATGTATGCTAGTCAAACTTTCGACTTTCAGGTCTGGTCCACTTAGTGGTGTGTTCTGGCAAAGAACCATCCGCAACGAATGTTGTCTGAACGTTGACATGAACAGTCCTTTCAAGCGTAATAAGGTTTTGAAGATGTGCTCAGTATTTTTCAACTCAGGCTAATTGGCAATTCGTGCCTGTGGCAACATTTCTGCAAAATAATATTACGTTGCCTCTTTTCGCGTGCATTTCGTGACACTTTCAAAATGAAACGTCCAGTTAGTGGTGCAAAAAGTGTGTTCAGTTTTATTCTAAACAGATAAACATGAATCACACAAACTAAAATGGCGATAAAATGTTATTGTGTTTGAAAATAATGTACGATCTAGTGTAGTCAAAAGTGCTGACTTCCATACCAAGTCTGTGCTGAAATTTAAAAAAATAAATAAAAAATGTGATGCTTTGAGTGCTGTTGAGTGGATTCGTAAACACCTCTGATTGGTCATTGTGTTCACGCGCTCAACAGGTATGTCTGTGATTGGCTACAAAACTCAACGCTTGTAAATAAACATCTTTGACACTTTTCACTTCCGTTTGCTTTCAATCACTCACAGACATATCTGTTGAGCACGTGAACACGACGGCCAATCAGAGGTGTTTTTTACAAATCCACTTAAAGGATTAGTTCATTTTCAAATGAAAATTTCCTGATAATTTACTCACCCCCATGTCATCCAAGATGTCCATGTCTTTCTTTCTTCAGTTGAAAAGAAATTAAGGTTTTTGATGAAAACATTCCAGGATTGTTCTCCATATAGTGGACTTCAAAGCCCTCCAAATGGTTGAAGGTCAAAATTACTGTTTCATTACAGCTTCAAAGCATTCTACGCGATCCCAGACAAGGAATAAGGGTCTTATCTAGAGAAACCATCGCTCATTTTCTAAAAAAAAAAAAAAAAAAAAAAAAACTTAAAATTTATACGTTTTAACCATAAATGCTCATCTTGAACTAGCTCTCTTCTTCTCTATTTGAATTCCAGCAGTGTAGACACTGCTAAGTGTATTACTGCCCTCCACAGGTCAAAGTTTGAACTAAATTGTCATATTCAATATGCTAGTGCAAGTATATTACAATTAGTTCAAACTTTGACCTGTGGAGGGCAGTAATACACTTAGCACTTCAACCGTTTAGTGTCCATTGAAGTCCACTATATGGAGAAAAATCTTGGAATGTTTTCATCAAAAACCTTAATTTCTTTTTGACTGAAGAAAGAAAGACATGAACATCTTGGATGACATGGGGGTGAGTAAATTATCAGGAAATTTTAATTTGAAAGTGAACTAATCCTTTAACAGTGCTCAAAGAGTTACATTTTTAAAATGTCAGTACCGACTTCGGTACTAGTGTAAAATTTCAGTACTTGTGTTGTCAGAATTAATAACTTCGGTACCATCTACACTAAACCTAACCCATACTCTTAAAGGTGAAGTATGTCATTTCCGCGACACTAGTGGCACGTAGCAGAATTACAAAAAATAAAGCATATTTTGCAAACGTCCCTCTCGTGCGTCATTCCCTTCTGTGTACAGTAACATGTCAGCCATGGTGCCACACCGGCTAAACACCTTCTGGCTCCGCCTGCTACAGTAGCCACGCCCCCAAGCTCTCACTATTGGTTGAGCTGGAAAGAGACTGGCAGATCTGAGTGGACCGTTCGCCATGTTTTCACGGTGCCTAATCATTAAACTACTTTGCAGCCAATGCTGACTCAGAAAACACTAGATCATTAATACATTATTAAAAGGTTCAGCAAGCTTTATGTGTATGCTAGGCTCATTATTATGGTTTGATGTAGAACAAGGTTGGCTATGCCAATGTTACATAAAATATGTTTTCTCTTAAATTAACATCATAAACACACACACACATACACATAACACAATCACAAAATAATTGACAAGTTTTGTGAGCTTCACCCCATTACTAAATGACTTGGCCACATGAATACTGGATCTTTAAATTGCATGTCAACAAATCATTAAACATTTATACAAAAAAAGAACAGAAGTATGCTGACCGAATGCTGATTTGGCAGTTATGCTTTATGTTGCACATGGTGTTTGTGGAGGGTGTGCAGTCGCATGCAGCTCAGCAAGGCAAGAAAGAGAGTGAGAGAGCGATATGGGAAGAGAAAGAGCAAGGCGAGGTTGTTTTATGCGGGATGAGAGGGGGTTTGTCTGGTTACATAACCTCCAGAGAGCACAGGCCAGCCATCTGCTGCTGCACGACCAACAGGCAAGTCCATTACTAACAGCAGCAGGGTTTAATCCTCTCATCCACAATCTTTTTGTTCTCTCTCATCTCTTTTCCTCTTATCAGGCCCATACGTCTCTCTTTGTCCTCACTTCTACCTCTCTATCCTCTACATGGTCTTTCAGCCTTTTCTTTACTGTCCTCCTTCCGTATCTGATGATCGTTTTTCAGTTACTCTCTCCATACTGCCTCCTTATAGTCATTTTACATCTGTCTGTTTTGCTGTCAAGTGTAATGTAACACTGTAGATTGTTAAACGCTTATGTAACTAACATTCCAAGAAGACATTTTCCTCACTTTTGCTGTATTTAACTTTCTCAGAAGTCAACTTAGATGAATTTCAGAAAATTTGGTGAAGAACATCTGGTCGGTCATATTTCACCACAAAATCATAAGAAAAAAGTTGCAGTTTAATTTCAATAAATATTCTGGGTGGACTGGGAGGAGCTTCACGTTATGAACATTACAGATATTACTATTAAAAAATAAAAATAAAAAAATGATATATCCTTTTAGACAAACCTGCATTAGTCTAACAGGTCAAAGTATTCATAAAAGTCTCCACAAAGTAGTGAAACCGAGAAAGAATCAAAGAAAACACAGGAGAAACGACACACCAGGTGTCTGTTCTAAAGATATTGAGGATGGAAGAAGATAGTCATTGAGTTTTCATTTTCTATATGTCATTCTCTCTCATTTCCTCTCTCTCTTCCAGAAAAAGTGAGTAATCACAGAGACTTCTACATCAAAGGCTGTGTAGGAATATGAAGTTTAACTCTCAGTGGTATATCAGCTGTGCCAGAAACACTCCAAATCATCCATTTTGAAGAGATCCAGAACTTGCGAAACTAGGCTTTGAAAACTGGACATGGGCATCCAAACAACATGAACCCTCACTAACATGAGTCAATGACAAATTAGAACATCTATGCTGTAACAAATAAAAAAAGAGGGGGCGGACTTTTAAAAAATCTGAGAAATAGTACTTAGCTAATTGAATGTGTTTGTGTTGGTTTCATGTGGTTTTGGAAAACCATTTTCAAGAAAAGATTCAATTTAAATGACAATAATACGGAAGAGGATTAGGGCCAAGCAATAATAAAAAAATAAAACCATCTCGAGATTAAGGTTGTTAAATTTCGAGAAAACTCGTTAAATTTCGAGAAAAAAGTCTAGATAAAATGTTGAGAATAAACTCATTAAATTATGAGAAAAAAGTTGTTAAATTACGAGAAAAAAGTTGTTAAATTATGAGAACAAATTCGTAATTTAACTAATTTGTTCTCATAATTTAACGACTTTTTTCTCATAATTTAATGAGTTTATTCTCAACATTTTATCTCGACTTTTTTCTCGAAATTTAACATTTTTCTCATAATTTAACGAATTTGTTCTCGTAATTTAACGACTTTTTTCTCGTAATTTAATGACTTTATTCTCAACATTTTATCTCGACTTTTTTCTCGTAATTTAACGAGTTTATTCTCAACATTTTATTTCAACTTTTTTCTCGAAATTTAACAACTTTAATCTCGAGATGGTTTTATTTTTTTATTATTGCTTGGCCCTAATCCTCTTCCATACAATAAAGATGCTCTGTGGTGTAACAATCAAATAAAAAGTTGGAAAATATAAAATTTTTCGTTTATCTTTAATAAATTTTTTTTTTTTTTAAAGAAAGGTCTTAACGTATTTTTTTTATTATATCTTCATAAATATCAGTTTTCAGGGAGTCACCCCACATGAAATTTTTACATCCCAAACTAACTTTGCCTTGTCATAAAATATCAGACAATTTGACAATTTAAGACAATTCCTACATGAAACAATGAGGTTCTTCATGGGTCTTCTCTGATATAATTAGAAGTTACTCTTTT
>VTFQ01000658.1:0-303454 GCA_036281575.1 Ancherythroculter nigrocauda
ATCGATTTGTGTAGGCCGTCTGCCAGAAGCTAGTTATTATAGTTTATTAAGTTTTAAATATGGATATTTTTCTAACAAAAATGCATCGCTTTGCTTTAGAAGGCTTTTATGAACCCCCCTGGAGCCACGTGGAGTACATTTATAATAGATGGATGCACTTTTTTGGACTTCAAAATCAAGAGCGCCATTCACTCCCATTATAAAGCTAGGAAGAGCCAGGATATTTTATAATACAATTGTGTTTGTCTGAAAGAAGATAGTCATATACACCTAGGATGGATTAAGGGTGAGTAAATCTTTATCTGAGATATAAAGATATAAATCTGGGATAATCTTTATTTTTTGGGTGAACTATCCCTTAGTAAAGCACATTATACCTATTTTATTGTCGTTTAATGCATTGCGGAAATTCATATTTCTATTTCAGTCAATATGAATCCATTAAACATCATGAGAAATACTTTTCATCCATGGTCCAGGGACCATTTCCTCTGAGTAGTTGTGTCAAACAGGTCATGCCAATGGTAATATACCATGTAAAATAGATGGCCTTTTCCTCCAAGGCTTGAGTGAGCACCACAAACATGCATGTTTGCACAGCAGTCACCATAGAAACAGCAAACGACACAGGTATAACATACAGTACCTCCAGCATCTGTACATATCACGCCCATCTTCTATTTAAAGCCCACTAACTTAATGATGTTGAGAAGAACCAAAGACCATCACTCACACTCATAAGTATTAGAAAACTGAATTCCTGTAATATAGACTAATAATAAGTCACTACTTCTTGGAAAACAAATTTAAAATGGCTGCGATATACAGTATTTTCAAAAACATCGCACAGTGAGAATAACCAGCAGAAGTTTTCACCTCAGAACTTCATTCCCTCTTTGACCACTGGCTCAAATCAGTAGGAATATGTGAACTGTGCTGAGTAATGATTATGGAAGCATCCGTTTCTTTCTTTATCAGGAGGCAAATGATTTGAGCTTTGAAGCCGCTTGGCTTCCCTCTATTTGACTATGAGCAAACGAGATTGATGCGCTTAGCTTTCACGGAGCATGTGAGGGTATTCGCACCCTCAGGCTGGAGAGGAACGAGGGGTTTAGTCTCCATTTCAAAGAGAATTTTTGCATTGCTGCCTCTCTATATTTCTGTGGTGACATAAGCTCAGCTCATCTGAGATGGAGGGATGGAAAACAGGAGGTGAGTCTTGTTAGCATCATGGTTAGCAGAAGCCAATTAGCTACTTAACGCTGAACTGTGTTATTTTAATTCAATGTTAAAATACTTTCTCCTATCCAAGGATAACATGCAAAGACAACTACATGTAAGTTATTTGTAGGTTGTTTGTCCAAAAAATGTAAATACTGTGGCTCTGATGCTATAAAAATATACTCTGTTTGTTAGCAAAACGTGACCAGCCTGACATAGCAACACTGGCTCAACCATTGTTGTGAGTTTGGGGGGTTAAACTATCTTTTTGACCAACCGATGTGTGGGATTGTCTGTGCCTCTGAAATTGGACATACTACATCCGGAATGTTGTCACTGTCATGTGACCTACCAGCGTCAGTTGCGTCACTTCACTGCCATTCATAAATCCTTTCCTTTGGCCTCATTAGTAGTAAAGAGTCCATCGAATGCGTACTTTGGAATCATTGTGTGAAATAACTCGCAATTGGTATAAAGTTAAGAGGTATAAAGTTTTTTTCTTTTCTCGCAATTGCAAGTTTATATCTCACAACTGTGACTTTCCTCGCAATTCTGAAATTTTTTCTCTGAATTGTGTGAAATAACTCAATTGTGAGTTATAATGTCAGAATTGCAAGATATAAACTCATAATTGCAAGACAAGTCCGAATTTTGAGATATAAACTCGCAATTGTGAGGTATAAAGTTCTTTTCTCGCAATTACAAGTTTATGTATCGCAATTCTGATTCTCGCAATTTCGAGTTTACATGTCGCAATTCTGACTTTTTTTCTCTGAATTGTGTGAAATAACTCGCAATTGTGAGTTATAAACTCAGAATTGTGAGATATAAACTCGCAATAGCGAGAAAAGTCAGAATTTTGAGATATAAACTCGCAATTATGAGGTATAACGTTTTTTTTCTCGCAATTGCAAGTTTCTCACAACTGTGACTTTCCTCGCAATTCTGAATTTTTTTCTCTGAATTGTGTGAAATAACTCAATTGTGAGTTATAAAATCAGAATTGCGAGATATAAACTCGTAATTGCATGACAAGATAGAATTTTGAGATATAAACTCGCAATTGTGAGGTATAAAGTTCTCTTTTCTCGCAATTACAAGTTTATGTCTCGCAATTCTGATTCTCGCAATTTCGAGTTTACATCTCGCAATTCTGACTTTTTTTCTCTGAATTGTGTGAAATAACTCGCAATTGTGAGTTATAATGTAAGAATTGCAAGATATAAACTCGTTATTGCAAGACAAGTCAGAATTTTGAGATATAAACTCGCAATTGTGAGGTATAAAGTTCTTTTCTCGCAATT
Source organism: Ancherythroculter nigrocauda (assembly GCA_036281575.1). Classification (NCBI taxonomy): domain Eukaryota; kingdom Metazoa; phylum Chordata; class Actinopteri; order Cypriniformes; family Xenocyprididae; genus Ancherythroculter; species Ancherythroculter nigrocauda. The sequence continues at coordinate 2,526 of VTFQ01000658.1, forward strand.
ACAAGTTTATGTATCGCAATTCTGATTCTCGCAATTTCGAGTTTACATCTCGCAATTCTGACTTTTTTCTCTGAATTGTGTGAAATAACTCGCAATTGTGAGTTATAAACTCAGAATTGCGAGATATAAACTCGCAATTGCGAGAAAAGTCAGAATTGTGAGATATAAACTCGCAATAACGAGAAAAGTCAGAATTTTGAGATATAAACTCGCAATTGTGATGTATAAAGTTTTTTTTCTCGCAATTGCAAGTTTATATCTCACAACTGTGACTTTCCTCGCAATTCTGAATTTTTTTCTCTAAATTATGTGAAATAAATTGTGAGTTATAACGTCAGAATTGTGAGATATAATTGCAAGACAAGATAGAATTTTGAGATATAAACTCGCAATTGTGAGGTATAAAGTTCTCTTTTCTCGCAATTGCAAGTTTATGTCTCGCAATTCTGATTCTCGCAATATCGAGTTTACATCTCGCAATTCTGACTTTTTTTCTCTGAATTATGTGAAATAACTTGCAATTGTGAGTTATAAACCCAGAATTGCGAGATATAAACTCGCAATTGTGAGAAAAGTCGGATTTTGGAGATATAAACTCGCAATAGCGAGAAAAGTCAGAATTTTGAGATATAAACTCGCAATTGTGAGATATAAAGTTTTTTTCTCGCAATTGCAAGTTTATATCTCGCAATTCTGACTTTCTTGCAATTTCGGGTTTACATCTCGCAATTCTGACTTTTTTTTCTCCGAATTGTGTGAAATAACGCGCAATTGTGAGGTATAAAGTTTTTCTTTTCTCGCAATTGCACTGACTTTTTCCTCACAATTCTGACTTTTCTTCAATTACAAAGTCCACTTCTGAGGAAAAAATAAGACAGACTTTTCTCAGAATTGCAAGTTTCTCACAATTCTGACTTTTCCCCTCGCAAATGTTTTTTAAAGTGCGAGTTCTCAGAATTGCGACTTTATATCTCACAATTCTGACTTTATAAAAAGCAATTGCAACTTTATATCATGCTTCCATACTAACTAGTCAACACTAAAAGTTAAAAAAAAAAAAAAATTAACAAACTTGTTTTTAAGTTATTTATGACATATTTATGACAGCCAGAAATAAATCAATGCACAATATGTCCTTCTTTCTGTTTTGTAGCAGCTCTTGGCTTTTACGGCAGGTTTAAGCGTTACTGAGAGGAGCGTGGAGCAGTAAAGGCCGGTGAGAGCACTCATGGGGGTATTATGAGAGTGAAGGTGATTATTGGCCTCCTAGCAGCTACTGAGGACGGGGTCAGTCGATTAAAACTCTCAGCCCTTCGCAATAAATCTCAGCCTTCCTCAGGGACAATACTAATGACTGTGTGGACACAGGGTACTTTCTATTTCACCAATTATTTGCTGGTTTCCATTGTTAATTTTTTCTGGTCTTCCAGGCTTTGCAGGAGTCTAAAGTAAAATGAAAACAGTCTTAAAATACTAGTACTAAAAAGTTTTATTTTTTAGTTACAATTTGTAAAGCACCTTGAGCACTGTAAAGAAAACATGCTGGCTGTTAAAGTGAACATGACACAGCTGGTCATGTGATCTCAACATGGCGACACCAATGAGGCGGCGGAAAAGCCACTCTGGGTCCTTTTTCGTATAATTTACTGGCGAAACGCAATAAATTCAGTCCGCTGGTCGCTCCAGTTATGCCTTCTCATCTCAAAGTCACATGACTTTTTTGATGCGCACGGAGGAATTTATTCAGTAAATGTGTTTCCACCGTGGTATATGCGCATGTTTTCTAATCAAATAAAAAGTGCATCCACCTTAATTGAGCGTATAAATTTTTTTATGCAAATTTTTAGAATTTATGCACATCTTGCCATTTCCATTCATCATTTTTTTATGCTATATCCCAAAATGTGCATAAAAATAGGTGGATGGAAAGTGTAAAACTTTTTTAATTAGCACCTAAGCCCTGCTGACGCAACACATATACAATGAAAACCTTACCATATAACTCAACAGACATAGTCCAACATTCCTAAGATATTATTACATTTATAGGGCAAGTTTTTTCAGTACGAGAGGGAAAGTAAAGTTCAGTGCTGTTCACCCCTCAGAGCCCATTAAAGACCCATCACGAAGGTGACATTTATTCTGTGATTTATGGACGAATATTCACTGCTGGCAGTTTGTACAGCAGAAGTCTTGACCGTTAAACTAACAGAGAACCGGAATAAAAAAAAGCATGAGTCAGAATGGTAACTTATACGTTTGTGTCACATAAAGCATTTGACCAAAATGGTGTTTCAAGGGTCGAAGTGTGAAGAGCTCTTAATAGCACATGGTTACTTTCATGCACTTTGATGCGTTTTGCTCTTTAGTTTGAATGTCAGTTATAGAAGGCACTCTTAACACCATGTATAGAAATGCTTACTAAAAGGCACAAAACCAATTTTACTGCTAACGATAACTAGATTGGACCACACTGGTCGATAACCGATTAATCAACCGATAGTTTTTCGTTGCATAATGAATGTATAAAAGCGACCAGCTGGGTATGAACTAATACAAACAGATGGTAACAACTGTGACAAACATTTGGGTCAGAATTATGTGTGTTTGTCACACTGTTTTAACCATTTGAGGTACTACTAATGTTAGTGTCCTCTCGGCCTCGACGGCAAACATACTCCTGTTCTTTCTCAACTAATGCAGCATCTTGTCAACAAATTAATTACTTTATAATGATATGAAAACACATACGGTAGTGTACTATACATACCGTTTCATTGTCCGCTTTAAATCCGCATCTGAAGTGTCCCGGTCTGTGCAGCGCGCAGTCTCACGTGTCAAAACAAACTCCACGAGGCATCAGTGATTGTTTTTATCTCGCCTCAAGAGGTCGCTCTTGTACTATATAATGACAGTGGACCCTTCTCAGCCGCTCTAGCAACAGACGCAACATGGAAAAACTATCGGTATGGACATTTGCCGATAAACCCCCTTGGTAGAAATTGTGTTCCAGGAGGGTATTCGCAGGGTCCCCCCAGCACGGAGGTTACTTAAGTCAGCATTTATGCGTTCATTTATCAGGTGATGTACCATGAAAGCCAGCGAATTTGTGCGCTGGTGATAAGGAGGACACGGACAACGATGAGGAGAAAAACAGTAAAGATTTTCTCATACAGTTTTTCCAAGTTTTGCTAGTATAGAGTGGTCGCCGTAATACTTATGAGTATAACAGCTTACCATCCCTCCACTGACTAACCTCACTGCCATCTTCACCGAGTGATCAAAGAACTACCGTATGTAAAATCTTTGGAGTGACTCCTATCCTATCAGCACTGAATTGTGACGAATGTCGATCTGGAGTGATGTAAAAGTTGCATGAATTCTGATATGACTGTTCAGACTAGGGTCGCATTGCAAAACATCAGACAAAACATGTAGGCTATCTGATTTAGGGCCACATATGGAAGTGGCCCAAATCAGAATCGAAAAGATCAATTACAAAACGCCTTCCTGTAGACCAGCACTGCACAAAATCAGACATTTTATTGACTGCCATAAAATGTTATATAATACTGTAAAGACAATAATTCACTTCAATAATTCATTTACTATTGTTTCAAGATACATTTGGAAGTCTTTCAACAAATACAACCTAAATAACAAAATTACTGTAATCTCCATTTTCCAAACTTCTATGTAATTTATAGCAAAATTGCTAACTGAGAGAACAGATTTCACATGCAATTACTGCATTTACATAAAAACAACCATTAGATGTTCTTTGCTAAGGCAATTTTGGCCCTAAATGGCCCTTTTTACACAAAGATTCAAAGTAAACATTTAATCTGCTGGATATGTTTAATGGTTGGGATGCTGTGCAATTTGAAGAGGATGAGTCACTGAATTGTGTGTACCATTAACACTGACTGTAGTGTATTCTCATTTAATGAGGCTGGTCCATCTAATAGCCAGTAAAGCCTCATCGTGCACATTACAAGACAGAAGCTCATCACCCTGCACACATTAAAACACTTGGTTTCTTGTTTTCTGTCATGTTGTTGTCATTATGGAGCATACTAGACTAGCTGGGCGAAACCCACAAAGCTTTTCAGGAAAATATGTGGGTCATATTTTATCCCAAAAATCAAAAAAAAGGAATAAGAAATTACATTTGGCTTAAAGAAAATGATGCTTATTTTTAGGAACATTAGGATTTTTGTGCATTGTGACTCTCATGGCAATTAGCATAAAACATTAAATTTTCCACCATTCCTCATTACCATTATGCAAAAACCGTAATGTCAAAAAATATTTTATTTAATTAATTATATATTACAATTAAGATTTTAGTGCATTGTGACTTTCATGACAATTAGCATAATTCCATCTTTCCTCATTACCATAATGCAAAAAAACTCATTACCGTAATGTCAAAAAATTATATTTTATTTAATTATATAATAAAATCATTAAAATTTGTGCATTGTGACTTTCATGACAGTTAGCATAAAACAGTAAATTTTCCACCATTCCTCATTACCATAATGCAAAAAACTCATTACCGTAGTAAAAAAAAAAATTTAAATTATATAATAAAATCATTAAAATTTGTGCATTGTGACTTTCATGACAATTAGCATAAAACAGTACATTTTCCACCATTCCTCATTACCATAATGCAAAACAACAACAACAACAAAAATACTGTAATGTCAAAAAAAACATTTTATTTAATTAATTATATATTATTATTATTATTATTATTATTATTATTATTATCATCTATGGAAGTGCATAAATAAAACTTCTGTAATGTGATGTATTTTAGAGTGAAACAATATTTAATGTTTGTATGGGGATACAAAAGAAGTAGGCCTACACAATTATTAAAAAAAAAAAAAAAAAACACCCAAAAAATGCAAGCACTCGAAATCTAGTCCTGAAGTATTAGGAGGTGATGTAGCAGAGGGGAGCTCATACGGAAAGCAAGAGAGAGAGAGAGAGAGTTTGAAGTAATTGAATGTTATTATGTGGGAGAGGTCCGCGCACCCTACTGAGAGAATCCCATTAGTGGCCAGTGAGATTTAATCGCCATGTATGAAATTATTAAAAACCTCAGTGAATCGCTCTATTCCGCCCTGTTAAGGGTGATTTTGCCATCACGAGTGGACCGTGGGGAAACACTGCGGCCCGCATGTGCACACGCACTCAAACGCACACACTCACATACTCACAACACACACAAAACACATGAGTGTGCTGGCCGCCTTTGCGTACGTTGCCATAGCAACCCGTGTCACACATTAGCGAGAGAAAGTGATGTCACCAAACAGTGTTACTCATCAGTGTGCATGTTGTTCAAGCAACTGTTCCAGATAAATCTATGCAAAATGTACTTTGTGTTGCCTTAAGATAAATTTGAATATGCATTAAACTCTGCAACCATTCATCTTTATAGATGCATCCATCATCTTCCCTCTATTATTTTTTTCCTATAATCGTCATCATATCCAGTCATTTCCCCTGGCTATGATCCACTACCAGACTATTCATACTATTCTCTCTGTACTTAGTATGCTAGTTTTCTTAGTATGCTAGTTTCTTAGTATGCTAGTTTTCTATATGCATATTAGACCCGGATGACCTACAGTTCTACATTTGCCAAAATCTGCAGTATATAACAACGACACTTCACTGAATACTGTATTCCACAATGCAATGTAGTCAACCCTGAAATTTCATTTCCCGTGCGACAAATGTAACGTGACTAATATCATGTACAAATCTTCTTTTGATTGTTTGAATCATTCGTTGGATTCGATCAGTTTGACAAGTTTACACACAAAATTGGATTCAAAATGCAAAACAGCAACAATGTCACTGTTTACAATGTTTACCATGAAACAATTACCTTTGTTATAGTTAGTTTTAAAAAATTATTAGGCAGTTTAGAACTTATGTAGCCCCACCCCTTTTCAGCGCTGCGCTCGTTGTCTTTCAGTTTGTATTTCCACAGCATGAAGGTAAGATCTTACAGATTCAACCCTCTACGGACACAATGAAGCTCGATTAAATTGTTTATTTTACTCGCCAGTTTTTTTTACGTGGAATGCAAGAACAATGCAAACGAAAAAAAAAAATTCTACATAAATATAATTGAAAATATAAATATAAAATATGAATTTCAAACACTATTAAAGGTGCCATCGAATTGAAAATTGAATTTACCTCGGCATAGTTAAATAATTAGAGTTCATTACATGGAAATGACATACAGTGAGTCTCAAACTCCATTGTTTCCTCCTTCTTATTTAAATCTCATTTGTTTAAAAGACCTCCGAAGAACAGGCGAATCTCAACATAACAGCGACTGTTACGTAACAGTCAGGATCATTAATATGTACGCCCCCAATATTTGCATATGCCAGCCCATGTTCAAGGCATTACACAAGGGCAGCCAGTATTAACGTCTGGAGCTGTGCACAGCTGAATCATCAGACTAGGTAAGCAAGCAAGAACAATAGCCAAAAATGGCAGATGGAGCAATAATAACTGACATGATCCATGATAACATGATATTTTTAGTGATATTTGTAAATTGTCTTTCTAAATGTTTCATTAGCATGTTGCTAATGTACTGTTAAATGTGGTTAAAGTTACCATTGTTTCTTACTGTATTCACGGAGACGAGAGCCGTCGCTATTTTCATTTTTAAACACTTGCAGTCTATATAATGCATAAACACAACTTCATTCTTTATAAATCTCTCCAACAGTGTGTAATGTTAGCTTTAGCCACGGAGCACTATCAAACTCATTCAGAATCAAATGTAAACATCCAAATAAACACTGTACTTACGCGATTAGACATGTTGCATGACGAACTCTTTGTAAAGATCCATTTTGAGGGTTATATTAGGTCTGTGAACTTTGTTTATGCACTGTTTAAGGCAAGCGCGAGCTCCGTGGGCAGGAAGCGTGAGCGTTTAAAGGGGCTGCAGCCTAAATCGGCTCATATTTAATGATGCCCCAAAATAGGCAGTTAAAAAATGAATAAAAAAAAATCTATGGGGTATTTTGAGCTGAAACTTCACAGACACATTCAGGGGACACCTTAGACTTATATTACATCTTTTAAAAAGACGTTCTACGGCACCTTTAAAGTCAAGTACACAGTCTGTAATAAAATAAGAACAAATAAATCAAACTACAAGCAATAGCAAAAATAAACAACAATAGATCAAGGATGCAAATTAATTAAATACTGTTTTTTAGGTAGATCTAACAGTAGTTAGAAACAAATTACATAGATTAGGTGCAGAAATTGAATTAAGTAATGAAATGTAAAAAAATTGTCTTCACTAAATATAAAGCTTCAAAAGTTATTCAAATCAAGAGCATTGAGTTATTTTTTGCAGTGATTCTGTTGTTTGATTATCATTAAAAACAGACCGCAACAGGAATATTAGGCTGCTGTCACTTTAAGAGCTAATGCACTGATCCAACATACTGATAATATTACACGTTTTCGTTCTCGTGTTCAGTGTTCACTTAAAGGGTTAGTTCACCCAAAAATGAAATTTCTGTCATTAATTATTCACCCTTATGTCGTTCCACACCCGTAAGACCTTCGTTCATCTTCGGAACACAAATTAAGATATTTTTGATTTTTTTATCCTGAATAGAAAGCAATAAAATTACCACACTCAAGGTCCAGAAAAGTAGTAAAAACATTGTTAAAATAGCCAACATGACTTCAACCTTAATGTTATGAAGCGACGAGAATAATTTTGTGCACAAAAACAAAACAATAACGACTTAATTCGTCTCTCCCATCATTCTCCTACGCTGCTGACATTGCAGATCTTCCAGGTTTTATGTCAGAATGCCGATTCAGTACTGGACAACTTTTATGGATCTTGAATGTGGTAATATCATTGCTTTCTATACATTGAATCAAACATGAAATTTTGAATTAGTAAATAATCTTTGTTTCATTTACAACTTAGAAAATCATGTTTTACAGTGCAAGTTTTTGAATACTTAAAGTCAAAAATACTATTACACAAAGGTTTATTTCTTCTAGCAGAGGTTTTGTATGTTAAAAAGGCAGGTTTTCATCATTCTTGTCTCAGAACAAGAACATTTTCTATAGATGTCAGGTCGGGGCAAGTTGTCACACGTTTGCTATGAATGCTATGAATATTAATTACAATATTTGTTCCCCAAAGCCATGTCTATGTATTTCTGTGTAGTTTGAATTTCCCTAAAAGGGATGAATAAAGTTATACTTTACATTTTTGGTGTTTCATGAATTATTTTGAGTTTTATAATTGTTTTCGGAAAAGTCTTTAATGCGTCTATTGTGAAAACTTATTAGACACATTAAAGATTTAAACCATCTGCAGACTAATAATTTTGCTATACTGCTGTTTTGTTAATTTTTCTATAAAAACGTTAAAAAAAAAAATGGAAGAATTGGTTAAGTACATTTAATGTGGGTTGTATGTGAAATATAAATCTTATTAAACATTATAAATTTAATAAATCCTTGCTGAAAAAAGTACTAAGTTTTTTCAAAAAAAAGTGTTTGCTGCCAAAGTATATCTGAGCATCTAACTGCGGTTATGTTTCAGAATCAATCAAAATAACAATTCAAGAATAATCCATGTTATATGGCTCACAGTGAGCCTTATTATGTTGTTTATCAAATCACTTGACAATGTATTGTGCATGCAAACAGAGACAACACAGATGTATATCAGTTTAACAGTCGACGGGAGACCAAGAAAACAGAAAATCTCTTATAGTGTTTGGAATTGAAGGAAAATTGAGCGTAGCAGCCCCATCATTCTGTGACAATTTCAGGGCTTTTCCACTTGTCAAACCTGACGACAAAACAGCAGCCTCCGATACGCTGGGTTACACCCCAAACAGAGCTCAATAAAACCTGCCCAACAAACTCTACTGCATAAACCGAAAAGTAAATTTAAAGGGACAGTGCACCTAAAATTTAAAAATCGGTCATCTACTCATTTAAACACCCTGTATGAATTTATTTCTTCAGTGGAACACAAAACAGACTTTGAATGTAGCAGTGGTGGCTGGTGGGGTTACAATAGAGGAGGCACACTAAATTGTAGTGGTCTGGGGATCACAAGGATTTTCTTTTATTTATTTATTTATTTGCTTAACACTCTCGGGTCGGCGGTCACGCCGGTGTGATCACCGCGTTTTTTTTCTAACCAGTGTGAAAGAGACTCAAAATACTCTGTCAATGTTGCACATACAATTAAGAGTTATACACCATTTTAATCTGTGGAATATCTTCTTTTATTTGTGTACACTCAGAGTAAAAACAAAATGTTGTGCTTTTTGTAAAATAAAGAAATCTAACATGATGCGTGATCTCTCGTCTCCCTCTGAACGAAGTCCAATCTGATAGTTCTCAGAAAATGAACTGTAACTTAGTGAATACTAATGACAAAAAAATTAGACTTATGTCTAAAAAAACATTGAAATGTCAGGTTTTAAATCGTGTAAGTCAAATCGAAAACAAACATTCTGTGTTTATGTAATCTGTATGAAAAGAGAGCCATGTCAGAAATCCGTGATTCAGCTCATTATCCGCTAATGCGGCCACGCCCACGGAGCCAGCGCTATTCAGACGCAAATTTAGAGTCAATGCATGCATTCATCGTCTCAATCGTGTATTTATTGTCTTGAAAAGTGTTTTGAATAGCCATAGTTAGCGATCTCTGGCCTCTGTTAGTTCAGTTATTTCCTGGATTGCCTATTCTTCTTTAGTGCTCAGGCATTTGTGGACTAAAGGTGTACAGAGCGCCCTCCGGCTGCAAGTATGAATTCAAAACACAGTATCCAGCACTCATAGTAATGACAATAAATCCTGAATAAATATTACTCCTCTGTATAGAAAATTGACAAACATATGAGAATCCATCAGTATTTCTCCAAATGTGCATGCTTTTAAGCTAAAAGCCTATATGAAATGCCATAGAGGTAACATAATTGTTCAGACACTTTGCATCACAGAAATGCATTATATTTTAAAGAATATAATAGAATACCATTATTTTAAATTGTAATAACATTTCACAGTATTGCTATTTTTTCTGTATGTTTGATTTACATTATGATGAGATTTGAGACATGATCAACAGAGGGTTTTTTCACAGCCTACCTGACTGAAAGAGCTCATTATTTATGCAGCTCATTAGAGCTCTTTATGCAATTCTTTTGTCTTCTCAGGTGAGAATCATCCATTATTCATGATTATTCATGCCTCCACGCATACTGTGTTTCTTGACCAAAGATGTTTTAGAAAATTTAAATCTCTCTATTGTTTTATATGAAAGAGTAGTCAGCATAATTTTTACATAATTTTGAAGCAAAAACTCTAGTCTACAACCTCAAATACCCAGAAGTCTTGTGAACAAAGATTTAATATATATTTTTTGGCTTTATTTCAGTGACTTAAGTTTTTTGTTTTTTCAATAACCACGCATAAACGTTATTCCTTCAAAAACACAAACATGTACATACATGTTCCTCACATATTATTGTAGCCTAGTTTGTGCTGAATACAGTGTAATGACACTTTTTCCATTAATATGTTTATGAACAACTGAAAAAAGCACAAATGTCAGGGCATGTCAAAACTTCTCCAAGGCCCCAAAAATCCTCAGACCCCTGAGGGTTAACTGCATTAAAATTAGTTATTAAAACTAATAATCACGCAATTTACATCTCTACGATGATTGGTTGATATACCTCGGGCTCTGTGATTTCCGTGATGCAGAAAACGCGGACGGAATCGCAGAATCAAGTCATAAAAACAGAATTTACTGTATAACGTGGAATTGTGAATAAATAAAAAGCAGGTCAGCAGACTTAAATCAAATAGTGATATAGACTAGTGTCTGTGAATATTAAAACACAAAAACGCTTTAATTATGAATCATGTTCTGCGTCTCTGTGTGAATGAATGGCGCAGACGCACGGTTTTACCACACACACACACACACTGAAGGACACGTGACGCTTGCTGTGTTTTCAGCCTCTGCCGCCTCATTATATGAGGACATGGATATATGAACTTCATCTCTAGAGCCGCTCTGAGAGTCACTTCATGAGCATTTTACTGTTTAATTTGAGAAAAACTATCCTCATATATCATATACACACAGAAACTCAAAAGGTCTACACAGCAACCCGTCAAAATAAAAGTTCGATTTAACTTGAAGAAATTGTGACAGAAATACAGTGGGTACGGAAAGTATTCAGACCCCCTTAAATTTGTCACCCTTTGTTATATTGCAGCCATTTGCTAAAATCATTTAAGTTCTTTTTTTTTCCTCATTAATGTACACACAGCACCCCATATTGACAGAAAAACACAGAATTGTTGACATTTTTGCAGATTTATTAAAAAAGATAAACTGAAATATCACAATTTAAGGGGGTCTGAATACTTTCCGTACCCACTGTATATTACTGTTTTACAGTAGAATTTAGCTACATCTCAATGTAATAATACTAACACTAATAATAATAAATTATTGTTAAAACCTTATTTAAGGAATAATCACAATTTTTCTTACATATTTCTTCCATATTTTAATTAGCTTTGTTGTGCAGCACTTTGTTTGACAGAAAAGTTTAATTTCATTTTTGTTTTTTAAATTAATGTTTTATGTCTTCATTTGATTGACAAAAATTTAAATACAGACATTTCTGAAAAAAAAAAAAACATTTCATAGAAATTGTTTTTTTTTTTAATAAAATAAAAATTGTTCTTTTTATGAATTCAATTTAATTACACATCCACAGATTTATAAACAAATTTAATTAAACCATTAGAAAACAGAATTTGGAAAAAAAATAAAATAAAAAGTATGTCATAGGGCCCTAAACAAAATGTAATTTTTGTTAAACTCTTAATAAATTGTTGTTAAATTGTATAAGTTTCATGATTTCAATTAATTAGCCATGCTGTTTGATTACTAAAATTAAAAAAAAAAAAAAAAAAACTGAAAAAAATAAAAGTAGTAAATCCAGAAAGATTAAAACAGAAAAAAAAAAAAAAAAAAAAACTTTATTTGGAACAAAATAAATTATACTGAATTTGGTATGATTTTGTATTTTATGGTGTTACAGTGATGAAATTACAAACTAGAAATACACATTCAGAAACATGAAATTAAATAAAACATGGACATTAAACCACCCTTCTCCCATTTTCACCTAAATTTTGGATAGGCTAACGGGCCGTCGCTGGAATGTAGTGTGCAAGTCATACGGAAAATTTTAAAGTGCTTTTTAGAGCTTGACAACTCCAATCTACTTTCAATGTACGGAAAGTTGCAGGGCTTTGGATTTTCATTTGTAGGTGAACTGTTGTTTTAACAGCTATAACAGGCACTGCATAAATGATGAACATGTTGACAAACGGTTCTCAGTCAACACTTCACAACCATCATTCAGAAAAACACGGCTATCACCCCTGACAAAAACATCAATACAGTTGGCAGTTTACACTCATTCTGTGTAGTTGATGGTGAAACAGTGAGGCAATCCGTTTTGTGAGATCTCAGTTGAAATTTCACCTCATGCCAAGGGCAACATGCGCACATGTACGCACTCATTCAATCGCTGCAGGTCAGAAACGTACTTGTTATTAGTCTGTAATTATTTTTCCGCGTCTGCAAATTTGCAAAATTAGGCACAAGGGCACATTTGATAGAGAGGTTGGGATTGTTTAATAGAAATCAAGTTGTCGCTCACTTGAACACTCATGTTCGGGGTCCTTGATTATGATTTCACTTTTTTAACTTTAGTTAGTGTGTAATGTTGCTGTTTGAGCATTAACAACATCTGCAAAGTTACGACGCTCAAAGTTCAAAGCAAAGGGAGATATTTTCTTTTAAAGAATTTTCTGTTTAAGGACTACAACAAACAGACATCACTAACCTTAAAATTTACATAAACCCTGCCCCTGAGAACACGCAACCAAGGGGGTGAGGCCATGTAGAAGAGTGTTGTTACCATACTGTCATTTTACACCAGCCTGCTTCACAAACGAGGGTCAATTCAACGCTGGATTTGCACGAAAGATTAACATGACGACATATGCTAGTCGATGAGTTGAACTCCACAGTAACTACATAAATTTTTCCACTAACTGTTGAGAAACGTCCAGTTTCATTCTAAAAGTTGTAACTTCTTCCTGAGTCTCTCCATCAGTGTCCGACTCCGGTTTGAACAATGTAAGGCTGAACACCGTTACTGACAATCCTCATTTTGGCTGCGTGAGATTCTCCACCTTTGTTGTTGTTGAGCAGCCGAAGCTTGAGCTGTTAAAGCTCCGCCCTCTTCTGGAAAGGGGGAGCAGCAGCTCATTTGCATTTAAAGGGACACCCCGCTATAATAAATGATCCGTGGGGTATTTTGAGCTGAAACTTCACAGACACATTCTGGGGACACCAGAGACATTATAGGTCCCCTTTAAGGCAAGACAGTACAGGCAAAACCATCTCCATGTCGCTTTTACAACATTTCAAATCCCTCAGTTCTCTCCATCTCCGAAAAGCCAAGCTGATGTTTATTCTTGTTTTATTACGAGTTCTGTCACGTTCCCTTTTTGCCAGCAGACTCTTCTCTGTTCAGCGTTTGTTTGAAACGGGTAATTCACCGGAGGTTGGAGATTTAGCTGCTTGTTGTGACAACTAATCTCTGCCACTCCCACACCATATATGTGTCAAAGTAGCCGGAGCAACTTTTCTCTATTTACGGATATGACGAGACATGCACAGGCGAGTGACGTATGTCCGCAATTTCCCTTGAAAACCATCCTATCAAGTTTAAATAAACACTTATAATAGTCTTACCATAGTGAATCAGGCTAAGACAAAAACATGTTTTGGAAGAAGGATTGATGATGTATTGACTCATTTAAATTGTTAAATTTTGAACAACAACAACAACAACAACAAAAAAGTTACACTGTTTGCCTTTTTTAAAATTATAACAGTAGTAGTAGACTGTATGTACAACAAAGTCCCTTTAAGACAAGTCATTTCACTCAGCGGCCATCTTTGAAACGCCTCTCGGGCATCTTGGGCATCATGCAATCTCTTTGAATGGGGAAACATCAAATTCTCCAAAACTGTTCGCCAACCTTACGATTAAATTTCATATTTGAAATCACCAATGAAATCTAACAACAACCGGCTCATAAATTTAGTTTCTAAACGCTCGAATCATGACAAAAAACTGTATTTTTCAGGCTGGATCAAGCTAATGCGCATGCGCAGACCTAAATGCACGTCTCTTCGGAGGCGCGCGTCTGACTGTTTCTATAGAAACCGGTGATTCTAACGGCCGCTGAAGTGACGCGATGACTTTACCAGTCGGCGATTGGCTCTTATTTAGAAGGCGGGACTTATTCCGTCATATTGCGCGTTACACTTTCTCCCATTCAAAACAATACGAGTGACACGTCTTGTGTTATTCTATAGTCTTTGATGTACAATACACAGTAAGCAGTATTCCATTTTGAACAAAGCCAGCCCTAAATATACCAACTGTCTTGTTATTTGGTCAGCTCCTGCTAATGCACGTTAATTTATTCTTTTAATAATATATGCGTACACACTCGCATGTGTTCGTAACCCACTTGCACACACCACTTAAGACTGGTAAACAATCTCTGGTTCACTCAAGCCTAGCAGCTATACAGATGAGACCAGGCTCCAAAAAAAAAAAAAAAAATGTTAAATTAAAATCAAGCACTGCTGCTTAACACACATAAACTGGAATATGGAAAATGTGGTCAAAGCTCAAAAATAAAATAAAATCTAAAATGTCATTGCTCAACTTGACATTAACAAAACAACAAAAACAACCAACATCTCTGGGTTGTGATGCTTGAGGTTTGTTTAAATCCTTTGGAGATTCAGTACGTTAATTCGTAAGAAAACTGTTGCAACCTTCATAAAATCCCCAAATGTCTCATAGTTGTCCATCTTGCAGCCTTTGGCTGGTTGAGGCCGGGGCGTAATGGCTCACATTATGAATAAATGAGTCAAAAGCCTGATGCAGACTTGGCTACGGGCAACAAGGCTAACTAGGAAGACTTGTTCCAATCTAAGAGGAGTCTAAAGACCTACAGTACATAAACCATAACATGGTGTGACATCGATTCAAACAGTGCGAGACAGTATTTTGACACACTGCATAACTTAAGCACACACTTAAGCACACTAGACTGAATAGAATACTTCAAGACACTCAGTGTGCCATTCAAAATAATGAAAAATATTTTTTTGATGATTGGAAATGATATGAAATTAGAGTTTCCCCTAACTTTTCTCATCAACAGAAACATTGATGGAAAAAAATAATTCGGGTCTGCTTACAACAACTTGAGCTGGAAATAATTTGGCCATGCATGTCATTCGTTGTTATATTGCCCCAAAACACACACAAAGGATGTTAAAAGCACAATTACTGCTTCAAATGGGAAGAGATCAGACCAGCTCAGAGTTCAATGATAAGGAGAACAAACACCTTGATTGCCTTATTGTGCCTAGCTAATGTGGAACCCGTTTAAAAATCCAGCAATGAGGCTAAAATATTGTCATTCCATTTGTGACAAAACACAGCAAAAAAAAAGATTTACCAATTTTGTCCCAAAAAAACACTCAAAGCCAGAAATTTTTGCGCACTGTTTTTCCATGGTTTCTACCGACAGCTAAGGGTGGGGGGGATATGATGCCATTGACAAATGACGCAATAATATGGGCTGTGAAATTGAAAATTTCTGGTTTTAAAAATTGTTGGAAACATTTAGGATAATGTAAGAACAAATATAATGTTGGATATTTTAATGCAAAACTTTTACATATTGTACCTTTAACCTCGACGGTTTCATCCTAGTTCACTGAGGGAAAAAAAGGGGGTGTTGAATTTACATGATTTAATCATGTAAGTCCCACATGAATCGATTAAGTTATACAAACATGATTTGTTCACATAATTTCAGCATCACATAAATTAAGTAATTAAGTGACCCAATTAAGTATTATCAAAGTGATTTTATATGGTTCCCTATTTTGTCACATGACTGAATTATAGGATTGTACTAGCTAGCTCACAAACGATTAGCTAGCAATAGCACATTTAGCATGCTAAGTGGTAAACAGTAAATGCTCCTTGAACAAAGCAGTAATGACCAGTCCAGAGCCTAATCAAATGCTCCACTCATCTCCACAATGGTAACCCAGTGTAATTTAAATGGTTCTAATAATTAACTGAACATTAAACAAAATTAGGAGCTGTTTACACAACACAGTTTTCAACTAAAAACAGAAAACTTTCTTATGCGTTTTGTTGTTACACAACAACGGCGCTTGGGGCCCTGAAAACACAAACTTTTGAAAACAAGTTTTTAAAGATGATAGCTTTATAGTCTTGGTGTAAACTACAAAAAAGCAAATGTGTGAAAACTGTGACATCATGAGCATGCGTATTACATGTTCAGTCTATAGGCACGTAGTGTTTTTTTTTTTTTTTTTAAATTGACATCGCCAACTACTGGCCTGGCAGCAGTTTTTAGTCACTTCCGTGTGAACAGGGATCGTTTTGACAACATTGTCGCCAGTACGCGAAAAACGCAAAGGAAAAACTTTTGTTTTTAAAACATCGTTGTAGTGTAAACGTAGCCTATAAACACTATCAAGTCTCCTCCTTTTCTCATCTTGTTAAAAAACACATAAAATAACACTTTTACTTTCCTCATTAAGTCCCAACCCAAGTCAAGCATGCTGGGAACTACAGTTTCAGCAAATATCTTTGTCGAGTACTTGATTGGTTCACAATTGCCCTAAATAATTTAATCTAGTAGATTGCACATTTTAAAGATTCACATTAATCGAAAGCAAAGAAATGGCCATCTTGCAGAGTATTCAAATAAGCACAGTTACGTCCTAAGTAGGGCTGGGCGATATATCGCATGAGATTGTCACGCGCATTTCGTCAGTAAAGCCGGTTCCCTGATTACCGCTAAATCGCCATCACCTGCTTTCAAATGGAGTGGCATTTAATAGACAGAGCGGTAGATCACTGACAAGCTACGCAATATCGCGTTCATTATCGAAGGCGATTCATCTGCGATATGAACGCGATATTGCGTGGCTTGTCAGTGATCTACGGTTCTGTCTATTAAATGCCGCTCCATTTGAAAGCAGGTGATGGCGATTTAGCGGCAATCAGGGAACCGGCTTTACTGACGAAATGCGCGTGACAATCTCACGCGATATATCGCCCAGCCCTAGTCCTAAGTGAACGTAAACAGTTCAGAATTGCATGCGCAACAGTATATTGGATCAATGCATAAGGTCTTAAAGTGACAGCAGCCTAATAAACATGCTGTCGGTGTTGTTAAACAACAAAAGACAAAGAGAAAAATCACTCACTGCTCTTTACTGAACAGCTTTTGTAACTTTATTTAATTAATATTTATTTAATTTTTACAATGAAAACCATCCAAGATTGTTTTACATTTAATTACTTTATTCAGTTTCTGTAGTATTTCTTACCTGAATAGTCCTACTACTGTTAGACCTCCCTGAAAACTTAAAGCAATTTATTTTGTTTGTTCCTTTATTCCATTTTATTTATTTTTGCTATCTCTAGTCATATTTATATTTGTTCTTATTACAAACTGTTTATTTTTTTAATTCAATTCAAAGTTTTAAATCAAGCTATCTTGTACTACTGCAACAAAATTACCCCATTATAAAAGGGTCATTAACCAAAATTTCGGTATTACCGAATGACACTTTTGGTTATACCGAATTATATTTTTCAAAAACAATGCTAACAGGCCGATATCTAGCTAGCATAAGAACAATTAAACATTTTATATTTAGTACAATTTTTCAAAATATAACAACATTTTCCATGTTTTATAGCAGTTGTACCGAATGACCTGATGTTTTTCAAATAGTTAAAAGAGAGTTAGTTACTTTGCTTCATGACCATGTGGTCCTTTGCAGGTGTCTGAATGATGTCACATCCTGTCACATGATATTGACGTCCAAAATGGTCCCTTTTTATTGGTTACTCCGAATGACATCAATGAAATTCATTTTTCCAGACATTCTTTCTCATAACAAAGCAACGACTTCTACACATAATTTTAACACCATGTTGATATATGATGTTATAAAATCATGCCAGAATAAAAAAAATATATATAAACATTTATTACATTTTAAGATATTTTAATCACAAATGAAATGGCTGTATTGGTCTTTGGACGGTTAAACCGAATGACCTTTTGACACTTCAAAATCTTTAAAAAAAAAAAAAAAAAATCTTTATATGTAGCAAAATATAATTAAAAACTTTTGGATTCAATAAAAGAGATCTAGTGGTACTACTATCAGGTATCAAAAATGTATAGAATATTGATACTTTTCAAGGTATCTTACTGAAGTTAAATTCCAGTATTGTGACAAATTAATAAAACTAATATTATACAAGATATTTACAACTTCCTGAATGATTGAAAATGTTCTCAGGCACAAGTTTTGCCATCTCCAGTGAGGCTCATATGGGCAACTGCTCTTGGTAGGCATCTTCCATTAACCTACTGCAACCATCCTGTATTAGATCAGTGTAGGGAAGTTGAAATATAAAACTTGTAATGGAGCTGCGTCATTGTAGCACATCACATGATTCCACCCCCAGTCACTTCAGAACAGCAACCGATATAAAATTATACTGTTTATGCAATTAGAAGCTGCAGTTAAAATAAACCACCACAAGCTTAAACTGCCTTTTTACCCCAGACTGCGGAACTCCCTAGCAACAAGAAACGAGACAATTCAATCCATCATCTCACTTCAAAACGCTCTCAAGGCTATAGCCAAAAATCCAGCTTTATTCCTTTTTCTCGCTTCCTCCCTCCCTCGGTTTCTAGCTCGTCACAGGCACGCGTGGTCCTACGGGTGCCCGGTCCACGTGAAAGATTGTGTGAGCCAGAGACTTACCATGAGGGATTACAAACACAAGTGTGTTTGTGTCGGATCCTAATCACATAATGAATATGGCATTGCACAGCCCAGGCCTTCCGCTTTACACTATAAATAACAGCTCTATCACAGACAGAGCTCGCGTCAAGAAGCTAACAATCGCTGGCCATTTGTCTTCAAACTCTTGGTTGATACCTGGAAAGTCAGAGCTAAGCTTTGCCGTTGAATATCCACGAGGAAAAAAGGGCATAATGGCAACAGTCAGTCGCATAACAGGCATCGCAAATGCGCCTATCCTTCTGATCTGATCAGGCAGACAGGTGGTAGACATGCAGACTAACACAAAGGAAAGCGGTAGTTGACATATACTGTGTGATCCATGAAGAACAAACTGAATCCTGTAGGCTTTGCATGTGCACAGATTGCATATTCAATGAAACATATCAGTTTACAGTGGCTGAAAGATATCTGGACACTTTCTAAATGCCACCACATTATAACAAAACATCATGGCAAGCAGTATCAGCACTTTATGGAGTCATTTTTGTAATGTCTTTCAATCAATTTGGTGGTTTTTAGTGGATGTATGAAGTCGGTTCAACCACATTTTTTTACAGTTAATTTTATTATTTTTGCTTGCGCAATCTTTAAAATAAACTTTCATATTTTGTATCTAAGTGCAATTCATATATTAAACGTGGCTGAAGTTGTCACTGAAAAACTTGACAAATTAATATAATAAACGCAATTAAACACAGATGATCTGAACTTTGAGCACTGATGGCAGAATAACTATACCGAGAACACCACTGATCAATAATTTCTCACAGGTTTAAAACCAGTACAATCGTATAAAACATCTTTCAATGATAAAGAGTTTTGACACCAAGAACATTTTGGTGGATCTTCTCCTAGTATTAAAAACTTGTGTGTCATTCAGGAATGGTCTATTCTGCAACGGGTATAAAAAATTTGTTCCCATCAGTTTGAGATTTGATTTCAACAACACTTCTTCCAACATTGAGGTTGATTTCATTACGTTTGTTCATAGTATATAAATCCCTTTCTGTTTGCCATTTGATGAATTGAGATATAAACTCACAATTGCGAGAAATAAAGTCACTTTTGTGAGTTATAAACTAGTAATTCTTACTTTTTTTCCTCGCAATTGCGAGATAACTCACAATTCAGAATTGTGAGATAAACTCGCAATGGCAAGTGTTCAAGTTCATATTTACGAGTCATGTTTACGACGGCGCATTTAAGTCACTTTCATCAGAGTAAGATGGCGCAGTGTACCTTCTCTTAAGCTGCGCACACACTTAACGATTGTAAGGCCGATTATGAATGTAAATTGATACTTATAACTGATCGCGCTCAAACGCGTCCAGTCAGAGCCAGTTGCTTCAGTCTGCGATTACAGTCGGTGTTCAAATTCCATGTGTAAGTATATAAATCTGCTTCAGTCGCAGGAAACAATCGCTGTATGTAGGGCTGGGTACCGAACTCGATACTTTTTAGGTACCGATCGAACTGCCTCGATACTACCGAGTATCGAAAAGTGTCTTGTCATTCGGTACCAAATTTCGGTACCTCAGAATGGAGCCGATCGAGGAGAGGGGCGGAGAAATGCTTTCGCTGTCTCGTTGAGGAGCAAGTAACGTTGCGCTACATTGTTATTTATATCTAAATATATAAAACTATACGCGCGAGAGAGACCCTATGTGCGAGAGGGCGATTGAATCAACGGTTTCGTTTTCAGTTTATCACCGAATGGACGGGTGAGAAACGGCTGTTTATGTGAGCAGCCGGTTCACTACAGATACTGTTAACAGAAAACAAAAGTGTCGCACTGCCTGCAGAAACAGCGGAACGCGCAATGTTTTTTATAGTCTAGTTATGGACAGGTACAACACACAGCAGCTTTACATCAGCGTCCGTTCCTCAAGTCTATGGAAACACGCGACCGGTTCGTGACAGGCTCGTTCGCCTGCACGAGCACAGGCTCTGCCTCTGGCTCCAGAACGCGAACAATTCTGCTGAAAAAGAGGTATCAGCGTCCTCCTGATACTGCGGATAATTTGCGGGTCGGGCCAAGTAATAAAAAAATAACATTCAAATTAATTGCGGGTGGATGAGAGATGAATCATTAATGTGTTGATTTTAATAAAGACACAGAACTCTTATTTCACGGTAAGACGCAACGAACTTGCGTCACTCTTACTTCCGCTTTGATCTTGTTAATAATAATTAATTTTTTGAAGAACAATTGCTGAGTGATTTAAAAAGAGCCTCACATACTTAATTTTTGCATTGAAAACTAAACTTTATTAAAACTATTTGCACTGATTTATTGTGTTGGGTAAATTTTGTTAATTTGTGCTTTTTTTATTCCCCGCAGTGGCTCAGGAGATGAGTCTTTGAGTCTGAAAAAAAAGTCAACAAAGTTAAAATATAAAACCAAAGATTTTTTTGAGGTTATGTAATCTTGTTTAAACAGATTTTATAAAACTGGTACCGAAAAAGGTATCGGTATCGAAGTCAAGGTATCGGTATCGTCTCGGTATCGAAAATTTTTGAACGATACCCAGCCCTAGCTGTATGTTGAGCACAGTCTTAGAATGTTTCAGCTAGTCGTTAAATGTGTGCCCGGCTTTAATTAATTACACAAAAATACAGCACTTCTAATCAATTTATGAAGCCAAATTAAATTAAAGAATTAAACTAATTAAAGTCCAAGCGACTTTATATCTCGCAATTCTGACTTCATAACTTGCAATTGCAAGTTTATCACACAATTCTGACTTCATAACTTGCAAATGTGAGTTTATCACACAATTATGACTTTAACTCGCAATTCCGAGTTTATATCTCCCAATTCTGACTTCATGACTCGCAATTCCGAGTTTATATCCCACATTTCTGACTTTATAACTCGCAATTCCGAGTTTATATTTTGCAATTCTGACTTCATAACTCACAATTCCAAGTTTATATCTTGCAATTCTAACTTCATAACTCGCAATTCCGAGTTTATATTTTGTAATTCTGACTTCATGACTCGCAATTCCGAGTTTATCACACAATTCTGACTTCATAACTTGCAAATGTGAGTTTATCACACAATTATGACTTTAACTCGCAATTCCGAGTTTATATCTCCCAATTCTGACTTCATGACTCGCAATTCCGAGTTTATATCCCACATTTCTGACTTTATAACTCGCAATTCCGAGTTTATATTTTGCAATTCTGACTTCATAACTCACAATTCCAAGTTTATATCTTGCAATTCTAACTTCATAACTCGCAATTCCGAGTTTATATTTTGTAATTCTGACTTCATGACTCGCAATTCCGAGTTTATCACACAATTCTGACTTCATAACTCACAATTCCAAGTTTATATCTTGCAATTCTGACTTCATGACTCGCAATTCCAAGTTTATAGCACACAATTCTGACTTTATAACTCGCAATTCCGAGTTTATATCCCACATTTCTGACTTTAAAACTCGCAATTCCGAGTTTATATCTTGCAATTCTGACTTCATAACTCTCAATTCCGAGTTTATATCTTGCAATTCTGACTTCATGACTCACAATTCCGAGTTTATATCTTGCAATTCTGACTTCATGACTCACAATTCCAAGTTTATATCTTGCAATTCTGACTTTATAACTCGCAAATGTGAGTTTATCACACAATTCTGACTTCATAACTCGCAATTCCGAGTTTATATCTTGCAATTCTGACTTCATGACTCACAATGACTCACAATTCACAATTCCAAGTTCCATTCTGAGTTGTTAACTCGCAAATGTGAGTTTATACCTCGCAATTCTGCTTTTATAACTCGCTATTGCGAGTTTATAATTACGCAATTCTGAGTAAAAAGTCAGAATTGCGAGATAAAAAAAAAGTCACAATTATACCTTTTTTCATTGTTTATTCAGTGGCGGAAACAAGCTTCCATAGATCAAACCAACATGGTCCATTTTTAAGCAAACAGGCTCTGTGTATAAAATACTACCAATCACCATAATTTCAGCTTCTATCTAATAGGAACCATACAAACATAAGCTAAGCATCTTCTGGTGGAGAGGTTATAAGAAAACAACCGCAAATGTAATATTTGTAGTTGGGCAGAAAGAGCAATAATGTGTTGCATCACTTTCTCCTTGCAGTGATTTAGTGGTTCCTGCTGCCACCCCAGCACATGCTCCACATGTCACATTTTATCTATAATTTTATACAGTATTATACAAAAACATTCCTTTAAAAAAAAAAAAATAGAATAAATAATCAGTAATATATAAATAACATAAATATAGGCTAGATATAAAACGTACTATTAATAAATTTAAATTTATTAATTAATTTAAATATTAAACTAGTATGCAAATATTACAAATTTCAACTGTAATATAACTATGCAGGTTATAGCTACTTTATGAATTTGTTAACTATCAATATCTGACGTCAAACGCAAAAAGAAAAAAAAAAGGGCAGTAATTTTGTGCATCGATCACTTTCAGGCGGCATCATACACCTGTAAACCCTTATGACCACATGCTAATGAAAAGATGAATGTGTAGATCGCGGTGATTCCCTGCCTACAGCTATTCTTAGAAAAGTTAAAGCTGGGTAGTTATAGCCTTTATGCATCAATGCATCATGTAAAACTCAGGTGTAGGTATAAGACAAGTTCATAAGCACGCATTCAGATCCCAATGCTGCAACACACCCGAGCTGAAGGTTGCAGAGACAATTTGTTACAATCTTACTGAACACAGAAACAAATCAGTGACAGATATGCATCCACCTGCCCGTCATGCACATCAATATATAACCAAAGCAACACAATATCAGCTCAGCTCAACACATGCTGATCTCTCTTACATGAGATTATAATGCACAATTTAAATGCCTGAAAGCACAAACCTGTCTGTCCTTTCCCGAGGGTCTTTTCTAAGCGGTATGGTCCCACGTAATTGGCATGAGGGGTAGTGCTATTTTCTTTCCCAGACAATGACATGTTTCCCGTCTAAACACACTTCACGCGGCGTTGCAGTTCTTGGGATACAGCAATCCTCTTATAGCTGGCTGCACCGGAGGACGCGCTTTACTCCAAATTAACGATGTCTCTTTTTGTTTCTCCTGCCCGTTTCAGACCGATAGTCTGTGGTTAAGATGGGAAAAGAGGTCTTTTAATGTGTCCTCTCCTTTCCTTTTCACGGGGTGAACCGGGCGTCTTAAAATCCGACTGGCATTGCGGGGACCTGCACAGCTTGTGTCCGCCTGTGCGGCTGCTCTCTGTGGAGTGACCGGTCTGCGAATCAACCGACGCTACTACGGTGAAGGCACGCTAATTAATATTCATGAGCTAAGCCCTCGCCATTGGATAATCATAAAGCAACGTCAGCAGGATTTAATTAATATTAAGAAGGCATTTTTTAATCGAAGATCAAGAAACAAGTGAAGGACCAGTAATGTACGTTAAATAAATAAATAAATGTGTATAATGCAAATAATAAACACAATTAGGCAAATGTATTTTATACATTTAGGCATTTTCACACAAAAAAATAGTCCTGCATTCATAAAATTAAATCAGTATGCTAAGTTATTAATTTATTTGTGAGAATTTATTACAGCGTTTATTTATTTTCATTGTTTACATTTGGCAAGTTTGCTTTAATGTATATGGCATTTACTAAAGAAGTTAAGCCTTCGCCATTGGAGGATGGACAAGTGACATCATCAAACCCTAATGCATATTAATGAGATACGCCTTTATCGTAGTAGGATTGGTAATTTCGCGTGTAGAGGCTGATCCGCAGCGCTCAATTTTGATTGATGGAGAAGCTCGCCTGTCTGAGTGTCTGTGAGCAACAACCACAGGTTGCGATAGATAGATAGATAGATAGATAGATAGATAGATAGATAGATAGATAGATAGATAGATAGATAGATAGATAGATAGTCTTTAAAAATATTTGAGTTAATCAGAAAACCTGATTTATAGTCCCTCTGAAATCAAAATAAGTTTTAGCTTATAGTATGAATATGTTAGCCTTAAGTGTTAGTTCACCCAAAAATGAAAATTCTGTCATTTATTACTCACCCTCATGCCGTTCCACACCTGTAAGACCTTCGTTAATCTTCGGAACACAAATTAAGATATTTTAGTTGAAATCCGATGGCTCTGTGAGGCCTCCATAGGGAGCAATGACATTTCCTCTCTCAAGATCCATAAAGGTACTAAAAACATATTTAAATCAGTTCATGTGAGTACCGTGGTTCAATATTAATATTATAAAGCGACGAGAATATTTTTGGTGCACCAAAAAAACAAAATAATGACTTATTTAGTGATGGACGATTTCAAAACACTGCTTCAGGAAGCTCCAAAAATATTCTCATCGCTTTAAATATTAATATTGAACCACTGTACTCACATGAACTGATTTAAATATGTTTTTAGTACCTTTATGGATCTTGAGAGAGGAAATGTTATTGCTCCCTATGAAGGCCTCACGGAGCCATCGGATTTCAACAAAAATATCTTAATTTGTGTTCCGAAGATTAACAAAGGTCTTACAGGTGTGGAATGGCATGAGGGTAAGTAATAAATGACAGAATTTTCTTTTTTGGGTGAACTAACCCTTTAATATTATAAAGTGACGAGAATATTTTTGGTGCGCCAAAAAAAAACAACAAAAAACGACTTGTATAGTGATGGCCAATTTTTAAAACACTGATTCATTGAGCTTCAGAGCGGTATGAATCTTTTGTGTCGAATCAGCGGTTCGGAGCGCCAAAGTCACGTGATTTCAGCAGTTTGGCAGTTTGACACGTGATCCGAATCATGATTCGATACGCTGATTCATAACGCTCCGAAGCTTCCTGAAGCAGTGTTTTGAAATCGGCCATCACTATATAAGTCGTTATTTTGTTTTTTTTGCCGCACCAAAAATATTCTCGTCGCTTTATAATATTAATATTGAACCACTGTACTCGCATTAACTGATTTAAATGTCATTGCTCCATGCAGGCCTCACTGAGCCATCGGATTTAAAGAAAAATATCTTAATTTGTGTTCCGAAGATTAACGAAGGTCTTACAGGTGTGGAACGGCATGAGGGTGAGTAATTAATGACAGAATTTTCATTTTTGGGTGAACTAACCCTTTAAGGTTATGAATAAGCTGATGTGTTCCAAAACAATGACAAAATTCGCATTTAGGAGATATAAGCACTCAAAACTTACAGTCTCTCACTTCCGCTAAAATGGATCACGGATTTTCATGACATCGCCGTGGACTTCAGCTTCTCATCAAATCTTCTGTCCAATCAAATGCTTAGTAGAATCTGAAGTCCCGCCCCCTCCTACACTAACCAGACGCTGAAGCTGCGGCTGAAATCAGCCATTTCTTCACACATTTACTAGATTATATGGTGAATGGCACATAGTGCACTATAAAGAAGGATAGGGAATGATTCAGACAGTGTAAATATGATTTCCATTGACGCGAATTAAGTCCGTTTTCACGTTAGTATAACGTGAACCGCTGCAGCGCGAGTGGATCATACACGCAAGTCGGCACAGACTACAAAAAGTTCGGACACATTTGAATTCTACAAAGAATGCTATATTTTAAAGTAGTATGGAGAAGAAATGGTTAGAGATTATAAGGAAAATTGGTTTTTATGAGCTCAACATGATCTAGGCGTTCTCCCACCCTGTTAATACAGTGAATAATACTTCGCATTCCAAGGCACTTCAGTGGGCCTTTAAAAAAGCTAGTTAAAAAAGTTAATATTCTCTTTTGTTCAATTCCTACATTAAATCATTAACCTACATTAAGTATTTTGTCTATTCTTTTATTATTAGCCACATTTTTCCGCATCCTATGATCTTATACATGTAGCATTTCTACAGAGAAACAGGTTGTGGTGTCTCAGTTACCTGCTCATCAAGGTTCCAGTGCTGTGTTCACTGAGCAGAGTGTGTTGGCCAGAAGCTTCATTTCACAACCTGCTGATCTCAGACCTGTGTGAGAGTGAGAACAGGTGCTGGAGGGGCAGCAGCCAATGACACGCCTCCCCAAGTGTGACAGCACCCTACTTTGAGAAGCTCACTGCTGTGCCAGAGAGGATCTAACTGTTCACCACACTCACAGCATTGCATTACATATCCTGATATACATGCAGTACCACAACACATGCTTCAGTGTAACTCAATACACATCAGCTGTATTGAGGAATTTGAGACACATTAACAACAGTTTGAAACTAAATATCAGGAACAAAAAACGTTCCTGGCAGTTGTCCTCAAGAGAGAAGTTGATGTTCTCCTGGAAGATCTCGGCCCATATTGGTAAATCCAAAAAAAAAAAAAATCCCAACCCTAGCACATACTGTCTTATAGGAACTTAATTAAATTAAATAAGTTCTGGTATACTACTGTTTACAGTGTATAGTATGAATGCAATTCAGATGTATATACAGCATCCGCCATGTTGGCATTTTCATCTGACCTGTCCTGAGCAAGTCCTTACCGTGGCCTCATGGGATAGTAAAATCTCCACTCACAAATTCTGACAGAAGTGGTAAACCATCCAAATGTTTCTCATGAACTCTTTCATGAATACTCAGAATCTGGACACGCTACACTTCATGAGTACTGATTTTCACAATATAAAATGCCTTTCGAAAGCATTCGTACCACTTCGTTTTTTTTCACAGCACCTTCACAGCCTCAAATCTTTTTTTGGTGTGATGCGACAAGCTTTGTACATCTGCCTTTGGGGCCATTCTTTCCTGCCATTGTTTTCTTCCTCTAAAGCTCTGTCAGGTTGGATGGGGACCGCCGGTGGACAGTCGTTTTCAGGTTTCTCCAGAGATGTTTGATTCCGGTCTCAAGGACATTCACAGAGTTGTCCATAAGCCACTCTTGCATTGTCTTAGCTGTGTGCTTTGGGTCATTTTCCTGTTGGAAGGTGAACCTTCTACCCTGTCCGAGGTTCTGAATTCTCTGAACTAGGCTTTCATTAAGAATATCTCTATATTTTGCTGCAATGAGCTTTCCTTCTACCCTGACGAGTCCCTCAGTCCCTGCCACTGAAAAACACCTCTACAGCACTGTAGGGATGGTATCGTGCAGGTGATGAGTGGTGCCTGGTTTCCTCCAGACATGACGCTTGGAACTGAGGTTCATCAGACCAGAGAATATTGTTTCTCACAGTCTGACAGAGTCCTTTAGGTGTTTTTTGCAAACTCCACGTGTCTTCACTTTAGAAAAGCTTTGAATCTGGTCACTCTGGCTTAAAGCCCAGATCGGTGGAGTGTTGCAGTGATGTTTGCCCTTCTATAAGTTTCTCCCATCTCCGTATATCTTCATATATGATCATGGAGCTCAACCAGAGTGACCATAAGCTTCTTGGTCACTACTCTAACCAAGGTCCTTCTCCATCAATTGCTCAGGTTCCAAACTTCTTCCTTTAAAGGTGCTAAAGAGGATGTTTTGTTTTATACATTTTTGCAATATTACTTGAAACTGTCTTTACTAACTGATAAAAGACTATTTATTAGGTGCACTGAAAGGAATAATATTAATATACATCATCTGTGCACGAGGTAGGGCCTTAAAAACATCAGCCAATCGTTTCCGCGATCATCGCGTAAACGATTGGCCCTCTGGCTTGTCAATCACTGCCGTGACGTTCCTTGTGAGAGACGAGCGCGGCTGTGCGCTCCAGTAACTTTCCACACTCCACAGGCGCCGCATGCAATGTTTTTGTCAGGAGACAGGAGTAACAACTGCAGATTATGAGTTACCTGCGGTGAGTCCGACATAATGAATCCACTAACACGACACAGAGAATGCCGGTGGTAAACGCTCGTGTTCCAATACTCGTGCGCGAGTTTTGGGAGGCGTTCCCTTGATATGAGCTGTGGAGGAGGGGGGCTGTTCTTACGCATGCGCTCATTTCAAAAACTCAGTAACAGTCTTTGGTTTCTCAGTCGACGAAAAGATCCTCTTTTGCACCTTTAAAGGGATAGTTCACCCAAAAATTAAAATTATCCCATAATTTAGTTACCCTCTAGCCATCCTAGGTGTATATGACTTTCTTCTTTCAGTCAAACACAATCGGCGTTAAATTACAAAATATTCTGGCTCTTTCAAGCTTTATAATGGGAGTGAATAGATTTTGAAGCCCAAAAAAAGCACATTCATCCATCATAAAAGTAATCCATACAGCTCCAGGGGGTTAATAAAGCCCTCTGAAGTGAAACGATGTGTTTTTGAATGAAAAATATCCATATTTAAAACTTTTAAACTTTATAACTTTACTGAAAGTCATATACACCTAGGCTTCATGGTGAGTAATAATTTAATTTAATTTAATGAGATACTAACCTCTTAAGGATTATGGAGATAATACAGCGTTTTTGTGGATCGAGTGAATGGGGATCGCTTTCAAAAAATGCAAAGGAAAAACTTTTCCATTTTTAGTACATCATAGTTGTGTAAACATACCCCAAATTTTTCCAACAAAATCAATTTACGCAGAAATTTGAGTTTAAATTACACACAATATTAAGTTGATGTAATGATCAACATTATTATGTCCACAGAACTCAAGAAATCATATTTGAAACTTAAAAGGTTTAATTAAAACAATGAGTTAGAATTTTTAACTTGCAGTCATGCATTTATTTAAGTTGCTAGGTCCCCGGAAATACTTTTTAGAGTTTTCCTTAAAGAAATAGTTCATGCAAAAAAAAAAAAAATAATAATAATAATAATATATATATATATATATATATATATATATATATATATATATATATATATATTTATGACCACTGACAGGTGAAGAGAATAACACTGATTATCTCTTCATCACGTGTCATGTGTTAGAAGCAGGAAAAATGGGCAAGTGTAAGGATTTGAGCGAGTTTGACGAGCGCCAAATTGTGATGGCTAGACAACTTGGTCAGAGCATCTCCAAAACTTCAGTTCTTGTGGGGTGTTCCCGGTCTGCAGTGGTCAGTATCTATCAAAAGCGGTCCAAGGAAGGAACAGTGGTGAACCGGCAACAGGGTCATGGGTGACCGAGGTTCATTGATGCACATGGGGAGCGAAGCCTGGCCTGTGTGGACTACTGTAGCTCAAGTTGCTCAAGAAGTTAATGCTGGTTCTGATAGAAAGGTGTCAGAATACACAGTGTGTCGCAGTTTGTTGCATATGGGGCTGCATAGCCGCAGACCATTCAGGGTGCCCATGCTGACCCCTGTCCACTGCCGAAAGTACCAACAGTGGGCATGTGAGCATCAGAACTGGACCACGGAGCAATGGAAGAAGGTGGCCTGGTCTGATGAATCATGTTTTCTTTTACATCACGTGGATGGCTGGGTGCGTGTGCGTTGCTTACCGGGGGAACACATGGCACCAGGATGCACTATGGGAAGAAGGCAGTGTGATGCTTTGGGCAATGTTCTGCTGGGAAATCCTTGGTTCCGGCCATCCATGTGGATTTTACTTTGACACGTACCACCTACCTCAGCATTGTTGCAGACCATGTACACCCTTTCATGGAAACAGTATTCCCTGGTGGTTGTGGACTCTTTCAGCAGGATAATGCGCCCTGCCACAAAGCAAAAATGGTTCATGAATGGTTTGAGGAGCACAATGATGAGTTTGAGGTGTTGACTTGGCCTCCAAATTCTCCAGATCTCAATCCAATCGAGCATCTGTGGGATGTGCTGAACAAACAAGTCCGATCCATGGAGGCTCTACCTCACAACTTACAGGACTTAAAGAATCGGCTAAATTTATGAATTTGTATGATCTAATTCATTCAATTTCATATGATTTAGTGGACTTTCATGTTTACTTTTTACTAAAATTCCTACATTTTTGTACGACTCACACCATACGAATTCATACTAAATTGCCACCTCGTTGAATATTTACGTTTTCCCACAAGATCGGGTTGGAACTCAAAAGAAGATATTTTGAAGAATGTTTCAGAAGTGTTTGTTATATTATTAAACTCAATGAAGTCCAAAGCTCCAAAAAAGGAAAGGAGCTGTTGATCACAGTAACCAACACCCAGCTCTCATATCCCCATCCACAATAACAGTTCTCAGTGAGAATCTCCCTTTGAAGCATTGAGGAACATCTGTACATGTTGTGTCTAATCAAGGCTGCCAGTACGTCCCTCGCTCCCCTGCATCACAACTACTGTGAAATTAATCAGGAGTCACAGCAAGCAGCAGCGCTATTTACTGTTTACATGCTGACGGGCGCAAACCAAATAAACTTGGTAAATAGTGTCCTCTGTACCTTTGATTTACAATTGCCCGGTTGCCCATGTGTGAGCAACCAGGCAAGACGGGAATATTATACAGATTTATGCTAATGAGATGCAGATGTACATATCAGATAGAAAGGTGAAGCTGAAGAAATGGTTTGTAGATCTGAAGGGCAGGAAATGACTTCGCTTGATGCTACATGTGAATGTCTGTTAAAGGTCTTACAAGTGTGTGCTAATCTTTCTCCAATTCCCAAAGTTTTTTATGATTAGATGTGATGCCTGTTGTTTGTAATACAAACTAACTTCCAAACATTTGCTGAAGCTCCTAGTTATGATTTGATATGTGCTGTTTTGGAACATGCATCCACAAATTGCTGATTTTTTGATATTATTCTACAGTGAGTAAAAAAAAAAAAATGTTGGGGAAACTACTTTGAAACTTACAGATGAATATCTTTTAAATATAGAACTTTCTGATGATATAACAAAACCAATAAATGTTTTCAAATAAATTAACATATTTCATATACTGCGTCTGTGGGGTGCGAACAACAGAATACAGTATAAAGACGTTTTTTAGGTACCACATTGAGTATTTTTTGATTACTGCCAAAAAATGGTTATCAGGGTTGTGCAATTGACAATTATTACAAACTTGATTATCACAAACTCTCAATAACATGTTAAAGAATTAGTTCACTTTAAAATGAAAATTACACCAAGATTTACTCACCCTCAAGCCATCCTATAGTAGGTGTATTTGACTTTCTTCTTTCTGATGAACACAATCTGAGTTATATTAATATATATCCTGACGCGTCCAAGCTTTATAATGGCAGTGAACGGGACCAACGAGTTTAAAACTCAAAAAAATGCATCTATCCACATCCATCCATCATAAACGTACTCCACACGCCTTCCGTATTTAACTTAGGAAGAAAGTGTAACGCCTCTTGCAGTTCAAAAAGCTTACGCTACATCCTACAACTATTCAACTTACGAAAAAAGCATAACTGGCGCAACAGTTATGCTTTTTCGTAAACTGAGTACAGAAGGCGGTCTGGCGGAAGCTAGATATTTTAATTTATATTTTACCCATTTACTTGTTAAATAAGGATATTTTTCTTACACAAACACATCGCTTCACTTCAGAAGGCCTTTATTAACCCCCTAGAGCCATGTGGAGCATGTTTATGATGGGTGGATTGATTCTGATTGGTCAATAGCTGTGTTTTATTCACGATAAAACACGGCAATGACCGCTTCACCCAACAGTTCTGTGTATCACTACACAACACCCTTAGCAACCACTCTTAGCAACGTAAACTGTATGTTCTCAATTGTTCACTGAAGTTTACTGTATTATGTAGAAGAGTATTGTGAGAAAGAGATCGAGTGAGCGAGTTTATTACCTGCTTTCAGATTTAGCATTTTCCTTTAGGTCAGTCCTGTGTTCATAATAAAAAATCTGTTTAAATGTCCGCTGCAATATCTTGTCCTTTTAACAGTTAAGGGGTTTTCCTGTGACTGACAGCACTAGTCAAAGCATTTGTCAGTTGTGTCTTGTTCCGTGTTCACAACAATTCAGTCTTTTCAACATAAAAGTCTTCACTACTGACTGACACACTCATAAAGACAGTCTTTGCCGCCATCTAATGGCGTAATAATGTAACTTCTGTTGCTGTTCACGGTCAGGGACTATTTTTTCAAGCGGAAAGAAGGCTTTTAGTGATTTTACTTCATGAAAGTTGCATTGATACATATTTTTCACTTTAATATTTGTATTGTGTGGTAACCGTTTTATAAAAGCAATAAGGTACTCGAGGCTATGTTGTATCATGAATAAGTCACGGCTGAAGGGGTTGCAGGCACTCCGCTTCGCATCTAACAACACCCTTCAGCCGTGACTTATTCATGATACAGCATAGCCTTTCATACCTTATTGCTCAAAGCTCAGATGCATCAGGATTTTTTATTAATATAACTCCGATTGTGTTCATTAGAAAGAAGAAAGTCAAAAACACCTAGGATGGCTTGAGGGTGAGTAAATCTTGGGGTAATTTTCATTTTTAAGTGAACTAATCCTTTAAGGGGGACCACATTAACACACAAATGTAATTAATTTACACAGAACAGGGGCTAGTATCAGTGAATTTTACATAAACTGTTTGAATGAACTGATTCACTAGAATGAAATGAACTTTATAACTTCATTAGGACAAGCCAATTCAATCCCTGTTTCCTCCAGATCATCTGGTTACTACCTGTAAAGATAAGAGACACTGTTAATATCCATTGCAACAGTGATTTAAAGGTGTGTGAAAGACCCACATCTGGCAGATCAAGTCAATAATACCCTAAAGATAATTGAAGTCAATTTTAGGTATCTACTTTTTCTTCCCAAAAAGAGTACTTTTAAGCAAAAGTGTAATTTGCGGGTGGGAAATTTACCCACCACTTTTTGCGAAAGTCGATTTTGTTCCCACCACTTTTTGAAAGCCACAAAAAAGTGAAGAAGGCTTATAATGCAAAGAAAATAATTGAATTCATTCCAGTAACACAAAATACATTTGCGATGAGTGGACAGGCCGTTTCCCAAAAGCATCGTAAGCCTAAGTCGGTCGTAGCTCCATTGGTGGCAATGATCAGCTTAGGCTTACAATGCTTTTGGGAAACGCAGCCCTGATCTATAAGCCTTGTCACACACATATTGGGATTTAAGGTATGAATTTAAGGTATAATTAGAAATATAATGGGTTCACTGCTTTTGGAATACTTTTCCCATGACATGCTACCTAATGACAGCGATGATTGCTTGGCTGTGAAAGTTTTGATTTAAATTGTGTTCCATATTGCACTTGACTCAGATGACCTAGCAACATACACTGCCGGACTTGTTCAGTGGTCAACCAGTGTTACACCAAACTGTGACACAGCACCTACTACGGTCACAGAATTCGATGGGTCACAGAATTTGGAGTAACACTGGTTCAAACAGAGTTACTGTACAACCGCTACAGCATGATGTGGCTACTGTGCACCCCGTCCTGATTGCAATGACTGTTAAATGTGCCAGTATTCAAAGACCTAGGTGCCTGTAGGACTTTTCATACTAATCATGCCTGAATAGTCTGAATAGACTACATGCCTGAATGCAATGAGTTGCTAGATGATTGGCTAATTAAATATTTGCGTTAATGACCTAATAAAGTGGGTGGGGAGTGTATCATCTAAATATGCCTAGTAGGCAAAAAACAAGTGAGCCCAGTACTGTAGTATGTCCAAATTCATAGTATTCATAAAACAGTAGGCGAAAAGTACCCGGATGACCTACTACTTCCAGCAAAATTTTCTGAAGTGGACACTGTACTATCCCATGAGGCTACAGGAGAGGATTTTGAATGGCACTGAAGTGACGGAACTGACGCTGGTAGGTCACATGACAATGACAACATGGCGGATGTAGTACGTCCAGATTTCATTCATACTACACACATTCATACTATATAGAACTTACTTTTTTAACGGTCGCAAAGTAAGTTTCAAACCAAATGTACCTACTAGCCACTTTTTCAGCACAGCCCTTAGTAAATCAGGATACAGTGTATCTGGTTGCCAGGTGAACTTCATGCTTTGCTGCAGATCTGTTGTTATAAAAGCACTTGATTATTAAATAGAGAGTTAAAATAATTTTAGATTTAATTATGAATATTTAAAGCAGAAGTAAATATCTCCCAAAAAAACATGAAAAGAACCAAGGTCACCACCACTTTATGAGGTAAAATTAATCCAAAGTTTTTAGGGCATAGTATAAGTTGGTGAATTGGGACGCAGCATTCATCTGGCCATTTAGGACAAACCAATTCAGTAGAATGAATCAGACTTTCCAGCTTTACATGAGAGAAGGTATTGTTTAGGATTAACTGATTACACATAATGAATCAAACATTGTAGCTTCATCCATGAGAGAAACACAGGGGCATGTTTACCATGGTGTAGCATCTCCTCTTCTTTTAAAACAGTTTGAAGATGTCTGGGCATCGAGGTTATGGGTTTCTGGAGTTTGGTTTTGGAATTTGGTCCCATGCTTGCCTGATATAGGTTTCCAGCTGCTGAAGAGTTCGTGGTCGTCTTTTACGTATTTTCCGTTTAATGATGCACCAAATGTCCTCTATAGGTGAAAGATCTGGACTGTAGGCAGGCCAATTCAGCACCCGGACTCTTCTACGACGAAGCCATACTGTTGTAATAGCTGCAGTATGTGGTTTTGCATTGTCCTGCTGAAAATACACAAGGCCTTCCCTGAAATAGACATCGTTTGAATACCTTTCAGCATTCATAGTGCCTTCCAAAACATGCAAGCTGCTTTTGCACCCCCATACCATCAGAGATGCTGGCTTTTGAACTGAACGCTGATAACACGCTGGAAGGTCTCCCTCCTCTTTAGCCCGGAGGACACGGCGTCCGTGATTTCCAACAAGAATGTCAAATTTGGACTCGTCTGACAATAGAACACTTTTCCACTTTGAAACAGTCCATTTTAAATGAGCCTTGGCTCACAGGACACAACTGCGCTTCTGGACCATGTTCATATAAGGCTTCCTTTTTGCATGATAGAGCTTTAGTTGGCATCTGCAGATGGCACGGCAGATTGTGTTTACCGACAGTGGTTTCTGTATTCTGTAAGCATCTATCCACATCCATCCATCATAAACGTACTAGTAAGTTTCTGTAAGTATTCCTGGGCCCATTTAGTAATGTCATTGACACAATCATGCCGATGAGTGATGCAGTTTTGTCTGAGGGCCCGAAGACCACGGGCATCCAATAAAGGTCTTCGGCCTTGTCCCTTACGCACAGAGATTTCTCCAGTTTCTCTGAATCTTTTGATGATGTTATGCACTGTAGATGAAGAGATTTGCAATTTGTTTTTAAAGTATTCCACAATCTTTTTATGCACTATTTCACAGATTGGAGAGCCTCTTCCCATCTTTACTTCTGAGAGACTCTGCCTCTCTAAGACATCCCTTTTATAGCTACAGACCTGATTAAATTAACTTAATTAGTTGCTAGATGTTTTTCCAGCTGAATCTTTCCAAAATGTCTAGCTTTTTCTGCCATTTGTTGCCCCCGTGCCAACTTTTTTTAGACCTGTAGCAGGCATCAAATTTGAAATTAGCTCATTTAGTGGATAAAAGTGTAAAATTTCTCTGTTTAAACATTTATGTTATCTGTGTTCTATTTGAATAAAATATTGGCTAATGTGATTTGAAAGTCTTTTAGTTTTCATTTTATTCAAATTTAAACTTTTCTGGAATTCGGGTTGTACTAAAATAAATGGGACTTTCTAACTCTACATATAAGAGAGAGAGAGCACCGTTTGAGACAGACCAGTTGATTAGAATGAATCGGATTTTCAATGCTACATACTAGAAAGAGAAGTGATGAACTGATTAACAAGAATGAATCAAACTTTCAACTCTACATATGACAGAGAGAACCGTTTATGATGAACTGATTCAATAGAATGAATCTGACTTTCCAACGCTACATAACTGTCCAAAATTACATGAGATAAAGAACCGTTAAAGTAGATTCACTAAGATGAATGGGACTGCCCATCTCTTCATCTAAGACCATATAAGATAAACCGATTTACTGGAATGAATCAGACCTTCTAACGCAACAGGTTAAGCATGCTTGATTCTTGCCTCAGCTCGTAAATCTACTGTACATACTTAATACAATTTGACGTAAAACTGTGTTTCATCTTCTTATGTTGATCTTAGATCAGTTGTACAGCTTATTGGATTGTGCTGTGGCTTGGATTCAGGTAGAAGCTGGTACAGGTTCGGTGGGTGTGAACAGAAGGAGAGTGTGATTAATTGAAAGATCAGCGGCAAACAGGGAAACCCATTATAGCCCATCTGTAAGCATTTAGGAGCTGGAGTCAACAGAGATGCTGGGATCCTCTTTTGCTTTATTTCTCTTGTTCACTGGCAGGCTGGCCAGCACTTCTACATTGAGAATAAGCAACACTTTGCAAGTCCTGACTTAAAATAAATAAATGATTAAAGGGATAGTTCACCCAAAAAATTAAAATTATCCCATAATGTACTCACCCTCAAGCCATCCTAGGTGAATATGACTTTCTTCTATCAAACACAATCAGAGTTATATTAAAATATATTCTGGCTCTTCCAAGCTTTTTAATGGCAGTGAATAGTAACCAATATTTTGAAGCACAAAAAGCACATCCATCCATCATAAAAGTAATCCATACGACTCCAGGAAGTTGATAAAGGCCTCCTGAAGCAAAGCGAAGGGTTTTTGTAAGAAAAATATCCATATTTATATCTTTATAAACTAAGTGACTTGGACGGGCATTACCGGAAGCTAGTGATTATAATATATAAAGTTATAAATATGGATATTTTTAGGCCTTTATCAACTTCCTGGAGTCTTATGGATTACTTTTATGATAGATGGATGTGCTTTTTTTGGCTTCTAAATCTAGGTTACTATTCACTTCCATTATAAAGCTTGAAAGAGCCAGAATATTTTTTAATATAACTCTGATTGTGTTTGACTGAAAGAAGAAAGTCATATTCACCTCAGCTTGAGGGTGAGTAAATTATGGGATAATTTTTGGGTGAACTATCCCTTTAATTAATCATTTGATTGTTTGTTTGCCAGTAGACTTTAGTTTATAGTTTAGTTCAAATGTATAGTCTTGTATTCTATGTGATTTACATACACTTTTAGAATTTGTATGAAGTGCCACTTTACCTGTTATTATACCAGTAACGTTCGTGTCTTAGATGTCCTTAACATTCTTAACATGTTGTATTTGTTAAAATTTTGTTCAAAGGTTCACAAACTTTCAAGGATCAATTTTCCCAGACAGAAATATAGAGGATAATAGAGTAGAAAAGTGTGAACAACATTTGAGAACAGCATGAAAACATGGGCAGAAGGAAAGAGAATTGTAGGGTAAGAGTCTAAGAGTGTTGCAGAAATTAGAAGTTATTGTCACTGATGCCTGTGGAGAACTCAAATATGATAAGCAAGAAAAGAAAAATGAGAATGATGAAACCGAGGAACATTACAGACAATATTCACACTTCATATTTCTGATGTTTGTTTTCCAGAGATCCTTTTGTTGTGCTGAAATAATGTTGTAAACTCAGCATGAAATGATCTATAAGGTAAGCTGGGGTTCATGGAGCTCCAGGAGGCCGCAGGTAGATACTCTTTTGTAATTCATACAAAAATGAATTACAAAAGAAAAATGAAATAGTTTTTTTAGCTTGCTTACTGGTTGTATGGTGATTTTCTATAAAGCTGCTTTGGAACAATATTCATTATGAAAACTGCTTTACAAATAAATTTGATTTTAAAATGTTTCTCTTATATAACCCAAATCTAATGGGTGGAAAATAACGAAATGCTGTAATACTTAAAGTCCCCCTGTAGTCAATAATTTTATCCCTTAAAACTCATCTTTGATCACCAAAATGAAATATTTAAAAATCTTCATGCCTTAAAATAACTTACTTAATAACTCACACCCTTGCCTCATTTAATATACACTGATCAATGAATATGCAAATTAGCCTCGCCTCCACTCACTCGCACCAGCTCAGAGATCCACTCGGTCAACTTACTGAGGTAAATGCAGCACAATGGTATTGCTCTCTACAACATCGGACACAGGGACGTGCACAGGGGGGTTGCTCAGGTTGCCCGGGCAACTGCCCATATGCCCTTCTCGACTCACGTTGCCCTTCAGAGGTGGAAAAAAATAAATAAAAAAATCGTACAATGGAGGCAGAATTTCACGTAGGCCTAGAATAATAATAATAATAAAAAAAAAAAATCGCAAAGCCTCATTCACTTCCATATTCGCGTACCCGTCCGAAAGTGAAAGTCAGTAGGGGAAGGGCAAACTCTGTTTACTTGGCTGCAGCGCTGCACGCGACCGGCACCTGACCTGAGCCTGCATGAGCGGCACTAGAAGGAGATTGTCGCGGTTGTCGGGTGAGACGACTTAACGTTGTCGGAAAGGTAAGGTTTATAATCGTTAACGAAAACGAACGAAAAAATGAAAACTAGGTGGGAAAAAACATCGTCGTTAACTGAAATAAAAATAAAAACGTGGCATTACAAAAAACGATAACTAACCAAAACTGTAATGTGTGTTTGGCAAAACTAACTAAATGTCCTTAGTTTTCGTCTTTGTCAATGTCTTTCATAGAGCAAACGTTCAGCTGCATTTCATTTCCCTGCGTCTCTCACTCACGCGTCTCTCTCACATACTCGCGCGCGCACAGCCCCTCCCCTCCGTGCACACCGCGCCTCCACGAGAACGAGTGTTGGAAGCAAGTTCGCGAAAGGTTGGTATCTCGTGAAAACCTTTACACAATCACACATTAAAAAGTGGTATAAAAATATTTTTAATTCTGAATATAATTTTGTCAGTGTGTTAGGCTAATGTCGACCCGAGAAGCGATTGCTACTTTAGAAAGTGAACTAGATGCAAGTTTGAGGTAAAATGCACTTGGGTTGTCGATGTCAAAACACTATTTAAGCTGTGATTCAAGTAAGGAATAATTGACGACGGGCCGTTGAATTATTGGAAAAATAATGCACACCTGGGCCGGGGGGTGTATGGGAGTGCCCTTCTTTTAGGTCAGAGCAACTGCCCCTCAAAATTCCTGTGCACGTCCCTGATCGGACACATAGCGGTAATTAATATGATTAGTCTTTTGCTTGACTATGTTATCAAACGGCTAATAATGTGTTCTCGTTCACCATGTCAGAGTCAGACAGCTGCCTTCTAACAATCAGTATCCTTACAAACGCTTTGAACAACTAAAGCCCGTCGGCATGTTGACGTGATTGGTTACAAGGTAGTTTGTAATGTCAAAAACATCAGCGATTTCATATTTGGAGGTTCTTGGTATTTCCCATATTGTGAAGAGTGTCGTGAGCTCATGTTTCAGCAGTGTTGAAGGAACTCAGCCGCAGCCAGAGAGCTTCAGAGCTTGTTCCTTTTCATGTCATGTTATTAGATTAGTGAACAGAAACTGATTCATGTGGCATGTCAATTTAGCCGCAGGTTTGTTTATTATCCATTGCTGGGTCAGTTTTAAGTGAATTTGTGTGTGTGGCAGTGTGTTTGTAGAGACAAAGGCTGAACGGACAGCCCAAATGGGCACAAATATGACACTTGATACGTTTCGCCTGTGCACCCTGGGAGAATGATTGATCGTACAAGACCACAAAACATTCTCTGGCTTGGTTGCAGCTTTATTGTGCCTTGTAGCAACACATACCATCTCACACACACACACACACACACACACACGCGCGCGCGCGCGCATATACCAGCTTGAATATCCTTTGGGACACACACGCTTGCATTCAGTCTTTGCATGGACAAATGTGTAAATGCAACAGCATACCGCCACCTTCTGGGCATTTAAAGGTCACTGCATTTTACTTTTGTTTGTTGAATTTCACACCTCAAGCTTGTGTATGAAAACATCACATAAATAATACAATAAAGTAGCTTACCTTTAGGTTTTGATTAGGCATAGCCTACATTTCCCCTTAAAAGAAGTGGTACCTTGGTAGAAGACAGTAACACCATGGTACAATGGTACTGAATAAATACTACATTCATGTAACATGTTATTTACAAGGTATTCCAACTACTTCCAATAATATAATGGTATTACATGTTAAAAAAGCATGATATTAGCATTATCATATCAAAAAGAACCATACCAGCAAACATGGTCCAACAGCAACATCGTGCCTGGCCAAAAAGTTGCGATCGGACGGCATAAAGCGGTAAAAATATGTAACAAATACACCCTAAAAATGCATTTAGATACGTTTGTACATTTCTACACTTCTCTGGGGTTCCATGTATAACTGTTACTTTGACTTTTAGCTACGTTCAGTATAATACTTAATTAATTAATTAATAATAAGACGTCCATTCAAATTTCATTTTGGAACTATTTTTCAACCATAGCAGGATGTGTCGGGGGACGTCTTTTCAACGGTCATTAAACGTCAGAATATTTGCTGGGATAGTACTTTTTTGGTAATTGATAACTTTGTGGATTGTTTTAGACTTGTTTTATTCATGCTGAGTGAGTGAAATAGGCTAACACAAAACAAGATTTATACACTTTCCCGAAAGAAAAATGTGAATCTGTTGCCCATGCTAACAATGCTAATGCGCTGATTTGCAGTTGCTAAATGGTCCTGAGCCTTTTTTAGTATGTTGCTATGTGGTTAATAGCCTATTCTGTTTCTGCATAGATACTGGCTATTTTTAACGTAGAAAATACTCAAGTCCTCTTAACAAGCTGCAAAATGTAATGTATTCATGTCTGTAGCATATGTTTAAATTATTGAATGTGGCTGAAATCATGTACTCTCTGAGTAGGTATACTTCTTCTGAATAAGTAATTACTTTGCAACTTTTAAAAAAGTATGTTCTATATAGTATGAATGTGTGTAATCTGAACATACATTCTTCATGTTGTCATTGTCACGTGATCTACTAGCGTCAGTTGCGTCGCTTCAATAACATTCACAAATCCTCTCTCGTGGCTTCATTGGATAATAAAACATCCATCAGATGCCAACTTCACAATCTCATCGGAAGTAATGGGTTATTCAGGTAGTTTTTAAACTACTGTTTTAGAAATACTGTAAATTCAGACGTACTGCTCTATCTACTGTATAGTAGGGAAGTATGCATATTTGGATGCAGCCATTGGGTGCAGTTGGGGGTGGTTCAGATAATTAGGTTTGCTGTGTCTAAATAATTACAGGTTGTGTACTACACTGAGGAAACAACTAGAAAACACTACAATAAAATCAACTGGAGTCTTTAATTAGTCACTTATCACATCTCAAATCACTATGCTGCTGTTTCCCAACAGACCTGCTTTCCTGATTGGTTCTCAGTGCTGATTGACAGTTCAGCCTATCTTTTCTTTGAATACATTTTGTAGTGGCTTGAAAAGGAAAGGCATATTTGATGTTTCAGTATAGTGTTTATACTGTCCATGGTGTAGTTCCCTTATTTGGTCTTTCGTGTGGGTCATCCAATAAGACGAATTTGATATTAATTGCTCTTGGGTTCAGTCCAGATTTGAATCTGTAAGCATGTTCCGGCTCTGATATAGCCCAGTGTTAGCCTGCAGGGAGACAGTTAAATGTCTTTCATTTTATAAAGTTGTAATCTATGACCTTTTCCTCATAACACTGCACATGCTCCTTTACCTCTGAATGATCATTCATAATCCTCTTTGGGTGCATTTGGACATCTAAAACAGTTTCACTGTATCAAAAAGAAAGTTATTTAAATGCTATAATCGCTTATCTTGTTGCTCAAACTATAAAGGCTATGTTCAGAGAACAGCTGTTCAGTTTGTAGTTAGTCCTACAAAGAGAATTAGCATTTTCATTTCTCCCTAGTTCAGTAATCAGGGCACTGATCAGGGAGTTGGACATTTTAAAGGCTGTCTCGATCACAAAATCCTTCCAGTGCGCTGAAATGTTCACTCCCTAAAATATCAATGAACCATGAAAACCAGGGAACATCAATGCTCACAATGTTCCCTTGACGGAAGTTTTGAAGCGTGAAACATAAATCATGTGAGCCATATTTTTATATTTTGTAATACCAATCACGATGTAATACCATATTTTGGGTGGGGCACTTTTCACAGTATTACCACATTTTTATTTTTACCACATGGGGTTCAAGCATTTTAAAGGATTAGTTCACTTTTAAATAAACTTTTGCTGATAATTTACTCACCCCCATGTCATCCAAGATGTCCATGTCTTTCTTTCTTCAGTCGAAAAGAAATTAAGGTTTTTGATGAAAACATTCCACGATTTTTCTTCATATAATGGACTTCAATGGGCACCATGAGTCAAACAGGCCCAGCGAGTTTCGTTCTGATCGGCCTCCGTTAATCTTGTCTGATAGCTGCTCAAAATTCATTGGCCGATGGCGGACATGTTTTTTGAGATATGTCAATGTCCTCATAGATAATCATGGCATCTGATCGAAGACACTGCATGCCAATTTCCAAGCCAATCGGACTAATACCGTTTTCATGTTTTTTTCATGTTATAGTGCCACCAAGTGGCCAGTTGCCTTTTTTCATGCAACCACAGTATGAGCTCTTACATAGGTTTGGTGAAAATATCTCATTCCATTCATGAGTTATAGCCATTTTAGTAAAAGTGGGTACACCAACTTCAAACGTTTTGTTGGCCCTTTAGAGACCGTGAATCAAAATTTCAACTTTTTTCTGATTATTATTAACAATCAGACTCCAGAGAATCTCGCTGCACTGGTTTGGTTCCGATCAGCCAAAAACCTAGGACTAGTTCGGCAAAAGTAAGTTTTTCAAAAGATCCAAAATACCTGAAAATTGTGTGTATTCCGAAATTTTGAGTCTACGCCTAATAGTTTAGGAGTTATAAGCGATTTCATACTTTTCACCGCTGTAGCGCCCCCATCAGGCCGATCGGGATGAGCCTTGATGATGTTGTAGATGGTGTGAGTACTTCCAGCCCTCAAAGTTTCAAGTTTCTATGACTTAAGGTTTGGTCTGCCCAATCACATTTAGGGGAGAATGCTGATCCTTGGGAACCTCTAATAACATAAATTCGCTTTGAAAACAGCTGACGAAAAGCAAAAATGAAGGTATCATTACATAAATATAATGTCTAATGTCAAAGTTTTTTTTTACATTTATGCTCATTGGAAGTGGACCTGCCGATATCTTGGAAGTTACATCAAATGACGCGTCACGGTGAGGTCGATGTACCCCAAGTTCACACATGGAATGTCTAACTTTGAGTGGTGTTCCAGATATTTTTTCCTAGAAGGAGTTGGGTGGGAAAAATCCAAATTCCACTCTGTCTGGAACGCAGCATTACCTTTATAAGCCCTGTGTTTTCAGTCATTCCTTGCTAGTCTTGCTAGTGTCACACTGCATTTCTGAGCGCTCTCTCGTTTCCCTTGTCATGGTTCATAGTCGTGATCTCCTGCCCATTTCCCTGGATTTCCCTGTTTGCCTGTGTCCTGATCTCTGTTTCTAATGTTTGCCTTGGTTTTGACCCTCTGCCTGTTATACATGGATTATGATTTTGGACTGCCCCAATAAAACTGCATTTGGATCTTCAACCAGTGTTTCAGAGAAGTTTGTGACAGAGGACGTTTATCATGTCG
The DNA here is from genome assembly GCA_036281575.1 of Ancherythroculter nigrocauda. NCBI lineage: Eukaryota > Metazoa > Chordata > Actinopteri > Cypriniformes > Xenocyprididae > Ancherythroculter > Ancherythroculter nigrocauda. The sequence goes on from VTFQ01000658.1 coordinate 47,191, forward strand.
CTGGAAATAGTCATCAGTGTGTCCCAATGTGTAGTGAGCCCTGGGTCCTTACTGTCCTTACCAGTGCCTGAATTCATGTCCTTACCATCCTTACCAGTGCCTGAATTCATGTACATGATATACTGATTCACGATCTATTAAGCTGATTAAGACGGACCCATGGTTTCCCTCAGGATTTTCCTATTGGGCCTCTTTAATGTGTATAATAAGGTATGTTTTAAAGCCACAGTGTTTAAAAAAAAAAAAACTTATTGTGGTGACCAGGGCGGGCGAGAGCCGTGAGGGAACGGTGCGAAGCCGGTGGCGCGAGAGTTAACGAGTTCCACCTGGGAGGCACACCGCCCTTGAGTCTCTCACGGAGGAGCTCCGGGAGCATAAAAGGAGGAGCGACGACAGTGAAGGACGAGAGAGGACCAGGCCTGGACTTTATTTTATGTTTTATTAAGTTGGTGTGGCCGGCAGACGTCTGCGAGGGTCTGCCGGCATTACTTTCATTTTGTATTTGTTTATTTTGGAATTGAAGTTTTGTTGAATGTTCGCTGGTTCCCGCCTCCTTCTTCCCGTATCTACGAACTGTGTTACACTTATGTGTTTACATGCTTGACAAATCACACAATTATAGGCTAGTTCTTATACTGTAGCAACGTTTGCAACTTTATAGCATTTTATAAAAGAAAAACAGCAGCCTTTCAAAAAATCACATTTGAAACAGTATCTCTGTGTGTAATTACATAATATCGATCACAGATCTTATTTTACATGTAAATCAATAGAATTGAGGGATTCCTACGTGGAGGAAAGTGGACGATGAAGGAGGGGGAAAAAAGATGGATGAGAAGGTTGAAGATGACGACAGCAGCTTTAAGTATGGGGTGGTCAGGGTCACAGAGCAGCAGTGATTACGGCAGATGTATTTCTGCAGATGTCTCTATTCCTGCTGCGTTGGACTCGCTCCATGCGCACAGAAAGATTGATTGAAAGCAGTGGTTTGGACAGACTCTCGCTGGGTTGTGCGTGTAATGGCTGCCTGTGACCCATCATCACCTAACTGCTCCTCACACCACAGACACACAAAGAAAAACACTGTGCACAAAAGAACCAGGCATGTTTTAGACTTACATGGTACAGTACTGGGGTGATACCATAGTACAGGGATGGAATCAGATGGTAATGCAGAGTAAAAATGGTAACTTTAAGTATAATACGAAATAATAGTAAATATATGTTTTGGCTATAGTAATACCATGATTTTTGCAAGTATTACCATAGTAATACAATGCTGTTTTTCGATTTGCACTGTAGCTTGGATGTGTCACAGTAATACCATGGTTTTCCATTTACCATAATACCATGTTTCTTTGCATATGCACCATAGTAACATCATTTTTGGACATACATATCACAATAATTTTAGTTCATATTTCACGCTGTCTCAAAATAGCACAGTTGAGTACACATTTAGATGTTCTTAAGATGATCTTAAGAAGTACTAAAGAAGAATTTTTAGTATATTAAGTGCAAAATTAGTGCATGAAAATAGAGCACTTTAAGTATATTATAAAAATGTACTTTTTTTTCACCTGGGAATATCAGGTTATTTGTATATGCACCATGGTCATACAATTTTTCAGATAGTAATATCATATTTTTGGGTAAGCCACTTTTCACAGTATTACCAAATATTTTTTTTATGTACCACAGTAAAATCTTTGTTTCTGGAAATGGTAATACCATGGTAATACCATGTTTTTATATACCATCACAGCATCTGTTAGTGGGTGGGATATATTAGGCAGCAAGTGAACATTTTGTCCTCAAAGTTGATGTGTTAGAAGCAGGAAAAATGGGCAAGCGTAAGGATTTGATCGAGTTTGAGAAGGGCCAAATTGTGATGGCTAGACGACTGGGTCAGAGCATCTCCAAAACTGCAGCTCTTGTGGGGTGTTCCCGGTCTGCATTGGTCAGTATCTATCAAAAGTTGGACCACTTTTGATCCGACGACAGCCTCCATGGATAATGGAAAGCACTTTTTTGATCAGAACTGGACCACAGAGCAAGGTGGCAAGGTGGAAGAAGGTGGCCTGGTCTGATGAATCATGTTTTCTTTTACATCACACGGATGGCCGAGTGCCTGTGCATCGCTTACCTGGGGAACACATGGCACCAGGATGCACTATGGGAAGAAGGCAAGCCAGCAGAGGTAGTGTGATGTTTTGGGCAATGTTCTGCTGGGAAACCTTGGGTCCTGCCATCCATGTGGATGTTACTTTGACACGTACCACCTACCTAAGCATTGTTGCAGACCATGTACATCCTTTAATGGAAAAAGTATTCCCTGGTGGTTGTGGCCACTTTCAGCAGGATAATGCGCCCTGCCACAAAGCAAAAATGGTTCAGGAATGGTTTGAGGAGCACAACAACGAGTTTGAGGTGTTGACTTGGCCTCCAAATTCCCCAGATCTCAATCCAATCGAGCATCTGTGGGATGTGCTGAACAAACAAGTCCGATCCATGGAGGCTCCACCTTGCAACTTACAGGATTTAAAGGATCTGCTGCTAACATCTTGGTGCCAGATACCACCTTCAGGGGTCTAGTGGAGTCAATGTCTCGACAGGTCAGAGTTGTTTTGGCAGCAAAAGAGGGACCAACACAATATTAGGAAGGTGGTCATAATGTTACGCCTGATCGGTTTATATATTTTTAATATCTACCATGGTAATACAATAGTAGGCCCATACTTAAATGACATGTGTAGTACATTGTACATGCCATTGTATTCTGGAAAAGCACTTTGGAATACCATCTAAATACCTTGGTATATTAATTTCAGTACAGTATGTACCATGGTACTGCTACAGTATGTCATATAAGAATCATTAAATTTATCAACTAAGCACACACCCTGACTGACAGCAGAGAGAGTGTTATTTTGGCAGGGGTTCACTAACATTTTCCCACCGAGAGTCATAAAATCTGATTAGAGTTAAAACAGTCGGTCCAGCCCCCCGCCTTACCAGCTGTCCTGCCGAACATGGGGTGTCTGTCATCTGTGAGTTTGAATGAAAAAGATGGCAGGATGGAGAAATGGATGAAGGAAAGGTCACAGAGGAGGAGGGGACAATCAGAGGGAAGAGGTTGGTGAAGGAAAGTAGGAGGAAAGGCCAGACAGAGGTACAGGCTGGGCACACTTGACCTTTACCACCCACATGTATCAGTGGCAGAGATGGGGCGCTGGTGCGGTTATACCCATCTCCTCCCCTCAGAGAGAAGCACTTTCACTCTAACCACTTTAATTAACCTTGATTCCTCTCTTAACGATGAGGTCGCAAGGTCTAGCTTTCTACTGTACATTAAATTGTGTCCCTAGGAGGGACGAACCCCAACCTGTCACAGCATGTGAGTGATGGATAAGCCCCTCTTTTTATCTTTTAATATACACTCACTTTATTTTATCTTACATATATACTGTCTATAAGAAAATATAAATAAAAAATATTAATATTTGTTATTTGTATTTTATATGTGTGTGTGTGTGTGTGTGTGTTTTAATATATAACATGTTTTAATAAAACTTAAAGATATGTAATTTATAAGAAGATATATAAAAAATAACAGGCTATAATGAAGTATAAATAATATATAATATAATTATAACATCATTTATAACATGGTTAAAAACTATATACAAATATTTTTAATGTTATGGGAAATATTCTAAAAAAGTACACTGTAAATACAGTATTTAGCAGTATAGTATTTCATCCCAAACCTCCAAATAATACCTTTACTGATAGCTGGGGCAGGGAATCAATATCAGAAAGAATCGATTACAAGGTACCAGGACTCAAGAGAGTCAATAAATTAGACGTGACAGGAATTAGCAGGAATGTGCCCATAATCTTAATTACCAAACTAAAACACATCCAAAAGACCCTTAACAGTTTTTTGGTTTTTAAGGCCAATTCACACGGCACAGACAGACCCCTACCAACACAACCAGATTACAGTAGCCTATGTCACTTCATGACCGACAAACACAGATTGAACATGACATAATAGCCTACTTCATAGCAGAACTATGACGTTGACAAAAAAACGGTTTCTAGCCATCAAACTGGCTCTTGAGGAGTGGCAACACTGGCTGAAGGGAGCTAGACACCCCTTTGAGGTTATCACGGCCCACCACAACCTCAAATACCTCCGGGAAGCCTGTCTCCACCTCCAACAAGCTCGCTGGGCTTTATTCTTCACTCGATTCAACTTTAAAGTCACCTACAGACCCGGAAACAAGAACATCAAGGCAGATACTCTACCATCTGGAACTCCAGAACCCATCCTCCCTCCAACCTTCTTCTTAAGCGCCATCCAGTGGGACCTAGATAAAAGAATCGCCGAAGCCACTCGCGCCAAGCCGCTCCACCAGAAGGTCCTGGGGGTAAGATTTATGTACCATCTGCCTTACGCATTATCCTCATATGCATACTTCCTTGGGCTTGGGACACCCAGGCAGTCAGCAAACTCTCTCGCTCCTCCGCAACCAGTAGGTGGCTTCATATGACCCAGGAAGTCCATCGCTACGTACAGAGATGTCCCACTTGTACCATCTTTAAATCTCACCACTTACCTGAAAGTAAACTGCACTCACTACCCATACATCAACAACCCTGGTCACACCAATAAGTAGATTTCATACCTCCAAGAATCAAATTCTTTTACCTATGTTCTTGTGGTGGTCGACAGGTTCTCCAAACCTTGCCGTCTCATTCCCATAAGAGGCCTTCCTACAGCCATGGAGACAGCAGAAGCACTCTTCCATCATGTGTCCAGAAACTTCAGCCTACTGGAAGACATTGTCTCAGACAGAGGCCTACAATTCATCTCAAGGGTATGAAAGGTTTATCACCAGCTCCTAGGTGTCAGTGAGCCTATCCTCTGGTTATCATCCACAATTAAATGGACAAACAGAGCAGAAAATACAGGAGATCGGCCACTTCCTCAGGTCATATTGCCACAGTCACCCACACAGCAGGAGCCGATACGTCCCATGGGCAGAGTACGCACAAAACTCCCTTCGACAATCCACCACTGTTTTCACACCGTTCCAGTGCGTGCTTGGTTTCCAACTACCCCTGTTTCCCTGGTCAGGAGAGCCTTCAGAAGTTCCAGCTGTAAACCACTGGTTCAAGAAGAGTGAGAGGTTCTGGGATTCAGCTCATGTCCATCTGAAGAGGGCACAAGGAGGAGGCACAAGAGCCAGGCCGAAGAGCAGGCACCCCAATATACTACCCGGGACAAAAGGTCTGTCTCCCAACCAGGGACAATCACCTCTGACTACCCTGCCAGATACATTGGACCATTTAAAATCACAAGTGAGATAAATGATGTCACCTATCAGCTCAACTTACCTCCACAATACCATATTTCACCCACCTTCCATGTATCCCTTCTCATACCTCACTTACGTTCCTGAGTTGTGTTCTGTTTAAGAAACACCATTAAAGTCTTGTGGTGATTCCATCCTCATGCCTGCCTTCATCTCTTGTGACACCTTGCTGCCAGGTAATGATAATTGTATGATTTTTTTCTTTCTAGAAAAGAAGAATTTTATCAGTGTGCACAACCAGAGAATTGAGTGTCTTTGGCAGGACAACTTGTGTGTAGTTTGATAATGCATTTGATAATGATATCCCATAATCCTGTGCATTCCATTCGGTGACAGTTGCAGTAGCCCCCTCACTGCAGAACACTCGAGATCCAGGGGGTGGAGTTGGGTAGGTTAAGGGATATGTAAAGTGGGAGGAGTTGGATCTAGAACCAGGGGGTGGAGACGGGTAGGTTTAGGGATATGTGAAGTGGGAGGAGTTGGATCTAGAACCAGGGGGTGGAGACGGGTAGGTTTAGGGATATGTGAAGTGGGAGGAGTTGGATCTAGAACCAGGGGGTGGAGACGGGTAGGTTTAGGGATATGTGAAGTGGGAGGAGTTGGATCAAAACCAGGGAGTGGAGACGGGTAGGTTTAGGGATATGTGAAGTGGGAGGAGTTGGATCTAGAACCAGGGGATGGAGACGGGTAGGTTTAGGGATATGTGAAGTGGGAGGAGTTGGATCTAGAACCAGGGGGTGGAGATGGGTAGGTTTAGAGCCAGGTTGGTTTAGGGATATCCCCTTGGATCTTGTGTTCTGCAGTGTTCTGCAGTGAGGACCATCTCGACAGTTGAGCTAGAAAAATAAAGATGCTGTCTGAAAGTTGCGGTTTCTGGTCCGTTTGTGTGTAAATGAACGTTTTTGACCAACGTTTGTTAAAAATGACAATTATGGAATAAAATGTTTGTTTTGTTTTTTCTTTCTTCTTCTTCTTCTTCAAAAAAAACCCTACTTGCAACGTAAAAATATAACCATAAAAACATTTCTAAGAATGTTATTATTTGGTTCTCAAAAAACTAAATGTTCAGGAAATGCTCTGTGTTTGCTGGGCAGTAATTAATTAATACTGAATCTCTGTTGTGTCCCATTGCCCTTTTCTATCAGTGCTAATTGTCATTTTCCCACAGAAATATACATAGGCTTGATTTATTCTCTCACAGGGCACACAAATTAAGACAAAGGGCAACAATTAACGTTGATAATCAAACCTTGTTTTCATTACACCTCATTTCAACCCGAGGACTACTGATTTCATAACTGATTGGAAAAAAAGATGTTTGATAAGGGCATAAACCCCTGGGGGATATTTGCTTTCCCCGTGGAGCCATAATAGCTGATGACATGAAGATTACACCACGCTGACTTAACATGTGGAGCCTGACAATCATATATCAACGTCTAATTGGGGTTAATTATGCTATAAAGTAACCTCCCTGGATGCTGTAGTTATGAGGAGATTAGCCGCTGTGAGCTTTGCGCGTTTGAAACAAAGAGAGTAGAGAAGGAAAATTTTACCTTACTTGAAGGAGAGATGAAGCACAGATGAAAAAAAGGCTGCCGGGATATAGTGTCACATGGAACGACAACATTTAATGATAAATGTCAGTGCGTGTAGCGCCTGTGTGGTCCAATGTAGTTTGGAGATCAAAATGAGACTTGCCGAAAGCTGTGATCTGATTATTTGCTTCAGCGAAGTCCATGACTGTTGTGTTGCCATAGGCCGAGAAGAGTCTCAAAACTCTGTGCAATAACCACACTGTGGCAATCGCCCTGAAGACACGAGCGAGCTTCATGATGGATTGAGAGAAAACAGTGGGGAAATAAATGAATTCTTTTCTCTGGAGTTAGCAGAGTTGAATTTGTATCATATTATTTGATCTCCAACTGGGATCTTCTAAGATACAATGGGTTAAACTGAAATTCTAAAGAAAAAAATAGTGAAAACTGAAATGGTAATTTATCCAGAAAGATCTTGGTTTTATTTGAACCCTTTAGGAACAGCAAAATACATTAGCATTCCTTAAGGGTATTTTTTGTTTTTGTTTTGTTTTGTTTTTTCCCCATTATGCAATGCAACTTGTCATGACCTGTCACAAATAGGAGAACGTGACTTCATCAAGTACAATATGTTCTTTAGATTATAACACCTTTGTTGATCCTGGAACAACTTTTCAATCAACCAATCAAGATTTGAGGGACAGGTTTACAGTTGATGTCAAATTTAGCCTTACAACCAGTGCTTCTACATCAGTGTTATTCGACTATCATTTCCCTCTGATTTTAGGGATAACTTATGGGTAGGGTTAGGTTTGGGTGTAGGGATAGAACCAAGATCTTTCTGGATAAATTACCATTTCAGTTTTCACTATTTTTTTCTTTAGAATTTCAGTTTAACCCATTGTATCTTAGAAGATCCCAAACCTAACCCTACCCATAAGTTATCCCTAAAATCAGAGGGAAATGATATTTGAATAACACTGATGTAGAAGCACTGGTTGTAAGGCTAAATTTGACAAACTGTAAACTTGTCCCTCAAATCTTGATTGGTTGATTGAAAAGTTGTTCCAGGATCAACAAAGGTGTTATAATCTAAAGAACATATTGTACTTGATGAAGTCACGTTCTCCTATTTGTGACAGGTCATGACAAGTTACATTGCATAATGGGGAAAAAACAAAACAAAACCAAAACAAAAAAACACCCTTAAGGAATGCTAATGTATTTTGCTGTTCCTAAAGGGTTCAAATAAAACTACATTTTCAGACAGGAATGTTGTTCCAGGATCAAGAAATTTTGTTGATCGGAGCATGTCTTACTTGGCAAAATCACGGTGAACACAGGGTAAATAACTAATATTAGGCATAGCTGAACATGTGGTCATTTTGTATATGTGCTCATCATGACGTTTATGAATAAACTACATACAAATTCTGGATTAAAAAAAGGCTTTTCTTGCCACAAGATGGCGCAGTTTCATTACAAAACACATTAAAAACGGCACGAAGAAGGGCCTATTCTTTTTACCACTTAATCAGCCTGTTGTCTGTTTTTTATAGGTTAACCAGCTCAGCTAACCTATTGACCTATTTAGGCAACGTTTTTGATAATAGCCTACAAATTTAGTCTAAAACTGATGGTTAACTGTAAGCCAATCATGTAGGCTATAAAATAATTAGGCCTATAAAAACACATTTTTTATTCCGGTCTGCTATTTTTACAGTAGCCTACTGCTACGACTGTCCACCGATGATAATACTGTTCCTTTGCATCCTTTTCCTTAGGCCGTTTCTGTTGTTGAAACCTACATGCCAGTTCACCGTGACACAGCACATTCACACTGCATTCCTCTGACAGTGATGCAGATCATTCTTGAAGTACAGTGTGTATTAATTATATGTTATGCTTATGCCAGATGTATTTTCATTGTATAAGTTTTGCTTTGTTTGTGTATATCTTGCGATTTATGACTTGTGATGCAGCCTGAATCAGAAGGACTGAGCCAGTTTCTCCCAAGGTTTTATCTCCATTTCTGTCACAGATGGATTTTGGGTTCCTTGCCACGGTCGCCTCTGGCTTGCTTAGTTGGGACACTTATCATATTCAATATTCTTAATATTTCAACAATATTATTGATTTGACTGCACTGACACTATTGGATGAGAACTGAGCTGAGCTGGATGATGACATCCCTGTTTTCTACTGAGCTGCTTTAGAGCTGAATTGAACTAATTTCATAATTGATGATCTTTACTGAATCAACACTGAACTGATTTCAACTGAATGATGACTGTTGTCTGTTTAGAGCTGCTTTATGGCAGAATTCAACTCTGTTTGCATCACTGAATTGTTATTTTCCTGTTTATTACTGTAAAGCTGCTTTGAAACAATCTGTATTGTATAAAGCGCTATATAAATAAAGGTGACTTGACTTACCAATCATCAACTGTCCTTTCACAATTTCACTTTAATAAATGAGAAGATAACAATGAATTAAAATAAAACCATTACAATTTACTTAATAGATTTTTTTTTTTTTTTTAGCATTCATTAATGTTACATATTTTACCTATTCAATCATTTTGATCTGTATTTAATAAAGAGTAAGATTTAAGATGTATTTATCTGCCTATAATTTGTATTCAAGAGCAATTTTATTTACGCAAATGAGATTTATGGCTTCAGTAGCCTGCAATATAATATAATGCGGAAAAAAACTTGAAGCTACAATCAAAAACTTAATAAAGTAAACTAGACAAGTAATTATTATTTTGTAAAAAATAAACCCATGCAATAAAAGGTGCAGTGTGTAAATTTTAGTGGCATCTAGTGGTGAGGTTGCGAATTGCAATATAGAGAAGCTACGGTGGCCAACACAGGACAAAGATGTCGTCATCTTAGGGGCCGTTTACACGACACCATTTTCAACTAAATACGGAAAACTTTTTATGTATTTTGGCCGTTTATTTAAATGACAATGGCGTTTTGGTGGCCTGAAAACGCAAAGTTTTGAAAACGGGTTTCAAAGTGGAAGTTTTTGAAAACTATACCATTATCTCTGTGTAAACTGCAAAAACGTTAATATGTGAAAACATGCGTATTACATGTTTAGTCTATCCACCTTATTTGTCAATGCAGAATTAAGGTATTTCTGTGAATGTGCGAGACTTCTGATTTATTAGGGAAATAACGAGAACAATATCAAATTTAAGTAAACTATAAAAATAAATTGGATATGCATGGTGTGAGTGCTCTGTATAACAATACGTATGCGCAAGCGCGTAATCTTTCTTTACAAAGTGACATCGCCAACTACTTGTCTGGCATAATACAGTGTTTTTAGTCAGTTTTGATAATGTCAAGTCAAGTCAAGTCAAATTTATTTATATAGCGCTTTTTACAATTGGTAATTGTTTCAAAGCAGCTTTACATATTAGAAGCACAGAAAAAAGAGAAGTGGTTAAAAATAAGCTGTACAAGCAAGCGTGGTAATATGTAACATATCGTCTCAGGTTACGTATGTAACCATGGTTCCCTGAGAACAGGGAACGAGACTCTGCGCTGACTGCGCTATGGGGAACGTCCTCCGTGACCCGTGCTCGAAATGCCAAAAATCACCACACTCCAATCCTATTGGCCGGCGACAGCCTATCACGTCAAACGGCGCGAACCGTGACGTATAAAGGGAGCGCCTGGGGAAACAGCCGGCATCTTCTTGTCTTTGAGCGACTGTAGCAGGCATCCCGCAGCATGGCATGAAAGCGCAGAGTCTCGTTCCCTGTTCTCAGGGAACCATGGTTACATACGTAACCTGAGACGTTCCCTTTCGAAAGGGAACTTCTACTCTGCGCTGACTGCGCTATGGGGAACGATATACCCACGCCGCCATGCTAGAGGAGAATGCCAGTCCAAATGTCAGGACACACATCCGGCAGTTCCAGGGAAAAACCGGGGGCAGAACTCCAAGGCTGTCAGTGACAGCATTCCCTACGGCCAACAGCCCAAGCTGAGCCTAAAAGAGGCCTTCCGAAAAAAGCCTACAAAGGCTGCCCGAACATCTGGAACCAACAGCCCGAGAGGGGGTGGTCCCTTTAAGGGAATGTGGCCAAGGAACCACAGGAACCTCGGCCAGTCACTCGGGGGGAAACATCCATCCCGCTGCCACTAAGGAGGCCTAGCCAGATCCAGCCAAGTTAAATCCAGCCTAGCCAACCTCGTCTGATATACAGAATCTCCAAGCGCAAACTCCAGAGAGGAGAGCAGGAAAGAGCGACTGCGAAAGGGCAGTAAGCAACTCAAACCCACACGCAGAGATGGGCATCCTGGAGAGCGGAACTCAGCTAAACGCTCTGGACCCTCGTATGAGGGGAGTACAACCACTCATCCAAGGATCTACTCAGCCGTTAACAAGGTGCTGAGGAGGCTGTGCGCTGAAGACCCCTGACCCAGGGGAGCACAAACCAGCCTGGGGGCCGGTCTAACGGGAGACTTCATAGAAGTCTACAACCATACCAGCTTAGGGAGCTAAGCACAATTACGGAGTTAACCCCGAAGGGAAGTACAAAGCTCAACCCAACAGACAGACCGAAAAGCGGGCACAAAGTCATGGAGGCCGGGAAAAGGGCCTACAACATAACCAGAGTTCACTAGAGAACTAGAACCGAATGCAGACGGCGGTAGCCCAGGATGGCCTGTAGGGCCACACCCTATTGCATATCAAGGTGGTTCTTTTTTAGCAAACACCAAGACATAACAGCTGCAAGTGCCCACGAGACAGCCCGTCCAACACAAACCAACGAGCAGTGCACTCGGTGAAGTACCTTCTACTCTTTAAGCAAGAGGAGTACAACATACGCCATCATGCGCTAAGGAAAGGCCCCGTGGGCCTATAATCCCAGCAGGCACGTGGCATCAGCTCGTGGCAGTGTTATTTGCTGTCAAAGGTCAGCATGCTCCACAGGAGGCCTTTACGGCCTACCCGTCACACGCGACATCAGCCAGCGGCCACTAAAGTTCTAGGAGCAAAAATAGAACCTGTTAAATAGACAGAGAAATTATTTTAGCTCGACTAGAGCTAAAGGGAATAAACGCACAAAAATACTCAATAAAAACATCTTTTACTCTCAGCGAGAGGAGTACCAAGCTAAACTCCGACATGCTAGCAAAGGAAGGCCTGAAACGGCCTGTAACCTTAAAAATGCGCGGCGATAGCTAGTGCGTTAATATAACACCCAAGGGGTATGAGACATACAGAAACCCATACAAGCAGTGCCAACATGCTAGATAAAACATGAAAGGAGGCCCCAACGGGGGCCAACAACTTCCATAAACACCTGGCAACAACAGAGTAACGTATGACTCATCATGGAATGATGCCCGTACATGACCAGCATAGCTGGGCCAACAGGAAGCTATAAAAGAGGCCTGGAGAAGCCTGCTATTTAAAGAACCATGTGGCACTAGTCCGTGGTCATGACAGGGCCCTAGCTACCAGGAAGGGCCAGTATAACCTAAAATGACAAATTTAAGGGAACTAGCTTTTTCTACACAACCTGAGTCTAGGCATACACATTCCAGCAGGCAATGTTAAACATGCTAAACAGCGTGAGCGTAACGAGCATCGTAAACCAACAGCGCTGTATCCAAACAAGCTGCATACAGAGAGGCTAAAAACAAATAGCCAACAATCAAACAGCAACGAATCCCAGATGCTGTGGTGCGAACGACCGTGAGAAGTCGGGTAAACAAAACTCCCAACACTCATACTGGGTGTGCGATCCAACAGGTGATGCACTCAGTGAAGCACAAACCCTAACCGGGGAGTACAACAACAACACTGTATTCATAAATAGAGGCCGGAAAAGCCTGCTATCATAAAGAACAGGTGTAACCTGTGGCAGCACAAACACGCTCACATAACACGCCTGCATAAACATATGAAGGGGAAATATGGGCAAAAATACGGCCAGCAACTTCCTCAGAAGGAGACCAGAACTAGGAACTATACAATCACAGGGGAATAGTCATGACAGGGGGGTGTAAACAAACATACACCTAACCTAGTTCTAGCCTAGCCGCTAGCTAAGGACTGTATGTAGACCATGCTACACTCGGGCTACAAATTCCTAAACACACGGAGAAAGCAGCGCGAGCGACAGCATTAGGTGGCCGAAAAACTGGCCAACACATAACTGACAATAGCGAAAGCTAGTTCTAGCTATACACAGTATCAGCCAAGAAACTACATCAACGCTAAAACAACAAAGCGGCCATAAAGGGCCTGCCTGTCACAGTCAGCCTATCATACAGTTATTTGCCCAAATAACCCCATAAAACATGAACAGATGACAACTATATGCACAGGAAGCTATACAGGAAAAGCAAGGTCTATATTGAGAATAAAAAAATGGACCTGGCTTACCTCCTGCGGCTCGTAGAACGCAGATTCCTCCCCGATTCGTCCCACGGAGGGGAAAAACCAAAGTTCCAAAGCCCAAAAGCACTTTCACTATCAAGCCAGACGGCGGGCCGTCAGAAAAATATTCATCATAGGCCCACTACATCAGCCCGACTGTAAAGCCCGCAGCATATAGATGTCACAAAACGCTACCGGGAGGTGAAGGAAGAGCGAGGACGAGAAAAAGCCCTCGCGAGAGAGGGGATCGATTACCGGCTGCACGGAGGTGCCAAAAAGTTCAGTGGGCGAAACCGGGGCATCGAGGAGAAAATGTTTCTCTTTCTCCCCGATGTCCGCACAGTTGAGCCACAGATGCCGCTCAGTGGCCACCATGCCCGCCATAGATCGACCGATCGAGGCGGCAGTTTGTTTGGTGGCCCTCAGAGCGAGATCCGTGGTCCGACGCAACTCCGCGACCGCCTCAGCGGAAAGACCTTGACCCTGATCAAAATCCATAAGCAGATCAGCCTGATACGCCAGAAGCACTGACATAGTGTGCAACGCCGCACCAGCCTGACCTGCAGCGGCGTAAGCCCTGCCATTCAAACGTGACGTCATCTTCAACGCTTTGGATGGCAGTGCCGGAGCTTTCAGTGTTGGTGCACTCCCTGTAGCGAGATAGTTCGCAAACGTCTCTTCCACAGGAGGCATCGACACGTACCCATGCTGGCCCAATCCCTCAACATCAGCGAAGTCAGCTTGCTGATACTGATGCTGATGGATTCGGGCCGAGTACGGGTTCTTCCATGCCTTCTCGATCTCAGCATGAAGATCGGGAAGGAATGGAAGGCTCGCTGGAGTTGCCGGGTTATGAATAGAGAGAAACCGATCGTCTAACCTGCTGCGAGCGGGTTCCCTCCTCACGCGCTCCCAGGGCAGCTGCAGTCTGCTCGAGGTGCGTTCCATAACCTCCAGCAACTCAGAAAACGCCGCGCAGGGAGGCCTAGCGGGAGCCGCGGGCTCGCCCGCTTCTTCCACCTCGGCCATCTCCTGCTCTCCGGGGCCTTGAGCCAAGAGAGCACTCGCTCCTGGGTCTGAGGATGTTAAGGATACAACATCATCGTCATCCGCCAGAAGCGTGTCCTCGTCAGCCGCTTCAGTTTGAGAAAGATTAACACCCCTCTCAAATTCCTCAGCGAGCTCCACCTGCGAGCCCCATGATTTCAATCGCCGCTGAGCCTCAGCACGAGCGGGGCCGGAACCACCAGGCAGCGGTGGTGGCACCTCTCCCCTCGAGAAGAGGGCCAAACAAGAACGGAGCGTTCTCATAGGAAAACGCTCACAGTTAGCACAGGCAGCACCCTCGAGTACTGTCCGTGCGTGCTCCTCGCCCAGACAGAAAACGCACAAGTTGTGTGTGTCCTCCGGTGTCAGAAACCTGGGACAAGGATCAGCACACTTCCTGAACAATTTAGCAGACATACTAACTTTGGCAGAGTGAAAAAGGCACGAGCAAAAGCAGTCGCAAAAAGACCAGAAGATGCCGGCTGTTTCCCCAGGCGCTCCCTTTATACGTCACGGTTCGCGCCGTTTGACGTGATAGGCTGTCGCCGGCCAATAGGATTGGAGTGTGGGGATTTTTGGCATTTCGAGCACGGGTCACGGAGGACGTTCCCCATAGCGCAGTCAGCGCAGAGTAGAAGTTCCCTTTCAAAA
This sequence comes from Ancherythroculter nigrocauda, assembly GCA_036281575.1. Taxonomy (NCBI): domain Eukaryota; kingdom Metazoa; phylum Chordata; class Actinopteri; order Cypriniformes; family Xenocyprididae; genus Ancherythroculter; species Ancherythroculter nigrocauda. The sequence continues at coordinate 62,226 of VTFQ01000658.1, forward strand.
GGGAAACAAGATGGTGCTACATTAAGCCAATGTCGGCTGACTCCCAGGGGTGGAAAAAATGTTGTCATCTGTACAAAGAAAAAACTTTTCCGTTTTTACTACATCGTTGTTGTGTAAACATACCCTCAGACAGCAGAAAGTAGTCAGTCAAGCAAACGCGCTCTGGAGAGCAGTTTGTCCATTTAGGGCTACTGTAGAAACATGCCAATGCAAAATGGTGACATAAAGGTGCCCTAGAATCAAAATTTGAATTTACCTCGGCATAGTTAAATAACAAGAGTTCAGTACATGGAAAAGACATACATTGAGTTTCAAACCCCATTGCTTCCTCCTTCTTATGTAAATCTCATTTGTTTAAAAGACGAATCTCAACATAACACCAACTGTTACATAACAGTCGGGATCATTAATATGTATGACCCCAATATTTGCATATATGCCAGCCCATGTTCAAGGCATTAGACAAGGAAAGGCAGTATTAACGTCTGGATCTGTGCACAGACAAGGTAAGCAAGCAAGAACAACAGCGAAAAATGGCAGATGGAGCAATAATAACTGACATGATCCATGACAGCATGATATTTTTAGTGATATTTGTAAATTGTCTTTCTAAATGTTTCATTAGCATGTTGCTAATGTACTGTTAAATGTGGTTAAAGTTACCATCGTTTCTTACTGTATTCACGGAGACAAGAGCCGTCGCTATTTTCATTTTTAAACACGTGCAGTTTGTATAATTCATAAACACAATTTCATTCTTTATAAATCTCTCCAACAGTGTAGCATTAGCCGTTAGCCACAGAGCATAGCCTCAAACTCATACAGAATCAAACGTAAACATCAAAATAAATACTTTAATCACATAATTCGAAGCATGCATACAGCATGCATGACGAACATCTTGGAAAGATCCATTTGAGGGTTATATTAGCTGTGTGAACTTTGTAAATGCACTGTAATATAGTCGAGAGCTCGTGTGGCAGCGAGCAGGCGAATTAAAGGGGCGGCGCGCTGCCAAAATCAGTGTATAATTAATGATGCCCCAAAATAGGCAGTTAAAAAAATTAAAAAAAAAAAAAAAAAATCTATGGGGTATTTTGAGCTGAAACTTCACAGACACATTCAGGAGACACCTTAGACTTATATTACATCTTGTGAAAAAGCATTCTTGGGCACCTTTAACATGTAAGGAGACCCGCAGTGTATGTAGATAGAAATGACTCAATCTAAGGCTATAAAAACATAACAGTTCATTATGTAAGGTCTTTATACACCACAGAAAATATAGTTCTGTATATTATATTACATTTCTGTCAATAGATCCTCCTAAAAATTACACATGGCACCTTTGATCCTTTTGTATTATCATTACAAATAAATAATGAAATAACAAGAGTAGGCTTGCACTGAACATTACAGTACATCAGTATGTTTTGTGACATAATCAAACATGTAGTAGGTTAAGAAATGCATACTAGTGTAATGAAACCGTCGCACGTGAACCGCTGAGCCACATCCGCTTCCATGACGCTTCCCCAGATGGACGTGACTTCCACCACGAGGCACGAAAACACGCCCATCTGATTCATATGCAAATGACGCGACTGTAGGGCGAGGGCGTTCCGCACTTTATAAGCCGCGCAGCCTCTTCCTCACAGCACCAGTGCGGAATAACTTCACTGCCCAGTCTACTCTGCATTTCACTGTAAAATAACAGCATCTACAGGTAAGACACACAATGGCACTATTTAGTAATATAAAACACTTTAGATAAAAGAAAGGTATTTAAGCGCAGAATATTTGGTTGGTTATTTTCTCTATAATGTATATAGTTAAAATTATATTGAATCAATATATGGCATTCTTCTTCTATCATTAGGGTGTATAGCTATTTACTGTAGCACGCAGAGATATGATGCTGAACGCAACGTCTGCTCTTGCAGTCTAGCTGATGTTACATAATCGTCGATGCACATCATACGCAACAGTTTACAAATGAACCTGCATTTTCACTATTTGTGAGTTCAAATACGACCTGTTGCGGCTTGTTTTCAAATAAAGCTTATGATTAGGTATCAATACAGTTACATTTACAAGCATTTTAATGTATAGTGGAGCATATGATTGAATTCCGTTATAGATGGTGGTCTGTCTGTCATTCAGTCAATGGAGCCTACGTGCTTCAAGAAATCCTCAACATGAACACATCAGATGCACTGCACTTCTTGCTTCCCTAAATGCAAAGGATTCTGGTACTTGTGGTTTTAAGGGTGCATTTAGGGACGTCCGGATGCTTTAGTATATAAAAGTCCCGATTTGCTCAATTTGTGCGCGAGATGAGTCAATATTTCATTCAACTCGTGTAGAATTTCCCCATTTATGGTCTCGATATGATTCGCCCATTTTGCGTCAACTTCACACCGGCCTCTACCGGGAAAAAGATTTTAAAGTACTGTATGAAAGTGATGAGACTCTACTGAGAACCCAGCAAACATTAAAGTGACGTTCAATGACCGCTGAAAACGTCCCTGCCGTCTTTGTTGAAAAATAGTTACAAAATAACTGTTATGAAACAGTTGTGTATCTGAAATGTATCTGAATGTATTTTTAGGAAATGTTCTGTGTTACATATTTTTACTGATTTATGCCGTCCTACCAAGACTATTGTGGCCAGGGACACGATGTTCCCTCAGACCAATGTTTGCTGGGAATCATCATTAGGAATAATTTGAAGTAAAACATCCGGACACATTACGGTAATGACATTTCTTTGTGTATTACGGTAATGAAATATGGATAAAGTGGCTTTATAAAACGTTTTATTTACATAATACCAACTGTAACTCTGAAAAAGTTCTAATTTTCTCAATTTGTGCACAAAATCAGTCAATATTTCAATCAGTTTGTGTAGAATTTCCCCAGTTATGGTCTCGACATGATTCGCCCATTTTGCGTCAACTTAACACCGGCCTCTACCGGGAAAACGATTTTAAAGTACTGTAAAGTGATGAGACTCTACTGTGAATCATCATTGGGAATAATTTGAAGTAAAACATCCCGACACATTACCGTAATGACATTTCTTTGTGTATTACGGTAATGAAATATGGTTAAAAAGGCTTAATAAGAAGTTTTCTTTACATAATACCAACTGTAACTCTGAAAGTGTTATAATTTGCTCAATTTGTGTGCGAGATGAGTCAATATTTTATTCAGTTTGTGTAGAATTTAAGAAAAAAGATTTTAAAGTACTGTAAAGTGACGAGACTCTACTGAGAATCGTCATTGGGAATAATTTGAAGTAAAACATCCGGACCCATTACGGTAATGACATTTCTTTGTGTATTACGGTAATGAAATATAGTTAAAATGGCTATATAAGATGTTTTCTTAACATAATAACAACTGTAACTCTGAAAATGTTCTAATTTGCTCAATTTGCGCACAAGATCAGTCAATATTTCATTCAGTTTGTGTAGAATTTCCCCATTTGTGGTCTCGATATGATTCGCCCATTTTGCGTCAACTTATCACCGGCCTCTACCGGGAAAAAGATTTTAAAGTACTGTAAAGTGATGAGACTCTACTGAGAATCGTCATTGGGAATAATTTGAAGTAAAACATCCGGACACATTACGGTAATGACATTTCTTTGTGTATTACGGTAATGAAATATAGTTAAAATGGCTATATAAGATGTTTTCTTTACATAATAACAACTGTAACTCTGAAAATGTTCTAATTTGCTCAATTTGCGTGCAAGATCAGTCAATATTTCATTCAGTTTGTGTAGAATTTCCCCATTTATGGTCTCGACATGATTCGCCTATTTTGCGTCAACTTCACACCGGCCTCTACCGGGAAAATGATTTTAAAGTACTGTATGAAAGTGATGAGACTCTACTGAGAATCGTCATTGGGAATAATCTGAAGTAAAATATCTGGACACACTGTGGTAATGACGTTTCTTTAAGTATTACGGTAATGAAATATGGTTAAAAAGGCTTTATAAAATGTTTTTGTTTACATAATACCAACTGTAACTCTGAAAATGTTCTAATTTATTGTAAATAAATAAATGCTAATTTACTCCATTCATCAGTGCTTGTTTTACAAAACCTCTCAATGACAGGCATAATTCATTAAAATGTTTAGTTTTTATAGTGATGTTTAGTGATGATCTGTGGATAAATGACTACAGACAGACATTATAAATCTCTGAAGAGCTTGTGTTTGGACTGCATATGTTGAATGACGTGTTTATATCATGAGCAAGGGGCTCTAAGGTGATTTGCTTATCCACTTTGCATTAATGCTGCAGATCCCTTCTTCTACGTGCCTCTGTGCACACAACACTGCAGAGGCTGGTTGTGGGGGGATGAAAATAGCACTTTGCTCTTTTATACACATTTTCCATTACTACACTTGACAGGAAGATAAAATGGCTTCTCAGACCTGTCTCGGGGATCTCCCTCCCTTTCACATTTTGAATGTGTCAATGAGAGAGACCCCAGGACAGGTTTGAGAAGCACTGCCTTCAGTCAGTGCAGTTGTTTCAAAATGGCACCTTTTATTAGAAGCAATTCAGGTTCACATTACCCATAGTTTTCCATAGAGCATTGATCCTAAAAGCTAATGAATGATGCATTTAAAAGACAGAGTGACTCATGAGATTCTGTCCCCTGTAGCTAAAGATGGCCTCTACAAAGGAGAAACTCATTGCTCACGTGAGTAAGGAGGAGCCCGCCGGGCCCACGAACAAGGTGACTGTGGTCGGTGTGGGAATGGTTGGAATGGCCGCCGCCATCAGCATCCTTCTCAAGGTCAGTGAGGTCACTGCACTGGATAAACACTCACCACGAGATGAAGAACACATTACTATTACATAACGGACAACATTCATGCTTGGCCATTTAAAAGGTTTAATAAAATTGAAAGTAATTTATTTTAAAATAATTTGTTTTAAAATAAATTTGAGAAATTAAAATACATTTAGTAAACAAGGACCTTTTTAATGATCTAAATGACAAATTTATTTTAAAATAAATTTAGTAAAACGGGACCTTTTAAATTATATAAAAAAACTAATTTATTTTAAAATAAATTTAGTAAAATTGGACCTTTATATTTATATTTAAATAAATGAAAAAATTAATAATTTAGTTTAAAGTAAATGTAGTAAAAATGGACCTTTTTAAATTATCTAAATGACTAATTTGTATGAAAATAAACAGAGAAAAATTGGACCTTTTTAAATCTAAATGACTAATTTATTTTAAATAAATGAAGAAATTAATTATTTATTTTAAAATAAATTTAGTAAAATTTTACTTTTTTAAATGATCTAAATGACAAATTTATATTAAAATAAATGAAGAAATTAATAATTTAGTTTAAAGTAAATGTAGTAAAAATGGATCTTTTCAAATTATCTAAATGACAATTTTATTTAAAATAAGTGTAGAAATCAATAATTTATTTAAAAATAAATTTAGTAAAATTCAATCTTTTTAAATTATCTAAATGGCTAATTTATTTTAAAATAAATTAAAAAATTAATAATTTATTTGAAAATGAATTTCGTAAAATTGGACTTTTAAATTATCTAAATGACTAATTTGTTTGAAAATAAACAGAGAAAAATTTGACCTTTTTAAATTATCTAAATGACTCAATTAATTTCTTCATTTATTTAAAATAAATATTTATTTTAAAATAAATTTAGTAAAATTTTACTTTTTTAAATGATCTAAATGACAAATTTATATTAAAATAAATGAAGAAATTAATAATTTAGTTTAAAGTAAATGTAGTAAAAATGGATCTTCTCAAATTATCTAAATGACAATTTTATTTAAAATAAGTGTAGAAATCAATAATTTATTTAAAAATAAATTTAGTAAAATTCAACCTTTTTAAATTATCTAAATAGCTAATTTATTTTAAAATAAATTAAAAAATTAATAATTTATTTGAAAATGAATTTCGTAAAATTGGACTTTTAAATTATCTAAATGAATAATTTGTTTGAAAATAAACAGAGAAAAATTTGACCTTTTTAAATTATCTAAATGACTCAATTAATTTCTTCATTTATTTAAAATAAATATTTATTTTAAAATAAATTTAATACAATTTTACTTTTTTAAATGATCTAAATGGCAAATTTATTTTAAAATAAATAAATAAATTTAATAATTTATTAAAAAAAATTGTGAAATTGTACCTTTTTAAATTATCTAAATGTCTAATTTATTTTAAAATAAACTGAGGGTTTGAATCTGCCTCACAACATTTCCCAATATGGTTCCCTCATCATTTCCTGTCATCTCTTTGCCGTTCTTGTAAAGAAAATGGAGAATGGAAAAAGACTATTTCACTGATATGACTATTTTAAACTCATTTATATCAAAATCTTTAATAAACGTTTGTATTATGAGTTAAACAATAACTATGTGCCAGCAATTTTAACAAATTTGGACTATTTGTAAAGGTCCAAAATAAATCAAATGCCATGTTGTGCCCACTCTTTCTGTTTCCTATTGCATGTGAACAAAAAAACAAACAAAAACTATGGAATGAAAATGTCACACTGATTCCCATATCTTCCTTGAATCATCAGGAACCACAAGCTGTTATGGCTCAAGTAAATAACACTGGCTTTGAAAGCTTTCCTGACCTTTGAACGTAAAGCGATTTCTGAATGAGAAGGAGGGCCTTCAACCTCCGCCAAGATTAAACATGATCCCTGTATCTGGAGACTTAGCAGACTTTAAGAGTCTGCACTCTTCAGCTCTCTTCATTTTTCCATTGGTGTAAAATGCAGTTGCTGAACCTACAGTAGCAACAATCTTTAAATATTAGAAAATGTAGTGGTACCTAAATCAAACGGGTTCAGACTCATGACCTTAAATAATACAATTAATCCCTAAACTCAACATTTACCAATGTCTAAGCGGCCATTAAAAGTGTCTAGGAGTGTTTATCTCAGTGCATGTGTTTGTGCAGGATCTGACTGATGAACTCGCTCTGGTGGACGTGATGGAAGATAAGCTGAAAGGAGAGGCTATGGACCTGCAGCATGGAAGCCTCTTTCTCAAGACACACAAGATAGTGGCGGATAAAGGTCAGATTTCATAATCAACCGTTAAATGAAAATGTGAGGGGGGAAAAAGTAACAGAATTTATGATTGATGATAAGGAGCAGACAGTGAGGTTGGTGCTGATAACGTACCATTGAGGTGACCTAGATTCAAAATTATTATACTATTTATGTAAAAATAGAAGTAAAATGTTACAATTCAAAGCAGCATTCAAGGGGCTGCAGCGTATTTCAGTTAAAATGTTTCAAAAAGCAAATTTTTATTAACAAAAGTGATTAATAACTTCTTAGAACCCCTCAACACTGCACATTTTACATGTCTCTCGTCTTACTTTTTCCTCACAATTGCAAGTTTACATCTTGCAATTCTGACTTATTTTTTCAGAACTACATGATATAAAGTCACAATTGCGAGTTATGAAGTCACAATTGCGATATAAAGTCACAATTGCGAGTTATAAAGTCAAAATTGTGAGATATAAACTCGCAACTTTGAGGAAAAAAGTCCTTTTTTTCCTCAGAATTGGACTTCACAACTCACAGTTGCAGGTTTATATCTCACAATTCCGAGAAAAGAAGTCAGAATTGCAAAACATAATCCCGCAATAACAAAGAAAAGGACAGAATTGCGAATCAAGAAGTCAGAATTACAAAACATAATCCCGCAATAACAAAGAAAAGGACAGAATTGCGAATCAAGAAGTCAGAATTACAAAACATAATCCCGCAATAGCAAAGAAAAGGTCAGAATTGCGAATCAAAAAGTCAGAATTGCAAGTTTATATCTTGCAATTCTGAGAAAAAAATGTCAGAATAGTGAGATAAAAAGTTGTAATTATTTTTTAAAAAACTTTTATTCTGTGGTGGAAACAAGCTTCCATACTATAGGCAATGGGCAAATAGCACATACTTTCTGCGCCTTTGTGAGAGAAAAACTCTCCATACCAGCAGGTGGCAGTAGACTGTATTCATCATTCAACAAGGGAAATGAACCAAAGATGAAACATGATAAGAGTCTTCTTTGTGTGCCCTCTTGACTTCGTAGTTTGCTTGCTTTCATCACTTCGGGGTTTTTTTTGTACACTAGTTCGCTAAGTTAATTCGGGGGTGTGTTTCCCAAAAGTATCATAAGCCAACTCTGTTTGCAATTTCTGTTGAACTCTGTTGGTAATGACAGAACTTGTGACCATAGTTGCTTTTGGGAAACGCACCCCTGAGTGATCTCTCACCGACAATATCTGCCACCAATTCAACATGCTCAATCATCCGAAAGGCCTCCACCGGCAGTCCTGCTAATGCAGACAGTGTGAAACACACAGAAAAAATAAGACTGACAGATTCTCACCAACTTTGGCTCACTCTGCATTGGCTGACTGTCAGCTTGGTGTGTAACAGCCTTAACAGAAAGAAGTTTATTAACACGAGAAATGATTTTGAAGCCAATCTACTATAAATGCCTATTCACACCAAGAACAAAGTAAAAACAAAGTAAACAAATGCAGACGAAAGAGCAAGAAAAGAAGCACTCTGGATTCTGGGGGGGAAAAAGAGCAAAAAAATGCTGGTCTCTGGTCCTGGCATGCAAATCGTATTGTTCAGTAATTTCCAAATGAAGAAAGAAAAAAAATGTGTTAACTCATTATGGATGGACAAAATTTCATTTTTCGTCTCTGCATCATAAGCATAATTTGATCGTAAACATTGGTGCCAGTGCTTTCTACCATCTACTAAAGGGTTAGTTCACACAAAAATGAAAATTCTGTCATCATTTACTCACCCTCATGTCGTTCCAAACCCGTAACACTTTTGTTCATCTTCAGAACACAAATGAAGATCTTTTTAATGAAATCTGAGAGCTTTCTGTCCCTTCATAAAAAGCTACGCAACTAACACTTTTAACGCTTCAAAAAGATCATAAAGAGATCGTAAAACTAATCCATATGAATTGAGCGGTTTAGTCCAAATTTTCTGAAGAGACACAATCGCTTTATATGATGAACAGATTTAATTTAGGCTTTTATTCATATATGAACATTCATCAGCTCATACATCAGTTGTGGTAAACGGAAGCTCAAGCATGTTTGCTTAACGTACGAGAAACAATGAGGTTCATTCTTGTGTTACGCAGCATGTTTTAGCTTCCTCAAGAACCAGTGAGGTTCATTCTCGTGTTACGCAGCATGTTTGAGCTTCTTCAAGAACCAATGAGGTTCATTCTTGTGTTACGCAGCATGTTTGAGCTTCTTCAAGAACCAATGAGGTTCATTCTTGTGTGTTACGCAGCACATTTGAGCTTCTACAAGAACCAATGAGGTTCATTCTTGTGTGTTACGCAGCACATTTGAGCTTCCTCAAGAACCAATGAGGTTCATTCTCGTGTTACGCAGCACGTTCATGCTTCCTCAAGAACCAATGAGGTTCATTCTTGTGTGTTACGCAGCACATTTGAGCTTCTACAAGAACCAATGAGGTTCATTCTTGTGTGTTACGCAGCACATTTGAGCTTCCTCAAGAACCAATGAGGTTCATTCTCGTGTTACGCAGCACGTTCATGCTTCCTCAAGAACCAATGAGGTTCATTCTTGTGTTACGCAGCACGTTTGAGCTTCCTCAAGAACCAATGAGGTTCATTCTTGTGTGTTACGCAGCACATTTGAGCTCCCTCAAGAACCAATGAGGTTCATTCTTGTGTGTTACGCAGCATGTTTGAGCTTCCTCAAGAACCAATGAGGTTCATTCTTGTGTGTTACGCAGCACGTTTGAGCTTCCTCAAGAACCAATGAGGTTCATTCTTGTGTGTTACGCAGCACATTTGAGCTCCCTCAAGAACCAATGAGGTTCATTCTTGTGTGTTACGCAGCATGTTTGAGCTTCCTCAAGAACCAATGAGGTTCATTCTTGTGTGTTACGCAGCACATTTGAGCTTCCTCAAGAACCAATGAGGTTCATTCTTGTGTGTTACGCAGCACATTTGAGCTCCCTCAAGAACCAATGAGGTTCATTCTTGTGTTACGCAGCATGTTTGAGCTTCTTCAAGAACCAATGAGGTTCATTTTTGTGTGTTACGCAGCACATTTGAGCTTCCTCAAGAACCAATGAGGTTCATTCTCATGTTACGCAGCACATTTGAGCTTCTACAAGAACCAATGAGGTTCATTCTTGTGTGTTACGCAGCACATTTGAGCTTCCTCAAGAACCAATGAGGTTCATTCTCGTGTTACGCAGCATGTTTGAACTTCCTCAAGAACCAATGAGGTTCATTCTTGTGTGTTACGCAGCACGTTTGAGCTTCCTAAAGAACCAATGAGGTTCGTTCTCGTTTGTTACGAAGCACGTTTGAGCTTCCTCAAGAACCAATGAGGTTCATTCTCGTGTGTTACACAGCACGTTTGAGCTTCTGCAAGAACCAGTGAGGTTCATTCTTGTGTTACGCAGCATGTTTGAGCTTCCTCAAGAACCAATGAGGTTCGTTCTCGTTTGTTACGCAGCACGTTTGAGCTTCCGCAAGAACCAATGAAGTTTGTTCTCATGTGTTACGAAGTACGTTTGAGCTTCTGCAAGAACCATTGAGGTTCATTCTCATGTGTTAAGCAGCACGATTGAGGTTCGTTCTCATGTGTTACGAAGCACGTTTGAGCTTCTGCAAGAACCATTGAGGTTCATTCTCATGTGTTAAGCAGCACGATTGAGGTTCGTTCTCATGTGTTACGCAGCACGATTGAGCTTCCGCAAGAGGTTTGTTCTTGTACACCAAGCAGGTTCAGTTAAGCTTTTGTTTATGTTCGCTGATCAATGTTTATATGTGAATAAAAGCCTAACTTAAATCTTTTCATCATATAAAGTGATCGAGTCTCTTCAGAAAATTTGGACTAAACCACTCAATTCATATAAATTTAGTTTTGTGATCTCTTTATGAACTTTTTGAAACATCAAAATGTCAGTTGTGTAGCTGTCTATGGAGGGTGAGTAATTAATGACAGATTTTTCATTTTTGGGTTAACTAACCCTTTAAGCTTGGTCTGAACAGGCCTTGAGAGAATGTTTGAGAGAAATCCAGTGCGTTTTTCTCAAAGTGTGAGATCATTCCAAAATTGATCATTTCATGTGATTTACAGACTACAGTGTGACGGCAAACTCCAAATTGGTGGTTGTGACTGCTGGAGCCCGTCAGCAGGAGGGTGAGAGCCGCCTGAACCTCGTCCAGAGGAACGTCAACATCTTCAAGTTCATCATCCCCAACATCATTAAGTACAGCCCCAACTGCATCCTTTTGGTGGTCTCAAACCCAGGTATGTAATTTCACAATGACTGTCGATTGAGACCAGGACCGGCATTGAATGTCCTTTGCTTTCAATGATTGTAGTTTGATGGCGTGTAGCCACGGAAAACGTAAACCAATGTTCTTTTCTCTTCAGTTGACATCTTGACCTACGTAGCCTGGAAGCTGAGCGGTTTGCCCAGGAACCGTGTGATCGGCAGTGGCACAAACCTGGACTCTGCTCGTTTCCGTTACCTGATGGGAGAAAAGTTGGGCATTCACCCATCTAGCTGCCATGGTTGGGTTGTCGGAGAACACGGAGACTCCAGCGGTGAGGACAGTAAAGAGCACAATGAATACAACTCCTGTTCATCAGAAAAACTAAACACCCGCTTTCTCTTTTAGTTCCTGTGTGGAGCGGAGTGAATGTGGCTGGCGTGTCCCTTCAGAGTCTGAACCCTGACATGGGTACAGATAAAGACAAGGAGGACTGGAAGAGCGTCCACAAGATGGTGGTTGACAGGTGAGCCAACTAGACATCCATACAGTGGAACTAATAATCATCCCAGAAGGACACAGAAAGGCTTTAAGGCAGGAACACACCAAGCTGACGGTCAGCCATCGGGCAGTTTTTGTTCATTGGCCGGCTAAGTTTTCCCAGTGTTTTCCGCACCATCGGCTGATGTTGGTCCTCGTTGGCTTTTTTCCGGCTGATTCGACATGTTGAATCGGCGTCGGAACTCATTGGTCCATTGGGCCATCTGATCATTCTGATTGGCTGTGCAGCTACTACCACCTGCTGGTACGGAAAGGCATTTCATCTTGCGCAGGCACAGAACAGACGTGCTACTTGGCCGTTGGCTGTCAAGCGTTGGTTTGGTGTGTCAGGGCAACTTTGGACCCAGACGCTGCCAATGTGAGCCAACCCCGCAGTCTGCTTTCGTCGCCACTAGTTCATCGGTGTCGGCTTGGTGTGTTCCTGTCTTAACAGTTGTTTCTTAACTGTTTGTTTGTACATGATCTGTAATAAATGTATACTATATGTTGCCATTAGAAAGCCTATAAATCAAGTCCTTGCGTAAATGTTTAATCTGGACTCGTGGTTGTTTATGTGTGTTTAACATAAATCTGGTTTGCTTTGGCAGTGCATATGAGGTTATTAAGCTGAAGGGTTACACTTCCTGGGCTATTGGTATGTCTGTAGCTGACCTGTGTGAGAGCATCTTGAAGAACCTACACAAGTGTCATCCAGTTTCTACTTTGGTCAAGGTAAGATTTCTGGGTGACCAGCCATCTTCATTAACTAAATACTGCGAACCGTATTTTTTCTAGTATGTCGAGACAGAACAGAAGTACGTACATATATAATAATGAACTGCTGTCTAATGACAATATAGGCAACTACCTTCTAAGGCAGCGTCCAATTTTGCTAACATTTTACAGTTGGTTCCAATAGATTTTACATTAGCATGATGCTAAGCTAACAATCTTATGTATGGATCTGAACAACTCTTCATGGATGGCAAATCCCACAAGTGCCACAAATAGCTCAACATGTGAAGTGCATTTGTTTGCATTTGTGAGTACATGGAACTGTTTTATATTCCCATGCATTATGACTGAATATACTTAAATTTACTGTTCCTACGTCATAACCAGGATAGGGGTAAGATGTTGGGGGTGATGCATTACAAGTAACTAGGGTCGTCAAAAGTACCGACTTCAGTCGGTACTGAAATTCTAAAAATGTGACGAAACCAGCATTTCCCCCTAGCATTTTGAACGCTGTTGAGCGGGTTCTTAAACACCTTTGATTGGCCAGTGGGTTCATGCACTCAACAGATATGTCTGTGATTGGCTACATCTTTGACGCTCTTCACCATGAGCTTACACAGATACACACGGGAGTGTTTGAAAGCATGCATATTACTTTTAAAAGTAACTTTCCCCAACACTGGTCATTAGCTTAGCAACATGCTGAACTCAAACTCTGTTGGAAACCATTGCAGGTTGAGTTTTCAATGAGTTTTTAATGTTTATTTTAATCAACATTTCCATCGACTGTCTACCATTTTGGACAAAATGCTTCTCAGTTTGTTGTATTGCATTCTGTGATTTAATTATCTTTGAAAGATACATGCCATGCTGCTTAATATTAGGTCAAAATGTGGCATCTATAAATGCACAATCATTTTGTTTGGAACAGCCTATCTAAAAATGTTGGCTAGGTGCCAAGCTTGGAACAAAGCTATAAAATACCTACAAAGCACCATTATTTGACATTTGTTGTGTATTTACAGGGAATGCATGGTGTGAATGACGAGGTCTTCCTCAGCGTGCCTTGCATCCTGGGTAACACCGGCTTGACAGATGTTGTCCACATGACCCTCAAGCCAGATGAGCAGAAACAGCTGGTGAAGAGCGCTGAGACCCTGTGGGGCGTTCAGAAGGAGCTGACCCTGTGAAACACCATTTTCTCCAAAATGTAGCCAGTGTCACAAATTTCAAACCTCACTGCCTATCTGTCTCCTGACCTCATAAACCTTACTGCCCGTAACCATTAGATATCTCCAGTCTCAGGCCTTTAGATTGTAACTCTCCTTATTTTATTGGTTTTAGCTGCAGAGGAGAAATCGTTTATTCCTGTTGCCTTTACAGAGATCATCACCCTTTGTAAAAGTTTGTGTCTGTGTGCGTACTATTGTATTTTCAAGAAAAAAGCACTTGTGAGCAAGACGATGTGCAATTTGAGTCTATTTTATTCCGTTGAAGTCAGCTAGCATTCCGTTCTTATGTCACGCTATTGATAATTTCACCAAGACCAACACGTAAAATCAGAGCTTTACAAAATTTACGAAATTTTGTGAACAATGTACAACAAAACGGTTCAAAAATCAGCTCATTTACAAACCTGTCAACGCATTGAGGTCCATTGACTAACATTGACTTTGTGTGGCTTTGAGCTGAAAGTCAAACACAAGTGCACTGGTTGTCTACCAGAAAAAGCACTTTTACACACACATATACATATATATATACATATTATATATATATATATATATATATATGGGAATAAAACCTTTACAATGGCTAAATTTGTTTAAGGCTACGCAGAATTTATTTTAAATTATGGTATAACAAAATCATATTAAGGTGTTAACTTTTTGACTGCTTGTAATTGGTGTAAGTGTACACCTTGTGTGTCAGCTGGAAACAAAATGCTGTTGTCAGTGTATTTTTTTTTCTGTTAGTGTTTGTCCACAAGAACAACGATGCACTAGTGGTAATACCAAAGTCTCTCAATATCTATAGTCTTTGGTAATACACAGCAACGGTTATAGCTGTTACTTGAAGCGTGTGATTGTACAATTGAGACGCAGTCCGTAACCGAATAAACATTGTGACTAACTACAAAAGCTGCTTTTCTGTCTCTTTGTTCTGTGTTTGTCCTCTGTGCTAAATAGACATAATAGGTGTACAGAAACAGTCAATCTACAGTTCTACCCCAAGGTCAAAATACAGTGTAGTACAGTGGCACCTGCCAACCATTTATTACACACACTGATATGAAAACATGAAACAATTGCTGACTATTCACAAATCTATCATGATTAAAGATCATGTTCTTTTATTTGATCTTCTCAACATAATCTACAGCCTGGAACAAATAAGAACAAATATTAGGGGGTAAAGTCTCTCAGAAACAGCAACTCAAGTTTTAAAAATCTAATTCACATCCCAAAAGTGCATTAAAACAATTGACTGCAAAGCAACAGGTAAGATCTCCACAAAAAAAAAAAAAAAAGTCTAAAGTATTAATTTTAAACACATTTGGAAGAATAAACAGTCAGAAAATTGAAAGTACAGTACAACAGTTTATAGCTTTTCAGTTTTCAAATGTAACATTATTAGTAACAAACCATACTAAATGATTTACAGTTATAACATCATAACAAATCTGGAACACCAAATAGTTCCCAACTGTGATGAGATAAATAATAAACTCGGCAAAATAAATGTAATAAAATTGAAATATTGAACCATAAGTCATAACTTATGTAACTTCTCCATAAGGTGAATCACATAAAAACTCAAGAAATGTCACATTTTACCCCAAAATAAAAAAGGAATAAATTATATTTTGCATAAAGTAAAGGAAGTTTTTAGATAGATATTCTGCATTGTGATATTAAACAAATTTTTTCCCTCAAATTCTCACTGTCAAGAGAGAAAAAAATATTGATAATGATAAAACACAAATTAAACATCTTGTTTGTGTTACTGAATTTAAATGATGCTGATTTTAATTGAAAAAAAAAGTAATCCAAAATGTCTGGACTGGAGGAGATTTTATTACTGTATTACAGCAATCACAATAAGACACTTTTCCTCACTACGGCAACAGGAATTTTAGGGCGTAAATGTACTTAAAAAAAATCGTAACACTCCTAAAAATAGGTTTCATCTTTTTATGCAAAATGTATACATTCTTTTTTAATTATTGGGGTGAATTTTCCTGTGATTCACCTAAGTATGAAATAAGACAATATTTTGTAACAATGCCTGAATGAAAATAGGAGTTGCTATTCACAACTGAGAGCAATCTTCTCATATATTTCCTGGGGATGTCACATTTGAAATGTATCACTCTGTACAGTTAATAGCAGTAGTATCTAAAGCCAAAGACCCAAACGCCTGCCAGAAGCTCAAATGAAAGAAGGAACGTAATGTCTCTGACGTCTCATTTACTTCTAATTCTCAGGACTAGTTTTTACCTTCTAGAGTTCAAATATCGTACCTGATTTGCATTTTGCTTTTTCCAAATCAAGAAAATAAAACCAGGGAGGTGTACAGTAGCTAAAATTCACACAGAAGTAAAATATCACTGGTGAACTCCCACTGACATACCACAAAGCGACCAGATCAGAGTCTGGGTCATATGATCAGAGCTGGAGTGTCGGAAGGAGAATGTATTGGTAGCGGCAGGGTCAGTAAAGGTCACTAAGTCCAGCGGTCTTCCGTGCTTTCTGCATGAGCGCTCGCAGCTGGAACTGTTTTCGGGACAGCAGACGCACATGCTGAGGACAAAAATGGGACGAAGGGGGGGGGGGGGTTTGTCAAGCATAACATTACCAGGAAAAGTCAATACAGGACAATAAATGGCAAAACTTTTGTTCTCTGAGAAAAAGAAAAAAAAAAGAAATAGAGGGATGAACAAACCTTGAGAAAGACCTCCAGGTCGATGACTCCTCTACGCAGGGCTTCTCCCAGGTAAAAGATGGTGTCCTCTATAGCGTTCTCCTCCGCATAAAGGTTCAGGATCTGTTTGTAGAGCGGGGCTGTGGGTATGATCACGTCATCAATGTCATTGTTTTCTGATTGGTTCTCCATCTTCTCCAGAGCTTCACTCAGTTCCTCGTCCTTCTTCTTGAGGAGCTCAATGTTTCGGTCCACCTCAGCCTGAGGGTGCACATACCACAAACACACATCTAACTAGTGTTGTCAAAAGTACTGACTTTGGTACTGACATTTCTATAATGCCCCTTTTCACAAGATAATGTAATAGATGTAATAGAAGTCTCTGGTGTTCCCAGAATGTGTCTGTAAAGTTTCAGCTCAAAATACCCCACAGATCATTTATTATAGTTTGTCAAATTTGCCCCTATTTGGGTGAGAGCAAAAACACGCCATTTTTGTGTTTCCCTTTAAATGCAAATGAGCTGATGCTGCCGGCCCCTTTCCAGAAGAGGGCGGAGCTTTAACAGCTCGCGCTTCGGTTGGTCAACAACAACAAAGCTGGAGAATCTCACGCAGCCAAAATGCAATTGTCAGTAAAGGTGTTCAGCCTTACATTGTTCAAACCAGAGTCGACACTGATGGAGAAACTCAGGAAGAAGTTACAACTTTTAGAATGAAACTGGACGTTTCTGAACGGTTAGTGGATAAATTTATGTAGTTGCTGTGGAGTTGATTCAACTCATCCACTAGCATGTGCCGTCATGTTAATCTTTTGTGCAAATCCAGACCCTCGTTTGTGAAGCAGTCCGGTGTAAAATGATGGCATGATAACAATCTACTACAACTCTTCTCTTCCTCTTCTCTAAATCTTTTTTGTTGTGTGTTCCTGGAGGCAGGGTTTATGTAAATTTAGAGGGATGTGATGTAACCAACACGAGAAGAAGCTTATAGTTGTCCCCAGCAGCCCTTCTGTAGAATTCTTTGAAAGAAAATATCTCCCTTTGCATTGAACTTTGAGCGTCGTAACTTTGCAGATGTTGTTCATGCTCAAACAGCAACATTACACACTAACTAAAGTTAAAAAATTGAAATCATAATCAAGGACCCCTTTAAAAATGTGAAGATACCAGCATCGATTCTTAAACACCTCTGATTGGCCATTGTGTTCACGCACTCAACAGATATGTCAGTGATTGGCTACAATGCTTCAAAAACATGTTGTAAATAGACACCTTTGACGTTCCCGAATGTGTCAGTGTAAGCGCTCAATGAAGAGCTTCAACAATGTCTGTTTACAACATGTTTTTGAGGCGTTAATCATTGTAGCCAATCACAGACATATCTGTTGAGTGCGTGAACACAATGGCCAATCAGAAGTGTTTAAGAATCTGCTCAACAGCGCTCAAAATCCTAGGGGGAAATGCTGGTAATCGTTAGATTTTAAAATTTCAGTACCGAAGTCAATACTTTTGACAACACTACATCTAGGGCTGGGCGATATATTGCATGAGATTGTCACGCGCATTTCGTCAGTAAAGCCGGTTCCCTGATTACCGCTAAATTGCCATCACCTGCTTTCAAATGGAGCGCCATTTAATAGACAGAGCCGTAGATCACTGACAAGCCACGCAATATCGCGTTCATTATCGAAGGCGATTCATCTGCGATATGAACGCGATATTGCGTGGCTTGTCAGTGATCTACGGTTCTGTCTATTAAAGGGATAGTTCACCCAAAAATGAAAATTTGATGTTTATCTGCTTACCCCCAGTGCATCCAAGATGTAGGTGACATTTTTTCTTCAGTCGATCACAAATGATGATTTTTAACTGCAACCGCTGCCCTCTGTCATTCAAATAATAGCAGTGATTGGGAACTTCATCTATAAGAGTGAATAAACCTTGCTTAGACAAATCCAAATTAAACCCTGCGGCTCGTGACGACACATTAATGTCCTAAGACACGAAACGATCGGTTTGTGTGAGAAACCGAACAGTATTTATATCATTTTTTACCTCTAATACACCACTATGTCCAACTCTGTTCAGCTTCCAGTGAGTGAGGTCAGATCGCGCTCTGACAACGGCAGTGATGTCTCGCGCTCATTGAAGTATATGGGCGAGACATCACTTCCGTCTTCAGAACGCGTTTTTTGACCTCACTAGCAGGAAGCTGAACGGAGTTGGACATAGTGGTGTATTAGAGGTAAAAAATGATATAAATACTGTTCGGTTTCTCACACAAACCGATCGTTTCGTGTCTTAGGACATTAATGTGTCGTCACGAGCCGCAGGGTTTAATTTGGATTTGTCTATCGTGTTTTATTTACTCTTATAGTCCAAGTTCCCGCTGACTTGCGTTATACCACTGACAGACGGCAGCAGTTGGAGTTAAAAATCATCATTTGTGTTCTACTGAAGAAACAAAGACACCTACATCTTGGATGCACTGGGGGTAAGCAGATAAACATCAAATTTTCATTTTTGGGTGAACTATCCCTTTAAATGCCGCTCCATTTGAAAGCAGGTGATGGGGATTTAGCGGTAATCAGGGAACCGGCTTTACTGACGAAATGCGCGTGACAATCTCATGCGATATATCGCCCAGCCCTAACTACATCTATCATGCTTCTACAAAAACTGTGTGATCTCAATGCATAATTTGGGAAGATCAACCTTCCCTATAGAATAACTGCAAACATTCTTACCACTTCTTGGTCCAGGCGGGACACCATGTCTTCCAGCTTCTGGTGTCCTTTCTTCAGGTCTTCCTCTGTCCTTTTCAGGGCGTCCAGCTCGGCTTGCGCTCTGTCCATCTCCTCCTTCATTCTCCAGCGCAGTTTATCGCTCACAGCTGAGATTAGTGACGCTCGGATGGTATCTTCACCGATGGTACCATCACGACTTGGACCTGGAGGGAGAAGACAGACACACAAATTTAGTGCCACAGTTCTTATAGAAATTGTTCAGAAAATGTACATTTTCTGATTCAAAATGCTTTTGAGTTAACTTTGGTAGGGCTGGTTGACATACTGAATATTCATGATACATTAGAGATTTTGCTGCCGTTAACAGTAGAGCATGGCACTATCAATGCCAAAGTCATGAGTTTGATTCTTAAGGAATGCATGAACTAATAAGCTAGTTTGAGCGAGTTTGACAAGGGCCAAATTGTGATGGCTAGACAACTGGGTCAGAGCATCGCCAAAACTGCAGCTCTTGTGGGGTGTTCCCGTTCTGCAGTGGTCAGTATCTATCAAAAGTGGTCCAAGGAAGGAACAGTGGTGAACTGGTGACAGGGTCATGGGTGGACGTGGGGTGCAAAGGCTGACCCGCGTGGTTCAATCCAACAGACGAGCTACTGTAGCTCAAATTGCTCAAGAAGTTAATGCTGGTTCTGATAGAAAGGTGTCAGAATACACAGTGCATCAGTTTGTTGCGTATGGGGCTGCATAGCCGCAGACCAGTCAGGGTGCCCATGCTGACTCCTGAAAGCACCAACAGTGGGCATGTGAGCATCAGAACTGGACCATGGAGCAATGGAAGAAGGTGGCCTGATCTGATGAATCACTTTCTCTTTTTCATCACGTGGATGGCCGGGTGTGTGCGTCGCTTACCGGGGGAACACATGGCACCAGGATGCACTATGGGAAGAAGGCAAGCCGGCGGAGGCAGTGTGATGCTTTGGGCAATGTTCTGCATGGGAAACCTTGGGTCCTGCCATCCATGTGGATGTTACTTTGACACGTACCACCTACCCAAGCATTGTTGCAGACCATGTACACCCTTTCATGGAAACAGTTTGAGGAGCACAACAACAAGTTTGAGGTGTTAACTTGGCCTCCAAATTCTCCAGATCTCAACCCAATCAAGCATCTGTGGGATGTGCTGAACAAACAAGTCCAATCCATGGAGGCTCCACCTCACAACTTACAGATCTTAAAGGATCTGCTGCTAACATGGATATGCAAAATAAAAATGTTTTATGTTTTAACTTTACAACATTCCACTGTGAAAACAAACATTTTTCTCCATTATTACATAAGTTGTGCCCCAGAAAATGTCTGCTGTCAGTGAGCAGCTCGACTGAAACATGTTCATATCATCTCAGCCATACAGAGAATCTCAGTGTGATTATAGACTCACACATTCTGCATAGCACTGTAGTTAATGTCATGGTTCAAACGTAATGATGAAAGTTCCCTGGGACTAATATCCTCTTCCCACTCCTGCCACTCTAAATATACACACTAGCCTCTCTTTCAAACTGGATGAACCAAATCCTTTGACCTTTACCAGTTCAGAATCTAGTTACAGGCCCAACCTTTTGGAGCGCTCCAACGAAGTCACTGTAAACTAGTCATGGAGCCAGGCAGAAGATCAGAGGTCAGGGTCAAGACAAGGCAGAGATAGATGGGTAGAGTGAATATAAAGGGCGAAGTGTGTTGTACTTTTATGAAACTGACATTAACATGGTGTCTCATGTAACTCAGGGTAGCCTGTGTCTTGTCCAATATGTCCAATATCTTATTTTAGATAAACTCCCAATACTGCAATATACTCTTGACAACTGAGTAAAAGTCTATTTAAGGAATTATATGTTATAGAAAGTGTAGTTAAAGAATGAGCATTCTGTATGTGTTATCAATTCAGATTAACTCAAATTCAGATTGAAAATTGCTAATCCAGATTAATTCTTATTCTTAGAAAAAAATGCCAATTCATATGAACTCACATTAAGCATTTAATAGACAGAGCCGTAGATCACTGATAAGCCACGCAATATCGCGTTCATATCGCAGATGTATCGCCTTCGATAATGAACGCGATATTGCGTGGCTTATCAGTGATCTACGGCTCTGTCTATTAAATGCCGCTCCATCTGAAAGCAGGTGATGGCGATTTAGCGGCAATCAGGGAACCGGCTTTACTGACGAAATGCGCGTGACAAAAGCATTCGATATATCGCCCAGCCCTAATTTAGATTAACTCATACTCATATTGAATGCAGCCACTTTAGATTATTTAGATTCAGATTGAATGCTGATAATTTAAATACAGAGTAAAGGTTACCAATTCACATGAACACAGATTCAGATTGAATGTTGCCAATTCAAATGAATTCAGATTCAAACTGAATGCTACCACTTCAGTTTAGCTCAGATTCAGTGTTGTTGATTCAGATTAACTCAGATTGAGACAGAATGCCACTAATTCAGGTGAACTCATAGTCATACTGAATGCAGCCAATTTATATTAACTCAATTTCAGAATGAATGTTGCCAGCTCAAATTAATTCAGTTCAGTTTGTCTCTGATTCATATTCAGTGTTGCCAATTTAGATTAACTTGCATTCAGACAGAATGTTCAGTGATTTAGATTAACTCATATTCATATTGAATGCAGCCAGTTTAGAAAATTAATTTAGATTCAGATTGAATGATGATCATTTAAATAAATTCAGATTCAAACTGAATGCTACCACTTCAGTTTAGATCAGATTCAGTGTTGTCAATTCAAATTAACTCAGATTCAGACAGAATGTTGCTAATTAAGATAAACTCATAGTCATACTGAATGCAGCCAATTTAGATTCAGATTCAGAATGAATGTTGCCAGCTCAAATTAATTCAGAATCTAGTTCAGTTTGTCTCCAATTCTGATTCAGTGTTGCCACTTCAGATTAACCCAGATTCACTTTAAATGTTGCAAATTCCGTACTGTTGATTCAGATATACATTTTGTCTTACTTAATGTTGCCACTTCAAATGAACTCGAACTGAAATTGAATGTTGCCAATTAAGTAACTCACTTACTCAGATGCAAATTCACATCAATCCAGATGCAGAGTAAATGTTGCCAATTCAGACTGAAATGGAGCTAGGAACAAGTCTGAAAAATTACATCTGAGGCCTACAAACTGAAGCTTATAAAATAGAATCCATATTGCTTATTCCAGTGTTACTGCGATTTTTGTGTTAAAATGATATATGAAGTAGTTTAACTCCAGAAATGAGCCAAAGGCAAACATGACAACTCACCCACAGTAGTGACAGGAGTCTGGGAAGTATAATGTGCAGGACCACCTGTGGCAGGATAAGCATTGCCTCCTGGGTAAGGGTAACCTGGGTAACCACTGAAGCAGACATAAATCATTACATAACCAATTAATCACACCCTCTAATTACAACACAGCCTTTTAAACCATGTGTTTTCATGTCATAAGTGTTGGGAAAAATATTAATGACTTAAACAGGTTTATTAATTGTTTAGGCTGTTTCATGTGATATTTGGTCAGACTGAATCATTACCATGGGTTTGGGTTGGGCCCGTAGGGAGATACTGCTGGCATTCCTGGCATATAGGACTCTGGAAGGAGAGGCAGGACACAAAACAAATACTTTAATATGCACTGATGGTGCAGGGAGACATCTGCTGTTTATAACAGGCATTACTTTGAAAAAAAAAAGGAATGGTTAAGTGATCATGTTAAGCTTATTTCATATATGAACAATCTGAGCTGAAAAAATTAAGTCACATGAAAGTCTACAGTCTAGGTGCCCAAAATATTTGATAATGCAATCTTAAAAAAATGTACATTAAGTTTTTCTCATAACAGATTCAAGTATCTATGTTTTACCACCATGCATTCTATAAGGATACATCACCAGGTTAAGAAATGTCTGTATCCTACTGCCAAAACCAAAAGAAAAAATTACAATTTGGGGGGAAAAAAGTCTATTTTTAGTACCATTAAGATTTTTTACTGTGACATTATTTCTATGCCATCATTTATATTTATAAATATATTCAGTACAACAGATACTGTTGTGTTGTATAGTACCATGTATACTAGTTATAGAACAAAGACTGATTTCTTTTCGACTGAAGAAAGAAAGACATGAACATCTTGGATGACATGGTGGTGAGTAAATTATGAGGTGATTTTAATTTGAAAGTGAACTAATCCTTTAAAGAAATACACCAAATAATGTTTAATTAGAATATTTATATCAGTAAGTCTCAAGCGATGAGTCAATATATATGTTAATGGATTTGTAGTATACTTAGTATGAAATAAAAGCATTTTAAATACATTTTGGTGGAAGTTTTTTTCACTAAGAAACTAACTGAAATAAATACGAATACAAGTATATGAATATAAAAATATGAATAAATACTATAGTAAGTATATAATTAATAATAAAATAACACTCATGTATACTTGCAATTGTATGGTACAAATGTACTAAATTTATCATTACATTAATGAGAAAATCTGCAATCTTGACCTTCATTTTCTTTATATAAATAATATAAATTCTCATTTATTTATTTTTTTTTTAAACCTGTCCATATCACTTGGAAAATGTTTTGTCATGTTTTCTGAGATTCACTCTGTGCTTACGGTTCGGTGGTCCAGCTGCTTGGAAGGCCTGGTAAGGAGGTTGTGTGGTGGGTCTGGAGAAAACAGGTGGCTCCTCACCAAACACGACAATCATGACCTGGATAAGCCCGTATAGATCTGACTGAGGCTAATGGGCAAGAAGAAAATCATATAAAAGTTGAGTGAGAGATTTGATATGCCCCAGGTGGCTAATTTCCATTTCATTTTTATTTCTTTGTGAAACAAAGACATGGGGGGAAAACATTGATATTAGGATTAAATCATTTGTGTGCTAGATTAAGTCGTACGTGTTTCCACTCGTGCAGGTAAGGCAGGTAGATCTTGCCATTGGCATCAATGTGTTTGCCGGTCTTGATCATCATCGCACTGGTGGGCTTCACAAAACATATAGGAGGATTGTAGGGATACGTATCCAACAGCCACAGGCACACGGGAATATTGTACACATTCCCTGAAACAGGAAATCCAGTATAGTTATACATGTTATAATGTTGCTTTCATCTTTACACTTTAAACACTTCTCTAACCCACCTCTATAACTAACTGGTACAGTTCCTGTGAGGCTCATCAAGTCTCTGGATGATCCGTCATTAAAGACTGTGAAAGAAACATCAGTTACTCATGAAAAACTCAAAGAAGAGATCTAGAAAATGAAGATAGGATGAGAGAATCTTACCGTACGCATCCATAACGGGTTTGAGGTCTTTGTACTGAGAGATGACGTTTGTTATCTCTCGGACAGTGAGATCTCTGTACTTGTATTGCTGAATATAAAAAAATAAAAAAATACACTAATATGAATAACCCAACAATCTGATTAACAAATTATTGTCTCCATTATAAAGCGTTATCACAATGAATTGTGATTGTATTATGCATTATATATGTAATAATGTTTGATAATGTCATTAATGAAAGTTATTATAAAATATAATTATAACTATTTTGACATTTACCTTAAAAAGGTAAAACATTATGAAACCGCCCAAATCCAATATGTCAATTATTTTAGTACATCTTACATAAATACAAATAAATAACCTGCCTAATACAGTAGATAAACTGAACTTTAAAGTTTAAAATGGTGTCTTGGCATTTAACTGAAATAAATACGTTTAAAGGTGCACTATGTAATATTTTCTGTCTGCTAGAGGTCGCTAGAGGTCTATTCAAAACAAAGGCGTAGCTTGATGGTGCCAAGTTTGAGCGCGGAATCTTGGGACATCTGGTCTTCACCTCAACGGTCGGTGGGAAAGAATTGGGATAGGACTCGGGCAGAAATCATGTTCATGGATGCGATTATTA
The DNA here is from genome assembly GCA_036281575.1 of Ancherythroculter nigrocauda. Lineage (NCBI taxonomy): Eukaryota > Metazoa > Chordata > Actinopteri > Cypriniformes > Xenocyprididae > Ancherythroculter > Ancherythroculter nigrocauda. Next base: position 87,536 of record VTFQ01000658.1, read on the forward strand.
ATGTTACTGTAATATGAAGCGGAGCAGGACGAGTGTTGTGGAGCTGAACGAGGCCGTTGGAGCGATTGTGCAACACACACCTCACGAGCAGCAGAACTTTTATTATGACACAGTCACCGGCGCTGCTTCCGCTTTTCCGGTCATGAGTATGAGGTAACGCATCTCTGTTTATCATATTAGATAGATTTGAGTATGTTGATAATATTATAACGTTACTCTGTGCGTTCGCTCGGCGGCTGCTGTGAGACACTGTTGCACACTGCAGTAAGATAGATCGATTTTAGAATATCATATTAAATACTGGATGGCTTATGTTGATAAATGGCATGCAATTAATTTTAAAACGATTGTATGATGGAGAAAATGCTGTATTACTGTTGCTAAAAATAAAGCTGCATCTGATTATGCTATGTTAGCTACTTGACAAAATAGTGTTTTTCTCTGAGGCATGGTAAAGCCAAAAAAAAAATCAAGAAAATTGATTTAAACAATAAGAGTAAACATGTTGAGCTATATAATGATTAATTTTCTGTCTATAAATATATCAAAACAGTTGTTCCCTTGTCTATTAAAACATCTAAATATTAAAGCATCTTTGGTGTTTCTGGTTTCTACAAAATAAAACCGGAAACCGAGGGTAACGTGGGTATGACGCAATTGACAGGCGACGCCTCACACGTCCCAGAGCCTTGGTTAAAATTGCAATTTTCTCACTATTTACAAACAGTTGCAAACATTTGGGATAGTACTCAAGTGCACAAAATATATAGCCTAGTGGTTTTTGGATATTTTACTGCAAAATTCTTATATATTGCACCTTTAAGTTGAAGTACTAAAATTAGCCTACTCAAACTAAAAATGAAATAAAAATAAAGCTAAACATATTATTTATATATATATATATATATAAAAACAATGACAAAAGCCACATACAAAATTCAAAAGCATATAACTATTACTATTACTAAAACTTAAACTAAAACGAAACTATAAAATTAAAAGCCAATTGAAAATATTAATAAACATTATAATAGCAAATTATTAATACTAATATAACACTGATGAATACTTGCAATTGTATGATACACATTAACGAGAATGAGAAAATCTGCAAAAAATATCTTGACGCTGAATTTAATTTTCTTTATCTTTTCTTATTTTATAACCGTCTCCTTTATAATGCCTTATCGCAATGAATTGTATGAAAATATATTTAATCAAGATGACATATACTAAATGTACATTCAACAATGAACTGGTAAGTGTAACGTAAACATCTTTCTTACTAATATCATTAATGAAAGTTATACAATATGAAAATATTGACTTTAAAAAAACACTCAAATCCATTATGACAACTATTTCAGTACATCTTATATAAATAAAGACAAATAACCTGCCTAATACAGTCCATACGACATTATTTTACATTTTAACACAATAAATATCAATACATATCATACTATTCCATATGGCATTGAAATAACTATTCAAATGAGAGCAAATGCGCAATACAAACCTTCAGCATCTTTTTCAGAGCTCCTTCGTTGACAACAGCCATGATTTATTATACAAATATAAGAAAACACACTAAACTCCTGAGAAATAAAAGAATAAATGTGTGAAATTTATGAATGTGTCTCAGCTCAGGCCAAAACACTCCAACAATCCCTAAACACTCGTATTAACGCCTGCTGTGTGACACAAACACACTATAAACACCTTAAAAACTCATTAATATAATCCAAATTATAGCTATTTAACGAGACTCCAATAAATATAAGTAAAGTCGACTAGCGTTCATCTCGACGAAGATAAACAAGACGGAGGATACGAGCGTCAGTACAGCGAGAGAGTTTCACTTCCGGTGGGAGTGTGTCGGGTTTTTCAAAATAAAAGTCTGTTCATCATAACAAATGACAAACATATATAATTCGTAAGTCATCATTCATACCCAGATAGCAACAGACTCCGGGGCGGATCCGCCTTCAAGTCGCCAGCTCCGCTGTACGCTCAGATTCAATTCGGCAACGCGCACAGGATATGCCCCGCCTCCGCACAGCGCACTGTCAGCTCGCGGACTCGTTACAGATGCTGGGCGGATTCACTGACCGGACGCGCCTTTTTTCAACTGTCGTCGTCACTGAATCCTTCTCCTCACCGTGGAAAAGCTGGAGCCGGCAGGTCGGTGAAGACTAAACACGGTAAGAAAAGTTAAAATATGCTTTATTTGTTCAGCTGTATCCAGTAACATTACCGTTCATTGCTTTGTTTGATGTTTTTAAAAATGACTGTGGCCAAGTTAGCTCTTAGTGTCATTAGCGTTACTTAGATTTGAGTAAAAAAATAATTTGGCTAATAACCTTTTGAGTAAAACGCTATTTGGACAGAATTTCTTTATCTTTCTGGGAGATGGGGTGATTTAAAGCTGTCCGGGTTTAAATCCAATCCTAAACGCAAATTTTCACTCCTTTCCAGTAAAATAGCAAGCGAGATAAGCTAATGTTAGGCCTAACGTTACCTGTTCTTTTCACTGAACTTCTAGTTGTTTGAGTCTATTTTTTTGTTTACATGAGGTGGAGAATATATGTAAAGTTGTTTCAGATAATTATTTCATATCCTATTAATTCATGATTAATAAATTGCCGTGTGTGTGTGTGTTCTGTTGCAGCTCATTCAAGTGCCGCCAGTGTGTTTTTGGAGTATTTCTTCTTTCTATTTCATCTTTCATCTGAGGAAAGTAAGATTAAAAACTGTTTTAAACTTGATTTAGCTAGTTCTTTTGTCAAATACTGATAATGGTCCACAACTACAGCTTTTAACATGTAATAAATGTGCCGTTTTAAAAGATTTATACCTATAATTGATGGGTTAAAGTTTAAAAACCCACTTGTATCAGTAAACTTTATTTCTAGTATACTAGTTTGAGTCTATTTTTGTTTACATTTGACAATTCTCCACCTCATGTAATGTTGTTTCAGATCACTATTTCAGATATTAATTCATAATTAATAAGTTACTGTGTGTGTGTGTGTGTGTGTGTGTGTGTGTGTGTGTGTTCTGTTGCAGCTTACAGCTCATTCAAGTGCTGCCAGTGTGTTTTTGGAGTATTCTTCTTTGTATTTCATCTTTACCAAACGTCTGAGGAAAGTAAGATTAAAAACTGTTTTAAACTTGATAGCCAGCTATTTTGTCAAATACTGATAATGGTGCACAACTACAGCTTTTAACATGTAATAATTGTGCCATTTGAAAAAATTCATACCTATAATTGATGGGTTAAAGTTTAAAAACCCACTTGTATCAGTAAACTTTAGTTCTAGAATACTAGTTTGAGTCTATTTTTGTTTACATTTGACAATTCTCCACCTCATGTGATGTTGTTTCAGATCACTATTTCATATCATAGAGAGGAAATGTCATTGCTCCCTACGTAGGCCTCACCGAGCCATGAGATTCAATCAAAATATCTTAATTTGTGTTCTGAAGATGAACGAAGGCATTACGGGTGTAGAACGACATGAGGGTAAGTAATAAATGACATTATTTTTATTTTTGGGTGAACTAACCCTTAAACTATAAGAAATTGACAAGATTTTTGTTACATTTTCTATTTTATCCTGTGCAACTGTTGGGGGCCATGACACAAAATTTGTCACAAGGAACATCCTTTCCCGCATTCAACCAGATGGAGTCCAAGAAGTTCCTCCTGTGTAAGTAAATGTAATAAGTATTGCCTGGCTAAAAAATTTAAGCACATTTATTTTTTTTGCCAACACATAACTTTTTTTGTTGTTGTTCAAAATGTATGTAACGAACGAGTTCATATTGGGACTATTTTAGACTGGTTCTGGTCAGCAGCACTGTGGAGTAGCACAATATCTGTGTGACTCGTCATAGACATAAACAGAGAGAAGTAGCTCCGGCTATAATGTTCTTCCGCAAGATGCATGTAGTTCTGTTTATTAACCGCTAGAGCACCAAAAGTTACATAGTGTACCTATAAATGTCAGATAGTACACTTTTGTTTTTAAAGCAGTGCTATGTGTATCCTTTTAAAAAAAAAAAAAAAAAACTGGTAGCTTCAATGTGAATTAATTTTTTAAATGAAAATCTGCTTGTGTATTACAGGTGCTGTGAGAAAGAGCCATGTATCACGTACCGCCACTGATGAAGACATTACAAAACACAATACGATGGTTCAGCCTGGCAGCTGATAGGGGAAGCTCCAGGAACCGTCCCACTGTGAGCACCCAACAGTAGAGTTTCAGAGTATCATTGGCTACGTTTACATGTACCGATTTTCGTCAATCTGAATTAATTGAATCTGATTGCAGATCTGTTTACATGTATTATAAACATTGTAATCTGATTCAAATATCCGTTTATATTTGTTTTATATACATTCCGATTAAAACTTTGACGTCATATCAATCACACTTGCGGTAACCCAGGTTGCGTCAACAGAGTCAGAGATATTGTCAAATGCAGCAAATCTTGGCAATATTAAGAGGATTTGGTATTTCCAATTAATGTAGGCCTGTTACATACTTCTAGTCTATTATTATTACTATTAGGTTAGGCTTCTTTCTTTTATTATTAAATTAATATTACAATAAATTTGCCCCACAATTTCATAGCGCATCGCCGCATAACTGACATGCTCTGAGGATAATATAACTTATAAGATTAGGCTATTAGCTATCTTTGAAAATGATTTAAACTTTTTTTAGGTCTTATACAATGAATTATAGGCCTATAATTAAAGTTATTAAGAATGTCAATGAAAATTAAGCGCAGCTTTACTTCAAGCACTGACTTTAAAAAACAAACCACCTGTTTAACACGAAATACTATTATTCTCATTTGTTTCACTAGCCTATATGTACGGCCACAAGTGAAATAATGGAATAAATTTAGACAGTTACATAGGCTACCGTTATCAGCATTTTATGTTGAAATTCGTCTCTGAGAATATGCTTTGTTAAAGCAGCCTCAGACAGCTCCGTCACTTTATACTTTCACTTTTTGTGACTTTTTCATCAGCATAACTCTTGTACAAAGTTTGGACGTTGCTTCTTGTGTGATATCCACTGGCTCCCCGTCTTGTCTTAAAACGGAAGATTTCCAATATTGTGACGAAGGGATACATACGCCACTGCCTGTTGACATACATCTTTACAACTAAAGACGTGAACGTTAACTTTAAATGCGTGTCAGCATTGCACTGTTGTGCCCCAGAGGCTTCTGAATACTATTGAGAAAGTAGTCGGATTCAAGCATTTACATGGTTATTTTTTGCTGTTTGATCGGATTAGAAAAGGAATAAACCACCCCTTCCAATCCGATCGAAATTTCATTCAGATCGATTGAGGTGTTTACATGAACGTTTTTCAATCCGATTGAGCAGTCAATCTGATTACAAATGGATTATTTGGGTGCATGTAAACGTAGCCAATGTTAACTTCAGTGTTTTGAAGTGTTCATTTAAAATCGCAACAGTTACAATAAAATAAAGAAGGTTCAAGTTTATTTTTAAATAAATGTTTTAATTGTTTTTATTTCTATTCAAAGAATCTTAAAAAAAAAAATCCAGTTTCTACAAAAAAAAATGAAGCAGTACAACTGTTTACAACATTAATAACAAAAATGTTGCTCGAATATTTACTCTTAAGTGTTATTTTTCATTAAATAAAAAATGTTTTTGGTACAATTTATGGTTGCATTTCATTTTCTGTAATTCTATTCAATACCTATTAATGTACATAAATAATAAAACTATAAAAATAGTAATAGTAATTACATACTGTAAATATATTTACAAACTATTTTTATAGTTTTATTGTAACTGGCTAAAGTTTTGAATGATTTCATCATGTTTTATTAATATTAATAAAGGTAAACATTAAATATTCAAGCTTTTATAGAGCAATCCAGTCTATCTGATGTTGGTCCATTAGATTTTAAATATTTCTGTGTAGCCAGTTTTGGCCAGAATACTATTTCGAGAGTGATCTGAAAGGTATCCAGACCAAATGAACCACATAAACGGGTCCAGATCGGATCCGCGGCGGATCAGCTGCTTCATAAACGGGTCCGTATTGGATCCGCGGCGGATCAGCTGCTTCATAAACGGGTCCGTACTGGATCCACGGCGGATCAGCTGCTTCATAAACGGGTCCTTATTGCATCCGCGGCGGATCAGCTGCTTCATAAACGGGTCCAGATCGGATCCGCGGCGGATCAGCTGCTTCATAAACGGGTCCAGATCGGATCCGCGGCGGATCAGCTGCTTCATAAACGGGTCCAGATCGGATCCGCGGCGGATGAACTACTTTATCGGCGGACACGGGGCGGGTCTGTTCCGGATCTGAACTGGATCCGCAATCCTTATCTGTTCCGGATCCGCTGCGCTGTGCAAGTGGACTCCGTTCCGGACCCGTTTTGCGGATCCGTTCCGGAGCTTGTGATACCTCCGGGGCGGATCCGTTGCGGAGTCAGTTTGCTATCTGGGTAATGTATTATATTCATTAAAAATAATATAATGTGTATGCTCTATTTTATGGACTTTATTTTTTCTTTTTCCTAGGTTGGTTCACATTTTTTAAACTCCACTGCCGTTTAAACCTCCACAGACAATCCAAGACTTGATTCATTTAAACTACTTTTAGATTAATGCAATGCATTTCAGTTTTGTAACGTTTATTATTACATCAATTCATGTTCATAAAATGTGAGTGAAAATGTAGTGTATATTTATAATACCCCACTTATTATCTGAGTACATATTTTGAAATACAATATAGATTCAATGAGCATGAAACTAGGAAAACATTGCATCATAAACATGTGACTTATGTATTTACATAAAATTTACATGACATTTGACCTTTACATTCATACAGCTCATTATTGTGAGCTCATTACAGCTTCATACATTCATTATTATTATTTTTATACAAAAAAAATAATGATTAAATATACAAATCATATTGCAAAGACATTTAGCAAGCTAACAGACAGTTTCATTATGTTCTGAGAAAGGAAGATCGTCCTCTCTGTCCAGCGTCACATGTGACAATTCCTCAAGTGAGTGTACTGTGTGAGCAGAACTTACTGTAAATAAACAAGAATTGTCATTTTACCTAAATATCCACACAAATACACAAATGTATTTTCTATAAGAGTGCAAAATAATACAGTAGTTATTATATCACTTTCCCCTGGTTTCACAGACAAGGCTTAAGCTAGTCCTAGACTAAAATGCATGTTTGAGCTGTTTTAACTGAAAGCAACTTGTACCAAAGACTATAGAATAACAAAAAAGGGACTTTGCTTGTACTGACATATCTTAAAATATGTGCCATTGTTTTGTCTCAAGTTGCACACATATAATGTTTTTTCTATGGCATGTTTCTAAAAGCTACTTAAATGTCCTAATTGAACTAAGGCCTAATCCTGGCTTAGTCTAAGCCCTGTCTGTGAAACCGGGCTTTTGTCATCAAAATGCCATGTTTTTCCAACCTGATCTCATGGAAAAACATACCTGTGTGAACATTTTTGCAAAACACAAAATACGTACCAATACATACATATTACTGAAGTTTCCAAATGAAATTAACACTACAGGCAGTAAAACAGCAAACAATTTGAATCATTTTCATACACAGTTATGATTACAGGGTCAGATTATGGATTAATAAAAACTTGTTTTAATGTCTCCTTGCACAATATTATGTTATAATCTCAAAACACTTTTTACCAAAATGCATGATTTGGACTTTGCATCGATTAACCAGCTCCATATGTTTCACTTTTCTGACGTAACAAGCTTGCTCGGTAACTGGTACATAATTGTACTTAGAATGCGGAAGCCTTGGGTACGAATCCGGTGAAACATGACTCACGATAAAAGAGCTCAAAGATGAGAGATTAAAAAACAAGCTAAAACGACATGCTTACGATTTGCTTTTGTTAACACTATTGGGTGGGTTTAGGTGTAGCATTTCAAATCAGAACTGCGGTGATAAGTACAAAACCGACGTAATATAAAACATACCATATTTACGTTCATCTGTTTCGGAAAAAACTGAACACGCTTTTAGTGCCACTCAGTGGACATTTCACATTGAAACTGTCATGAAGCATATTGGCGCTACGTATTTTCGTTTTGCAAAAATGTTCCCACAGGTATGTTTTTTTCTAATGAGACTGGGCTGTGTTTTTCTGTTGTTGTACAGTGTCATTGCACAATGATAATCACATCAACCTGTGAACACTTTATCATATTTCAGATAACCTAAACTAGGTCTAAACTGTCTGCTTATTTGTTTCCCTGAAGCAATTAGAACATATAAAGAGATTCAGGAGTTAAACTGCTCTATATAGTTGTGAAAAGTTTATGGGATGATGGGAATAAACAAGGAAACTATACTCACAATCTTCTGGGTCAAGACACATACACAGAGGAGGGACCTCACTAAACACAGTCATCATAACCTGAATCAAGCTGTGCAAGTCACACTGCTTCTGTAAATAAACCCACAAACAAACAAAGATCATTTCATAAAAAGAGATAAAATTGAAATTATTTGTTTTGTGGTAGGCCAAAACCATTGTAGCATATTCAAGCTGTAGTCTTACATGTTTCCACTCATCCAGGTAAGGCAACAGGATCTCTCCATTGCTGCTGACGTGTCTGCTAGTCACAACAACCATCTCACGGGTGGGTTTCAGATAGCAGATGGGGGCAGTGTGTGGATAACTTTCCTTTAGCCACAAACTCACTGGAATATTGTACCGTTTCCCTAAAGCACAATGTGTAGAAGTGTTTAGCTTGCTGCATAACATTTTTCTTGACTGTAAATCAACAGGGAAGTTCACTTATCTTTATGGTCTATCTTACCTTTATAAAACATCTCAACAGTTCCAGTCAAACTGATCAAGGTCTTCGCTGTGCCATCATTAAAGACTGTGAGGAAATTACAAGATAATTAAAAAGTGAAAAAAGTTAAGGAAATTCTTAATGTACTAGTTATAAACATAAACACACACTCTTAAGTTAAATTTTAGGTTCACACTGTAAACTTTTCTTTGTTTATATGGTAAATAACTGTAAAATGGCCATTAAAATTATTGTAATGTAACCAATAGTACTAAACTGTGATATACATGTGATATTTCTCTGATGTTTCTGTGACATCCATTATTACAGTAAATTCAAGTTATGTCAAATTCTTTGTCTTTGAAAAAGTACAATAAAATTGTATATTAATTTTAAATATTTTTTATTAATTATTGTTCTTGCTCTTTAAAACCAGAACATTGTTATTTGTGGATACATTTTTAAAATGTGAGTAAATATGTTGTGATGCCTAATTGTAATATCCCAGTGTCTATATATCTGCATATTTACATATTTAAGTAAGTCCTTTTGATATGATAAAGTCTGAATATGAAAAAGATTTAAAACTAAACTGAGCATGAATCACAAGGAATGCACTGAATTATAAACATGTGACCTGTAAAAAACAAAACAAAAAAAAACTGTATTTACATAAAATATAGCTATATAGGTGATATTCATGTAATATTTCTCAGGGGTTTTTTATGCCACTTATTAACTAGTTAATTCAAGTTAAGACAAGCTTTTTGTTGTCATTGTAAAAGTACACAAAAAATATTCATTTTGCATTGTTTTAAAATACTTTGTATAACTTAATTGTTTAAATTATTATACAATATTTTGACATAAATTATATGATTATTATATTATTTATATTATTATTTTTTTAAAGCAACAAGAAAATTAGGAGTAAAATGTATTTGAAGATCTTTTAGAGTTTCTCCTATAACATTAGCCTGTAAAACCATTTGTAAAACCAAAAGGAGGTTATATTTTTGTGCAAGTATTTTTACATATTATGTTATGTATACTAAAGTTAAACATAATATGTAAACTTAGAGTTTAAAGCCTACCGAACAATACAGTTTCCAAATGCCCACAATTATTTTGTGAAATATGCTATACAAATAAACTGAATTTAATTGCTCACCAAATCTCTCCAGCACTGGCTCAAGATACTGATGATGAGACAAAACCGTAGAGATCTCTGACAGCACCTTTCTCCTGTGATCATATGTCTGAAAACACGTCCACATACATCATTAGTATGTAAGCACTTACCTGTTACATACACCTAAGACTTTTCATAATGTTGTGTCGTATTTGTAAGTAACACTTGAAGGGATAGTTCACCCAAAAATGAAAATCCTGTCATCATCTACTCACCCTCAAGTTGTTGCAAACCTGTATGAATTTCTTTCTTTTGCTGAGCACTGTACTTCCATAGTATGGGGGGAATATTCTATGGAAGTCTATGGCTATGGTGAACTATTTGGTTATACCCACATTCTTCAAAATATCTTCTTTTGTGCTCCACAGAAGAAATTCATACTGGTTTGGAACAACAAATTTACATTTTTGGGTGAATTATCCCTTTAAGAAAGACAAATTGTGAGATATTTACATAAGAAATTCTCAAAGTTTTACCTTAGGTAATATCCTCCTTAGATTACGGACTGGTGTAACTGTCATGACTTCAAATTAAATACAAACTGACACAGAAGAAGTGCTGTTTACCTCCTGAAGATCTTACAGTGTTTTTCCACAACAGGAAGTTTATGAAGTTCATATGAAAGCTCCCCTCAGCTCAATAAACCATGTTATTGTCAGAAACAGCCAATAGCAGAGCAGTTTAGGGAGATTTATGCAAACTTGGATGAACTGTTATCTACAAACTCAAAGGTCATTCAGAACAAATAAACTGCACATAAACATTCCTGTGACAACAAGTTTTTTAGGTGCTGCAAATGATATCACAAGGAAGGAAACATTAATTTATGTCAATGATTGATGTACAGCCATACTGACACACTTACACTGATAAACCAACCAAGAGTCTTAAATATGTTAAGATTCTATAATTCTATATACAATTATAACTTTTCTATTAACTTAACTAACTTTTATATTTTTATATTTTTTGGTTATTGTTACATACAGTGGGTACGGAAAGTATTCAGACCCCCTTAAATGTTTCACTCTTTGTTATATTGCAGCCATTTGGTAAAATCATTTAAATTCATTTTTTTTCCTCATTAATGTACACACAGCACCCCATATTGACAGAAAAACACAGAATTGTTGACATTTTTGCAGATTTATTAAAAAAGAAAAACTGAAATATCACATGGTCCTAAGTATTCAGACCCTTTGCTCAGTATTTAGTAGAAGCACCCTTTTGATCTAATACAGCCATGAGTCTTTTTGGGAAAGATGCTGGAAAAGATAAAGTTTTTCACACCTGGATTTGGGGATCCTCTGCCATTCCTCCTTGCAGATCCTCTCCAGTTCTGTCAGGTTGGATGGTAAACGTTGGTGGACAGCCATTTTTAGGTCTCTCCAGAGATGCTCAATTGGTTTTAAGTCAGGGCTCTGGCTGGGCCATTCAAGAACAGTCACGGAGTTGTTGTGAAGCCACTCCTTCGTTATTTTAGCTGTGTGCTTAGGGTCATTGTCTTGTTGGAAGGTAAACCTTCGGCCCAGTCTGAGGTCCTGAGCACTCTGGAGAAGGTTTTCGTCCAGGATATCCCTGTACTTGGCCGCATTCATCTTTCCCACGATTGCAACCAGTAGTCCTGTCCCTGCAGCTGAAAAACACCCTCACAGCATGATGCTGCCACCACCATGCTTCACTGTTGGGACTGTATTGGACAGGTGTTGAGCAGTGCCTGGTTTTCTCCACACATACCACTTACAATTAACCCTCTGGAGTCTGAGGCTGATTTGGGGCTTGGAGAAGTTTTGACATGCCCTGACATTTGTGCTTTTTTCAGTTGTTCATAAACATATAAATGACAAAAGTGTCATTACACTGTATTCAGCACAAACTAGGCTACCATAATATGTGAGGAACATGTATGTACATGTTTGTATTTTTGAAGGAATAATGTTTATGCATGGTTATTGAAAAAACAAAAAACTTAAGTCACTGAAATAAGGCCAAAAAAAGTATATTAAATCTGTGTTCACAAGACTTCTGGGTATTGGAGGTTGTAGACTAGAATTTTTGCTTCAGAATTATGTAAAAATTATGCTGCCTACTCCTTCATATAAAACAATATATTGATTTAGTTTTTGTAAGACACTTTTTGTCAAGAAACACAGTATGCGTGGAGGCATGAATCTTCATGAATAATGGGTCATTTACACCTGAGAAGACAAAAGAATCACATAATAATGACCTGAAATGACTTGCATATTAATGAGGCCTTTCAGTCAGGTAGGCTGTGAAAAAAACCCTCTGTAATAATGTCTCAGCTTATCATAAACAGCAATACTGTGAAATATTATTACAATTTAAAATAATGGTATTCTATTATATATGGTAAAAAATATATTGTATTTCTGTGATGCAAAGTGTCTGAACAATTATGTTACCTCTATGGCATTTCATATAGGCTTTTAGCTTAAAAGCATGCACATTTGGATAAATATTGATGGATTCTTATATGTTTATGTCAATTTTCTATACAGAGGAGTAATATTTATTCAGTGTTTATTGTCATCACCATGAGTGCTGGATACTGTGTTTTCAATTCATACTTGCAGCCGGAGGGCGCTTTGTACACCTTTAGGCCACAAATTCATCTAAAGAAGAAAAGGAACCAGGAACTAACGGCATGTCTTCTAGAGATCGCTAACCATGGCTTTAACATCCAAATAAACACTTTTCAAGACAATAAATACACGATTGAGACAATGCATACAAGTATTGCCTCAGAATTTGCGTCTGAATAGCGCTGGCTCTGTGGGCGTGGCCGCATTAGCGGATAATGAGCTGAATCAAGGACTTCTGACATGGCTCTCTTTTCATACAGATTACATAAACACAGAATGTTTGTTTTCGATTTGACTTGCACAATTTAAAACCTGACATTTCAACGTTTCTTTAGACATAAGTGTCATTTTTTTGTCATTAGTATTCATAAGTTACAGTTCATTTTCTGAGAACTATCAGATTGGACTTCGTTCAGAGGGAGACGAGAGATCACGCATCATGTTAGTTTTCTTTATTTTACAAAAAGCACAACATTGTGTTTTTACTCTGAGTGTACACAAATAAAAGAAGACATTCTATAGTTTCAATTGATATATTAGTTATGTCTCTATGACAAGAAATGATGGAGTATTTTAAGTCTGTTTTGCTGCAATGTGAAAAAAATCCTGCAAAACGCGCTGGCGCGTTTTCAGACCTCAGGGAGTTAAGGCCAAAAAGTTCTATCTTGGTCTCATCAGACCAGAGAATCTTATTTCTCACCATCTTGGCAAACTCCATGCGGGCTTTCATGTGTCTTGCACTGAGGAGAGGCTTCCGTTGGGCCACTCTGCCATAAAGCCCCGACTGGTGGAGAGCTGCAGTGACTTTAAGGCTTTGCAGGTTGACTTTCTACAACTTTCTCCCATCTCCCGACTGCATCTCTGGAGCTCAGCCACAGTGATCTTTGGGTTCTTCTTTACCTCTCTCACCAAGGCTCTTCTTCCCCGATAGCTCAGTTTGGCCGGACAGCCAGCCCTAGGAAGGGTCCTGGTCATCCCAAACGTCTTCCATTTAAGGATTATGGAGGCCACTGTGCTCTTAGGAACCTTAAGAAATTTTTTTGTAACCTTGGCCAGATCTGTGCCTTGCCACAATTCTGTCTCTGAGCTCTTCAGGCAGTTCCTTTGACCTCATGATTCTCATGATTCCCGTCGTCAGGAGTCCAGAATGGTATTGACTTTGTAGATGTGCCCTTCATCTGTGTCCACTGAAGGAGGAGGAGGTACGCCATTAGTACCAGACCCCGGGGGAGAAGGAACCAGAGGATTAGTGAATGGTTTGGGTAGCGATACATGGAATGAAGGTGAAATGCAGTAGTGAGGTGGAAGGTTTAACCAGTATGCGATTTCATTGATCTGCCTCTGGATGGTAAAATGAGCTTGCGACAGGGCAGTCGAATATGGATGTCCCTGGTAGAGAGCCACACCTTCTGTCCCCGATGGTATTGCTGGATGTTGCAGCTCTTCTTGTGTCTGCCTGGCTCTTTTGTCTCTGAACTGTCATCTGCAGAATTATGTGAGCTGAGTTCCAGACCCTCTCACTTTCTTGGAACCAATGGTTCACAGCTGGAACGTCTGAAGGCTCTCCTGACCAGGGAAACAGGGGCACCTGGTGGCTGGTGGTATTAATCTGGTGGTGGCTTGACGCAGAGAGTTCTGGGCATACTCAGCCCAAGGAAAGTAGTGGCTCTAGCTGTGTTGGCGATTGTGACAATATGACCGGAGGTGTCTCCCAATCTCCTGGATCTTCCTCTTAGTCTGGCCATTGGATTGAGGGTGGTACCCTTAAGAAAGGCTTTTGGTGACCCCGAGTATCTGGAAGAAGGCATACCACACTCTGGAAATGGATTGTGAAATATGCTATACAAATAAACTGAACTGAATTGCTGACCAAATCTCTCCAGCACTGACTCAAGATACTGATGCTGATTAAATATCTTCTGGGATTCCAAAGTGAAAAAATATATGCTGGAAGATTGTCTCAGCAGTTGCCAGGGCTGTAGGCAAACCTTTGAGTGGGATCAGTTTACAAGCCTTTGAGAAATTATCTACCACTACCAGAACACAAGTGTTGGAGTCAGAGAGTGTTAAGTTGATGAGGAAATTAATTACCATGTGTGACCAGGGTCATTGTGGAATTGGTAAGGGTACCAGGTTACCTTCAGGTATCTTCCGAGGAACCTTTGAGATGGCACAGACTGAGCATCCTCTTACATACCGGGAGATATTCTGGGCCATATTGGGCCAGCAGTAGTGACTGTTAATGAGCGAGAGGGTCTGCTGTCCATGAGGGATAGGCGGAGAGCAGTTGGTACATAAATCCTCTCCAGGACCTCTCGGCTGGCTCTGAGAATGTGGCTTCAACGATCTGGTCATTGAGGGACCATGAATGGGACTGACAATGATGGCCGAAGGGAGAATGGGCTCATGAGGAGATGAGTTGGGTTCTGGGTTATGTATACGGGAGAGAGCATCAGCTTTCTGGTTCTTTTGTCTGGGTCTATAGGTTGTAGTGAAGTTGAAACGGGTGAAGAACAGGGCCCAGTGAGCTTGTTGGGGATTCAAACTCTTAGCATCACAAAGATATTCCAGATTTCTGTGGTCAGGGATTACCTCAAAAGGTTGTTTTGAAGGCACATGGATGGAGGATTGGAGACACTCCTTATGTTCCCTCAGCCTCTGTCATTGTGGCTGCTGAGCCTGGCAGTTGGCCCCTGGAGGTGGGAGTAGTAAAAGAGCTACCAATCCCTCTACTCCTGGGAAGGGATTGGCCTGGGCTAGACCGACTCAACTCCGGTGGCCTAGACCAGAAGAAAAGGCAGATGACCAAAACCTCGACCCAGCCCCCACAGCCTTGGCAACGGAAAGTGAGAGAGATGGTGAGTCCAGGTATTCCACAAAAATTTCCTATGAGTTATTCCAACAGGTGATGGCTGGTAGCTTTATAGTGCAAGTTTCTAGCACTATATGCACTTTATAAGACCTAACCTGAATGAACCATCAGTCATTAATTTAACCCTTCTATCGTTTCTTAGGCAGGATTATTAAGTTTATATCAATGGACCAGTTTGGAGGTGTTACTTTGTTGTTTGTCTTTGATGGGGATTTCATTCTGTGCCGTCCTTGCTGAAAGAGATTTCCCTGGTTCATTAGTTTGCTGGAGGTCTAGTTGTCTCAGGAAGCCAATCACATTCTTGCGTGTTGCCAGTGGCCAAAGTTGAAGTTTCAGGCTTTGCGGCAAAAACTTAACTTAAGAAAACTAGTCTCTCAACGGAAAATAAAAGAAACTAAGTAAAAGAAAGAAAAGTAAGTGAGACAAGAGTAGTTAGATGGCTTGAATGAAGCTGCTCGGTCCTAACCCATTTTTATCTCCCAAATCTGTGTGATGCTTGTCCTGAGTTTTTAACTCAAAACTTTTGTCCAACCCTTTGAAGGAGTTCTGACCAAGACCTTGTCTTTAGCTTGGGTGTGACTATTTCTCCTCCCCTCACATAAATGACGTTATCTGATTAGTTACATGGTGTCTTAACGTTCCACTCTAGCAGGGGATTAATTTGGACATGATTTCTATAATAAGAATACAATACATTTTACACAGATTTGATTCATGTCACCATTTGAGAAATGAGAAATCATTCACAGTGATACCAAGCACTCCATAATTCCCATGACCTATTAAATTGTTATTAAAAAGGACATAAACAATGAGTGTTTACAACATGATAGTCAAATGTGTGGGTTACAGTCATTATATAGAATTATGCAGTTGAACAACGTTTGATTATAAGTCTGTCTATCATCATTTTGGGATGATCTGATGCATTTTGATTTAAAAGTGTTTTTAAGAGATTTCAGTCCTGTGTTTAAGAGCTCAGGTCAAACAGAGGTCCGTTTGGATCTCTGTATTGGGAGAGTCAAGGTGTGCCATCTCCAAACCAATGCGTCTTTTAAGCTTGACACCATGGTCTTGCATGCATGGTCTTAAAAATGCTTAGCTAGACTGGCTAACGCCCAAACAGACAGGATATTCCATAGCTAAAGCATTGAAAATTCTCATGTTTACAGCTGGCATTAAGATGCGTTTTGGTCAGTTGGATCACAAGTGGATGACGGTAAATACAGGTGTAAAACAAAATTGAGCTTGTCCACTTTTGACCACTTCCAGAGGTAGTCAAAAACGCATTAAACCGGATTGCTTTCATAGTGTAGACGCTCATGTGGTCGAATGCGTTCGAACAGCGCAAAAGACCACCTACTCTCTGCCTACAGACCTAATGCGTAAACACTCTGAGAAGCACGTTAACCAGACAGGATTTAATTTTTGTCTGCTGAAGACCCAAGTTTGGTTTGTCAATGAAAAACATACCAAGCACAATGTTCTCTCACAATTCCTTATTTCTAACACATACTTACAGCATTCGGCTGGTTTTGTGGCTGTCAGAGCAGAAACAAAAGCTGATGCTCTCCATGTTGTTCCGTTGTCTCTGGGTGCATTCATATGTATATTGGGCATGCTTATTTTGTCCATTAGATCGAAAGATCTGAAAAAAAAAAAAAAAAAAAAAAATAGAGTCTCCCTCTATTCCTCTTGTGATCCAATCTACTAATACCAGGTGGAAACAGGGCCTGAAGGATCTGGAGAAATTCTGTATGGAGGAATGGCCTCTGATCTCTTTTCAGGAGTTCTTTAACCCTCATGCACTGTGAAATAAGTTTGTTTGAAATCTTTGCAAATTTGTTAAAAAAAACAGCCTTTGCTCAATACTTTTGTAACGAATCGGGACTGAGGCAGGGATCCAATTGCAGCGTTTTATTAATAACAAGAGTGGTCGTACAGGCAGGGTCAAAACAGGAACAAACAGGAACAGTGAGGAACAGGCAGAGTCGTAGTCAAGGGACAGGCAATGATCAGGACAGGCAGCAATGGGTCAATAACGAGAAACAGGCAGGAACGATAACAAGCAGGCAGACAGGATATAAACGCTCAGAAATGACACAGTAGTAATCAAGACTTCGCGGTGAGGTGGTGTGTGTGACAGTCCTTTATAGTCCTGTAAATGAGCTGCAGCTGGGTGTGGTGATCAGTGCAGTGTGCTAGGGTGGATGTGGCAACAGGTGATTGGTGTGACGTGAACATGTGACTGACAGGGAGGATTGTGGGAAGTGTAGTCCGGGAACTGACAGGAGCAGACGGTGATCGTGACATAATGCCGCCCTCCCGGAAGGCGCGTCCTCGCGGCATAGATGACACCAATAGGGAGGGGGGGTGGGTGCATTGGAGCTCTAGTAGCGGACAGGAACGGAGTCTCCAATGCAGGTTCCAGGGCCGCCATGGCGGGTCAGGTGCTACGGGCAGCCATGGCGAGTCAGGTGCCACGGGAAGCCATGGTGAGTCCGGAGTGTCAGAAGGCCACGGGGGATCAGGTGGCTTGGGTAACCTCGGCAGGTCAGGTGACTTGAGCAACCAAGGCAGGTCAGGTGGCTTGGGTAGCCACGGCAGGTTAGGATCCATAAATGACCCCAACGGGTCAGAGTCCATCAATGGCCGTAATAAGTTGCAGTCCACAGGTGGCCATAACAGTTCAAGGGTCATTAATGGCCATGGTTGAGCAAGGACCCCACCCGCAAGCTCCCCACCCTCAGGTATACTGCCCCCCCCCAAAAAGTTCTTGGGGAGTTCCACGGAGTCCGTAGCGGGTTTGTGGGCAAGGAGTTCGGGTGGCGTCGACAGGGCCAGGCGATTGGGTGGTGCCGGCAGGGCAAGACGCCTGAGTGGCGCTGTCAGAGCAAGGAGTTTGGGTGGCGCTGGCAGGGCTGGAAGCTTGGGTGGCGCTGGCAGGGCTGGAAGCTGGGGTGGCGCTGGCAGGGCTGGAAGCTCGTGTGGCGCTGGCAGGGCTGGAAGCTTGGGTGGCGCTGGCAGGGCTGGAAGCTCGGGTGGCGCCGGCAGGGCCAGGAGCTTGGGTGATGCTGGCAGGGCAAGGAGTTCAGGTGGCGCTGGCAGGGCAAGGAAGACCTCTGGAGCAGTCACCGGACCCACAGCGGGTTCGAGGAAGGCCTTCGAGCCCTGAAGAGGGGAAGAAGCCTTCTTCCTCCTCCTCCTCCTCTTCCGTGAGAGAGGCGGTGGCTCTGAGCAAACCTCCTCGGTGGACGCTGCAGCGGGCGCACGGGCTGGAGCAGGCTCTGGAGCAGACTCACTGGCTGGAGCGGACTCACTGGTTGAAGCGGGCTCTGGAGTGGACTCACTGACTGGAGCGGACTCAATGGCTGGAACAACCCCTTTGTTCACTGACTCTGCAGGGGCGGCCATCTTGTCCATCGCGTCCAGGACGCTTGAGTGCATTGCAACCGCTGAATTTGTGTGCGTTGCTACCAGCGAGCTCACGTGCGAAGTGTCCAGCGGGCTTGAGAGCGAAGCGTCCGGCGGGCTTGAGAGCGTAGCGTCCGGCGGGCTTGAGAGCGTAGCGGCCGGCGGGCTTGGGAGCGTAGCGGCCGGCGGGCTGGAGAGCGAAGCGGCCACCGGGCTTGAGTGCGAAGCGGCCACCGGGCTTGAGTGTGAAGCGGCCACCGGGCTTGAGTGCGAAGCGGCCACTGGGCTTGAGGGCGAAGCGGCCGGCCGATGCTTGGGAATGCCAGCCGCTCGCGCTGAAATCAGCGGTGGGTCAACCGTAATCCTTGCCATTCTCTGACTGATCCAGAGACGTGACGTTGCTCTGGGTGATCAGCGGAGACATGATGGGGCGTTGTAGCATCCGCCATTTTATGTGCGCAGTCTGTAGCGGCCGCCATTATGTGGTTCAGCGTGGTGTCGCGTTCCTCCGCGACCCCCACAGTAAAAGTTGAACCAGCTGTGAGCAGGGCAAAGTCCAGGAACTCCACGAACGACCCTTGTGGACCATTGGTGAGTACATAGTTCTTAAGTGGTTTGTTTAATCCATAAATAAAAAAGTCAATGAGGGCATAGTCTGGCAGATCAGACAGGTGAGCAATCTCCAGGAACTTTTGAATATGAGCCTCGAGGGTACAGCTACCTTGATGTAGGTTGATGAGACACCATGCTGGGTCCATGCTGAGACTGGAAACGCTTGTGGAAGCTGCTGGATCGTAGATGGCGAAGTCTTCTGTAACGAATCGGGACTGAGGCAGGGATCCAATTGCAGCGTTTTATTAATAACAAGAGTGGTCGTACAGGCAGGGTCAAAACAGGAACAAACAGGAACAGTGAGGAACAGGCAGAGTCTTAGTCAAGGGACAGGCAATGATCAGGACAGGCAGCAATGGGTCAATAACGAGAAACAGGCAGGAACGATAACAAGCAGGCAGACAGGATATAAACGCTCAGAAATGACACAGTAGTAATCAAGACTTCGCGGTGAGGTGGTGTGTGTGACAGTCCTTTATAGTCCTGTAAATGAGCTGCAGCTGGGTGTGGTGATCAGTGCAGTGTGCTAGGGTGGATGTGGCAACAGGTGATTGGTGGGACGTGAACATGTGACTGACAGGGAGGATTGTGGGAAGTGTAGTCCGGGAACTGACAGGAGCAGACGGTGATCGTGACAACTTTGTTGAATACTTTGTTGAAGCACATTTGGCACCAATTACAGCCTCAAGTCTTTTTGAGTATGATGCTACAAGCTTGACAGACCTATTTTTGGGCAGTTTCTCCCATTCTTCTTTGCAGGACCTCTCAAGCTCCATCAAGTTGGACGGAGAGCATCGGTGCACAGCTACTTTTAGATCTCTCCAGAGATGTTCAAACGGGTTCAAGTTTGGGCTCTGGCTGGGCCACTCAAGGACATTCACAGAGTTGTCACGTAGCCACTCCTTTGTTATACTGGCTGTGTGCTTAGAGACATTGTCCTGTTGGAAGATGAAGCTTCGCATCAGTCTGAGGTCCAGAGCGCTCTGGAGCAGGTTTTTATCAGGGATGTCTCTGTACGTTGCTGCATTCGTCTTTCTCTCGATCCTGACTAGACTCCCAGTTCCTGCTGCTGAAAAACATCCCCACAGCATGATGCTGCCTCTACCATGCTTCACTGTAGGGATGGTATTGGCCAGGTGATGAGCGGTGCCTGGTTTCCTCCAATCATGAGGCTTGCTATTCAGGCCAAAGAGTTAAATCTTTGTTTCATCAGACCAGAGAATATTGTTTCTCATGGTCTGAGAGTCCTCCAGGCGGGCTGTCATGTGCCTTTTACTGAGGAGTGCCACTCTACCATACAGGCCTGATTGGTGGAGTGCTGCAGAGATGGTTGTTCTTCTGGAAGGTTCTTCTCTCTCCACAGAGAAATGCTGGAGCTCTGTCAGAGTGACCATCGGGTTCTTGGTCACCTCCCTGACTAAGGCCCTTCTCCCCCGATCGCTCAGTTTGGCCGGGCGGCCCACGAAGAGTCCTGGTGGTTCCAAACTTCTTCCATTTACAGATGATGGAGGCCACTGTGCTCATTGGGACCTTCAATGCTACAGAATTTTTTCTGTACCCTTCCCCAGATCTGTGCCTCAATACAATCCTGTCTCGGAGGTCTATAGACAATTCCTTGGATGTCATGGCTTGGTTTGTGCTCTGACATGCACTGTTAACTGTTGGACCTTATAGACAGGTGTGTGCCTTTCCAAATTATGTCCAATCAACTGAATTTACCACTCCAAGTAGACTCCAATCAAGTTGTAGAAACATCTCAAGGATGATCGGTGGAAACAGGATGCACCTGAGCTCAATTTTGAGGGTCATGGCAAAGGCTGTGAATACTTATGTGATTTTTTTCATTTTTATTTGTAATAAATTTAAAAAGATTTCAAGAAAACTTGGAGGAAAATAATGAATTTAATACCTTTTGTAATAAGGCTGTAACATAACAAATGTGGAAAAAGTGAAGCGCTGTGAATACTTTCCGGATACATGGTATAACAATAATATATTAGTCTAAACCAAAAGTAATCTTGACAAACTATATATCATTTGAAGCTTTCAGACTCTACTTTTCATATTTGGTGACTGATTTTCAAAAGAAATGACAGAGTAATAGATAAATAGCAATAGATTGTTCATTTGTGATGTGGTGCCAAACTATAAAACACGCTCTGATTCTTTTCATATGGTTTTTATATTTGTTTTGGGATTAAATTCAAATCAAATATTAACATTACTGCCCAAACTTCTACTTCATAAATATTTTGAAAAGTATGGAAAAATATGGTTCAGATCTCTCAAACCATATATGGAAATTGAAGAGTCCTTATATAGTCACCGGTGAGGTGACTGGATGTCATCTAGTGAAAAAGTTTGGTACTGTGCACAAAAAAAAATCTTATTGAAAGTTCTTTTTTTGAGATATCAACCTAAAATTTGGCACAGAACTTGTTCAGATGTTTAACTTTGATTTTCTTGAAGTTTAGAGCATGTTTTGTAAAATATATAGGTTATATACAATATAAATATATATATATATATATATATATATATATATATATATATATATATTAAATTTTCATAGACAAACTTCTATAACTTTTTTTATAAAAACTTTACTTTTACAACTTTTTTTTACTTTTACAATAATCTGTGAAGTGTTCCGTTTAAAGTCTGTGCTCTGAAGTATTCAAGATTTTTAACAATTTAAGTTGGAAAAGTCATTTTCATGTCTATGCTCAAAAAGTGGGACAGACAATTAACAGGTAAAACAACTTTATATTTTCACAAACTTTGAAGCAAGATACTGGCACTTCAGGACTAGAGTTGAAGAGCTCTGACATACAACACAGAAGTGTTTTGTATTTTGGGTCTGTACAGTTGCTTTTGAACAGCTGTCTATATGGGTCGAACTGACCCACGAACAGTAAGAACGCATAAAATTTCTGTACGCACATTTCTCAACTCATCAGCGTGTTGTAACTTTGCATGCATGTTCATGACCCTAAATGAGAAAAAGTCACAAAATTTGTAGGTTATGTAGTATGTAGGTGTTAGATAGTATTTCAGATAGATTGAAAAAAGAAATGATAGCTCATTTTTACCACATGTGGCTGATAAAATATATATTTTTTGTATTGAAATAAGTGAGGAAAAGCTCCTTTTTTAGTTTCATAGGGTAGAAAAAAAGAAATTAAAAATATAACCAAGAAATGTTATTGTTTTGGGTCTGTACAGTTGCCTTAGAACATTAAAATATGTGGGTCAAATTGACCCGTGAACATTATCAATGTAACCATAATTTTGTGTGTATATGTCAAAACACATCACTGTGTTGAAACTTTGCATGCATGTTCATGACCCTAAATGAGAAAAAGTCACAAAATTTCAAGAAAAAAAAAAAAACAAACAAACAGGTTAACTGATGTTTGACCCGCAACAGTACATGAGGGTTAAACTCATCAGGCATTATGGGATACGATTTAGAGCTGTTATCTTGGCAAATAGAGGTTGCAAAAAGTATTGAATAAGAGGGTGCCAATAATTGTGGCCAACATGAATTGGAGAAAAACATTTATTTCATAAAGAGATTTCCCCCCATTTTCAATTCTTTTACTTCAATGAAAGTTTAGATTTGTGTGATTTTTTTTTTAAATAAAAGAGCAAAAGGATTAAAGGATTAGTTCACTTTCAAATCAAAATTTTCTGATAATTTACTCACCCCCATGTTATCCAAGATGTTCATGTCTTTTTTTTTTTTTCAATCGAAAAGAAATTAAGGTTTTTGATGAAAACATTCCAGAATTATTCTCAATATAGTGGACTTCAATGGAGCCCAAATGGTTGAAGGTCAAAATTAGTTTCATTGCAGCTTCAAAGTGTTCTACACGATCCCAGATGAGAAATAACGGTCTTATCTAGAGAAACATTCGCTCATTTTCTAAAAAAAATTCTAAATTTTATACATTTTAACTATAAATGCTCATCTTGAACTAGCTCTCTTCTTCTTCTTCTCTATAGAGTACTTCAGGGATGACGTGTTTTTGTAGGCCAACCCAGAAGTTAGCGGCGCACAGGTTCCCTCGATCGAAAGCTTATGCATTTTTCCCATAGACTTTTGGAAAATCGCAAAAGCTCTGTGTTTAACAAAGGGTTATGACACTTACACGTTTTGTCTATCAAGATAATCTTTACAAGTTAACACAACATTTATATATTTTGAAGCCTAAATAAAATGGTCAGATATAAAAAGCTAACAGTAGGCTATAAACGGACTACAGCACACCATGGTCGCGGTTCAACGTCATCACCACCAAGCTTCCTCAAACTTTATTTAAAAACATGCTCGCTGATTATGATCTGCGCTGTGTATGAATACTTAATCCACTTTTTCATGAGAAATGCTGTCCAAATGTCCTGTTTATCATGATGACGTCTAAAGTCCCCGCCAAAGGAAGTAGTCCCTTTTAGCAACTTGTTAGCAACCGCCGTTTTTAAGACACAATAAAGGTTTAAAAAATCACAAGCGGGTTTTAACTGGTGTGTTTTATGTCATAGATCAAAACGTGAAAATATTTAGAGGCTTTGTTAACCACAGACCTTATTTCATGAGATTTAGTGAAACCCATTCAAAAAACCCATAGACTTCGGGGCGACGGAACCGGAAGTCCTAAAATGCTAACTCGCTTCCGGGTTTTGCCTACAAAAACACGTTGTCTCTGAGGTACTCTATTAGAATTCCAGCAGTGTAGACACTGCTAAGTGTATTACTGCCCTCCACAGGTCAAAGTTTGAACTAAATTGTCATATACAATATGCTAGTTCAATAGTATATAACAATTAACAAACTTTAACATGAGGAGGGCAGTAATACACTTAGCAGTGTCTACACTGCTGGAATTCTAATAAAGAAGAAGAAGAAGAGAGCTAGTTCAAGATGAGCATTTGTTGTTAAAACTTATATAATTTTTCATTTCTTTTAGAAAATGAGCGGTTTCTCTAGATAAGACCCTTATTTCTCATCTGGGATCGTGTAGAACGCTTTGAAGCTGCAATGAAACTGTAATTTTGACCTTCAACCGTTTGGAGGCCACTGAAGTCCACTATAAGGAGAATAATCCTGGAATGTTATATATATATATATATATAAAACAGCCACATGGGGGTGCTGTTTTACCAGTACGTTTATTGATTGAGGTTATTGTTGCGAAATATCTTTCAAATGGATTTCCACAGACAGAATTTCAAAACAAACAAAAGCTTCTTCAAACAACTCAACAGTTTTTATTTTTGAAAATTCAGTCAGCCTTTTTTAATTTTCTAATGGTAACGTTCGTTCGTAACATACACATATACCAGCACACATAACTAATGCTTCCGTTTTGATTTCCACAAAGCCCTATTTACAAATGTTATGTTAAAACAACCTGCACATTAAGCAAAAATTATTTTGTACATAGTTTCTGCTCATTCGACATACATTCTCTCTAACCGATATATGCTTTCTGTGAGGTGTGACTGAGGGGGGGCGGGGGTCATGGGATGAGGTCACTAGTGTCCAGTCTTTTCCATCAGAGCTGAGGAAGGTTTTTTTGTGATGATGAGGTCATGAGACGTGCCGAGTCCATTTAAGACCAGTGTTGAGACTTCAAGAACAATAATTTAGCAGAAATCCACAGAGTCGCCCAGCATGAGCACACTGGGGTTACAAATAAAGAACATAAACGAGTAAGTCATTAGTGGTGTTTATCAGGCAGACGTGGACATCCAGAGAGGTCACCCGGTTGGTCAACGCAAGACTCCTTCCTGTATCAAAAGTTCGTTATGCAGGAGGCCTTGCTTGCTTTTCCTTAACAGTCGCTTTCAGATGAGACGGTACGTCTTTCCTCTCTGGTCCTGTCTGCCGCACGGAACCATGGGTCAACTTCTCCCAACACATGCCAGTTAGCTGGGGACAAGACAACAGGATGTCCATTAAATTAAAAAAAAGTTTAAAAATACCATTAAAAATAGTTTCATAATGACATTTGTTTTTCACAACATTTCAATGCCAATTCTCAGTACCATAATGCCAAAAAATACCATAATGTGTTTTGACGTACTTTTTAGTTTTTTCTAGTACTGCAATACATTATTTCTAAATTATTTATTCATTTTAAGGAAAAAAATCTATAATACAAAATTTTTGTTTTTCTTTTAAACGAATAAATTAAAAGGCAGACAACAAACACTACCATGATGTGTATACTTTACAATTTGAATGAATGGATGTATTTTATATTTAAATGATATATATTTTACTGGATTTTTGGTCCCAAATTTTTATCAGTTTTACTTTCTATTCATCAGGTATCAGAGTTTTCTAATTTAATATATTTTAAAATGTATATTTCTCTGAATTTTCAGCATACAGTGCCTATAGAAAATCATCAAACCCCTTTGAAATAGTTACTTTTTTTTTGTTGTACAGCTTAAAAAATAAACCCATTCCAAAAAAAAAAAAAAAAAAAACTTTTCCAGTTTTATTGACAATTTTTCCTTATAATAACAACAACAAATGGCAACAGTTCTGAAAATTTATAAAAAAACACTGAAAAACTAGAACAACAGGGTTGGAAAAGTCATCAGTCCCCTGTTTTAATACTCGTAGAGCCACCTTTTGCTTTAATTACAGCCATTAATTTTGTTGGATATGTCTGTACTAGCTTTGCACACCTAGATTGGAGAATATTTGCCCATTCTTTCTCACATAATTGCTCAAGTTCAGTCAAATTCCGTGGTGAGCGGCAATGGACTGCTCTCTTCAAGTGAATCCACAGATTTTCTATTGTATTTAAAGGGTTAGTTCACACAAAAATGAAAATAATGTAATTTATTACTCACCCTCATGTCGTTCTACAGCCATAAGACCTTTGTTCACAACACAAATTAAGATATTTTAATTAAATCAGATCGCTCAGTGAGGCCTCCATAGACAGCTTTCTATGCTGCATAGACTTACTTCCTCTCTCAAGATCCATTAAGGTACTAAAGACGTATTTAAATCAGTTCATGTGAGTACAGTGGTTCTACCTTAATAATATAAAGCGACAAGAATACTTTTTGTGCACCAAAAAAACAAGATGATGACTTTTCAAAAATATATAGAGATGGCTGATTTCAAAACACTGCTTCAGAGCTTTGCGAATCGAATCAGTGAATCGGAGCGCCAAAGTCACATGATTTCAGCAGTTTAGCAGTTTGATAGGAGATCTGAATCACTGATTCGATTCGTAAAGCTCCGAAGCAGTGTTTTGAAATCGGCCCATCACTATATTGTTGAAAAGTCGTTATTTTGTTTTTTTGGCGCACAAAATAGTATTCTTGACGCTTTATAATATTAATATTGCACCACTGTACTCACATGAACTGTTTCAAATATGTTTTTAGTATCTTTATGGATCTTGAGAGAGGAAGTACCATTGCTGTGAATGCAGGCCTCACTGAGCCATCGGATTTCATCAAAAAATATCTTAATTTGTGTTCTGAAGATCAACGAAGGTCTTACGGGTGTGGAACGACATAAGGGTGAGTAATTAATGACTTTATTTTCATTTTTGGGTGAACTAACCCTTTAAATACGGGCTCTGACTTGGCCACTCAAATACATTCACCTTCCTATCCTTAAGCCATTGCATTATTCTTTTGGTGGGATGTTTAGGATCATTGCCTTGTTGGAAGGTGAATGACCTGCCCATCTTCAGCTGTCTAGCAGGTTTTCCTCAAGAATTTGTACTTGGCAGTATCCATTTTCCCTTCAATTCTGACCAATCGCCCAGCCCCCGCTAAGGAGAAACACACCCACAACATGATGCTGCCACCATACTTCACAGTAGGTATGGTGTGTTTTGGGTGGTGTGCTGTGTTTGCTTTTCGCCAAATATAGCACTTTGAGTTCAATCCAAAAAGGTCAATTTCTCATCAGACCATAGCACCATTTGCCAGATGGCATCAGAGTCTTCTAGGTATGTTTCTGCACAGTGCAAACAAGACTGAGTGTGGCACTTTTTCAGGAAAGGCTTCTTTCTTGCCACCCTGCCATACAGACCAGCTTTGAGTAAAGTCCACAGACCGACCAGTCCCAGCCAAGTCCTTCAAAGTTGCCTTTGGCCTCTTGGTAGCTTCTCTGATCAATAGGGGCTTTCGCACTGGGTAGTTCTAGGAACTATGAAAAGGTTCCTTCGGTGCGAAAGCCCCTAATGCCCTACTGGTGTAAATCCCATCGTGTGCATAACAGATATTTATAAAACTTCATTGAAAAAAAGTCTTGTTTCATAAAAAACTCAGTGAGCATGGATGAGATAGTCACATAATAATAGTGAAAGTGATGCTTGCCTTAGCAAACACGACTAATAAATACATAAATATAGTATTTCTCTCTCTCGCGCTAGTGGTGGTATGCGTTTCTAAGGTTGCCAAGTTGCCAACCCTTGATCTCAGCAATTCAGTGATGATTTGCAGTTTATTTTGCGTGATCAGAGAGCAATGAGTCATTTAAAGACTGAAACCAACGTGTTATGCGGTTTCTTCACTATCTTTCACATGATCTGTGTATTGTGTCATTACGTGTATTTAAGCACCTTAATCACGACACGACGCAGCGGCAGCTCATGCAGTCCTGTCCACTCTCATCCGGTGGGTTCAGCTTCCTCATTTTGTGTTGACGGATCTCTCGTACGAGCGTGTAAAACGCGTCCTCCACACCCTGCAGAGATAATAACCACACTCACGATGAGAAAAGCTGATGCTATCAAGAGATTTCAAAAGCAGTGATTGGTCAGAAACACAACAATATTAACCAAAATAATGACTAGATCTGAATAACTACATGAAAACCTGCAACTAGTAATGAAAGAGTGACACTCTAGAGTAATGTGATGAAAAAAGTGTGGTCTTTCTTGCTCTTTTCCTTGCAGTTCTTGTCAGATGGGCATAACACAAAGCAGCAGTGAGTCATTCCCTGCAGTGTTATACAACACACCCTGTGTGTGTGTGTGTGTGTGTGTGTGTGTGTGTGTGCTGAGTGTATGTAGGTGGCCATGAGGAGAATTACAGCATTAAATACTGTAAATCCAAAGAATCTCCCAGAACCATAAAACCCTTGAGACTAATTCTAGACTCAGAAGCGAAAATACAGATCCATCAAATTCTATCCTTAAAAGCTACAAATTGGACAATCTTCAAAAAGCACCATTCTATTTTGAGGGAGTGTTATTATATTAAACTAAAACTATCAAAAAAATGTTACTTGAAATAAAATATTGGTTAACTGAAATAAAATACTTATACATAAAAACCTTAAACTTTTCCAACTTCGAAACGATACTATGAAAAATATCGATATTCGATACTATTTTCGATACCACGGGGGAAAACTGCCATATATACTGCCATACAGATAATAATAACATACAGTAAGAAAAAATAAACAAACTGCAAACGATGGCACAAATAAATACAATAGAATAAAGAGACAAATGAAATAAACATGGTTATTTCCGGTGGGTCTAACAGTAGTATTCAGGTAAGAAATACTACAAAAATTAATCAAATGTAAAATAACACTGGACAGTTTTCACTGTAAAAATTAATGCTTACAATTAAGTTACAAAAGTTATTCAGTCAATAGCAGCGAGTGATGTTCTCTTTGTCTTTTGCAGCAGGTTTATTAGGCTGCTGTCACTTTAAGAGTTTATGCGCTGATCCAATATACTGTTACACAACATGAGTTTTCTCTATTTACGTTACAAAACTGACTGTGTTCACCTGAATACTCACCAATAAGGGCATTTTGACATAATTTTGTATGTATTTGACCCAGAGGTTGCGTTAGACTTAGGTCGTAAAAATTCCGTCATAATCTATTACTACCCGTCATTTTAATTTTCATATTTTAATTATAATAACACATTTAATTGCTTTTATTTTTGTTCACATTTTCATTTTTAATTATGAACTTACAGGACGATATAGGCTTATGCATTTATTTTGAAGAACAAATTAACAGATTAGACTGCGTAAATTTTCATGTTCATCACCACACCCCGCAGTAACAGCGATTTTAATATATTCTCATTTTTATGACCAGTATCGATTCGTAAATCCCAGTCAATCTTTTGGTATATGCCGTTTTCAGTTGACATAGTGCGCCTCCCATCCAATAAATCGCAATAGGCTTAAAGCTTTGTGTTGCTTTTGATATGAAACAAAGTCTCAGATTTCAAATTCATTTCATTAAGAAATTCAAGCAATAAATACCGTTTTGGCGCTCTTTAATTTGGCGTGATAGATAGCTTCTGGGTACTTGCCTGTGCGTTATCAAATGCATAGCAAAAGATTCATGCCAGTTTAATTTTTGTTCTGGATCCAGTGCTACATTGGAGCGCACTCGCCACCAACTGGACAGGGGTGGGAATTACAATTACAATTTACAAAAGATGACCCTCAGTGTAATCTGTCAACGTGATGGACGGCCTTCAGATTTTTCCGTCATTGATAAAAAAATTCCGTCAATGGCAGACAATTTTCGGTTAACGCGACCTCTGATTTGACTGTTAAGGTCATTGCACACTGAGTCCGAAATTCGCATGCGAAACTTTCACACGTTAAAAAATAAATTCGGCCTCACGTTATGTCAAACGCGTTTGCACACTGCCTCCGAAACTTTCGTCCGTCAAAAAAATATTCGGATCAGGTTCGATTTTCTGCGTTTTCCGAATCGTGGCACGCATTTTTAAAGACGTTTTGACAATTCAGAGCCACCGTACGCGAACGCAAAAATCCAGAATGCCATCTGACAAGTTGATCCACGTCGTCTACAGCACAAATCAGTAGCACTGAATGACAAACAACGTGAGGAATACAAAGAGACCGAATATAAAGACATATTGTGCCAGTAGTAAAGCATCAAACAGAGCCACTGACATCCTGAAGTAACTAATCTTTGAAACGCTCGGATAATCCTGCAGCTCCTTGATGAGGTGAATTCTCCTTTCTCTCTATGCAATCTCGGGATTGAATGGACCCAATATTTCCTCTTTCTTTTTCTCTTTTTAAGAAGAGAGGAGACAACTAATCGTGCTCACTGCTGCTTGAAGACTTCATTTTATATTGTTTTGCGATTTGTTTTGCGATTTTTTTCGCAACGCATTCATTAATACGCATCGGACTCAGTGTGCAAGGTCTCTGTGCGTGACGAATTTTTAGGATTGCGAATACGAAAAAATGCATGCAAAAAATTTCGGACTCAGTGTGCAAAGGCCTTTAAAGTGCAATACATCACAAAAAAGAAATAATTTTGGTACTCGTGAGCTGTTTGAGAGGCGGCTTTATGTGCGTGCCACATAAATATAGATCAGTGGTGCACACGCTTTTGGTGTGAGCACCAAACCTGCAGGAATGGCTAAAATTATGCGCAATACAAGTACTATTCAACCGGAGCGAATGAGACAAGTGAGTGAGAGCAAGAACGCCCAACTGTTATCAGTGTATTGATAATTCAGAAAAAGAAGTATTGGAATCGTTTCAGATATTTCAGTATCAATATGTATCAAAATATTGATATCTCTGACAACACTAGTTGGAGGTGAAGAACAACTTTCATTTTGGTGTCTTCATTACACTACTTCTATAAATATTGTTTATAGCTTGACAGCTGTATGGTAACTGTATGGAAAAGAACAACTTGACAATTCTTCAAATGATCTCTTTTGTGTTTTAAGACAGAAAGTAAGTCATATTTTTTAAGGA
The DNA here is from genome assembly GCA_036281575.1 of Ancherythroculter nigrocauda. NCBI lineage: Eukaryota > Metazoa > Chordata > Actinopteri > Cypriniformes > Xenocyprididae > Ancherythroculter > Ancherythroculter nigrocauda. Next base: position 118,891 of record VTFQ01000658.1, read on the forward strand.
CCTTAACAAAACAAAAACACAATCCCAAAAACAAAACTATAGAAATTTGACATTGGACAGTCTGACTAGTTTTTGCTGCAAAAAATAATGAATATGGTATTCTTTCAATCCTTTAGAAATGACAAAATCCTTTCGCCCCTCCATCCGACTCACTTGTCTGGTTTTGGCTGAGGTCTCGATGAAAGGGATCCCGTAGCTGCGGGCGAGCTCCTGCGCTTGCCGTGTGTCCACCGTCCGAGCCGGGAGGTCGCATTTGTTACCCACCAGCACCATGGGCACGTCATCGGAGTCCTTTACCCGTTTGATTTGTTCCCTGTGCGTGAAGACAAAATGTCATAGTCAAATACAACAAGACTGTGGGTGTGTTAGATGTTATTTTGTTGGACTAAAATTTAAAATTTTAACATTTTTGATACTTTTTGTAATTTTTTTTGTGGGTATTCCCCCCCATATTATAACACTTGTGATGTCCGCAGTCAAAAATGACCAGCCTACAAAAAATTGCTTATAAATTTTTCATCATGCTACATCATCACCAAATATTGGATTTAATCTTTTTGCCAACTTGTTTTCTTTCATTTAGGACAGGTTTTATATTTCTTTTTGAAATTGATCAATCGTAGGCCTTATTTATCTGAGCTTACATACCTCAGTTTTTGACTTAAAAAAAACATTATTTGTGGATAATTTAATAATAATAATAATAAGGCAGTGGCTATTTGCACTAAGTGAAAATAGCGATAGATTCTATTTACACCATGTAAAAGTATCAGTTCTTTGCAATAAGAGTAATTAGTTATTAGATGCTATCTATACTTTATATTGGCAGATACTATTTGCACCTCAGTATTTTTGTACATTAAAAGGATGTGATAATATCATAGAGTGTAAATAATTATATTTATTAAAATTATTAAATGGATGCTGCCTTATTGGGAGAATAAAAACCCTCCCTACACCTTCCCCTAACCCTACCCAATAAACACTTTTAATATTATTAAACACCCGTTCGCAGTTTATTTCCATTTTTAGAACATTATTTTCATTTTTATCGAAAATAAATGCGAGCTCGACAAAAGGCGGATTCGAACCCGCGTCGATCGCATTAAAGGCCAGGTCTGCAAGCCTTACTCACTACTGCTGTGCCACTGAAGACTTTGAATTCTGTGTGTCTTTTTTAAAACTAGTGTAGTGTACTAGTTATAAGAGCTAGTGTAAATAGTGTTTGCCAACAAGGGACACTATTTGCACTTAGTGTAAATAGACACTCCATAATAATAATATTTTACAAAATAATTTTGACTCTAAAATTGCTATAGAGTCAAAGCCATATGTCTAACCAAGTTGTGTTCCAATTTTGAAGTTGATATCACAAAAATGGAAGATCCTGTCAGATTTTGTTTAGGCGCTATACCAAAAATAGCCACCGCGTGACACCCAAATTCAATTTATTTTTTTATGCGTTCTCTTGTAACAAATTAATAAATTTCTGTCACAATATCACTTCTATCACAAAACATTCACCAAATATGGAACCTTGACTCCCAGATCTTTCCGACGTTGTGTGTTTTGTCAAGATTAGAAAAAAATGATTATAAAATAGTTTAAATAAATGTTGTAATATGAAACATGACACTGCCAGCTAGGGGGAGGAGCCTGCTAAAGAACAATTTCCTTGGTAGCGCAATGTCTGATTCAAAAGGATTTTTTTTTAGCTTTTAAGCTTTTGAATAATACCTAATTTATGATGATTACTAAAATATGTGATAGGGGAAAAAAGGCAATAAAAAAAAAAGAACGCCGCAGTTAAGGGACTTTGCCTAGCAACATGCTAACATTAAACTCTATTAAAATCAATTCTGAGTGTGCATTATGTAGTTTCATGATGGTTAGTTTGCTGTCTTGCTGTAGAGTATGCTAGCAATGCCAATGTCATAGGTTTGAATGCCAAGAAATGCAAATTTAAGTCATTTATTAAAATTGTCTGATAACTGCATTAATGTAACGTGAAATGTAAATCAAAGTATCAGACAGCAATATAATATACAGATATATTAGGCTAACATGCATAGAGTAACCTACATGTTTGCAAGCCAAATGTGAATAAATTATAATGCAAACTGAATATTGTACACAACTGCCATCCGAGGCTGATATTAAACAGTGCATTACTATTCCCCATGTTGTACTGTACTTCATATATTAAAAATCCATTATCTAGATCCCATTACCCACAAACAACAAACTGATTGATATAATCCAGTTATCCTCCTTTTCCTTTCTCCTTTCATGCCCTTGAAAGCTCTCTCGCTCACTCTCTCTCCTTTATTCTAATTGAGTTGGGATCGATTTCACTGGCACTGCACTATAATACTCCATCTCACTTTCTGCTGTCCTTTCAAGTGCAACTACTGAATATTTTGCAACGGATCCTCGGTCAAAGATCCAATTTAAGGATCCGACGGTGTAATCCATGTTGCGTTTCTGTTGTGACGTCAAACAAGTTGATAAATAACAATAAGAGGTGAATCAGAAGCAATGCTAACGTGATTACAGAGGTCACAGGGTTGATGGTCTCACATCAGGGGGCACGATGTTACTTTGTGTGATTGCAGTTTAACACATCAGCTTTTTTTTAATACACCTGGTCACATTTTACACCAAAAATCTAAATAAAAAAGCATAAATAAATTATAAATTATATTAATTCTAATTTAAATTATATACATATATAAAATGAAAATATAAATTAGTTCACGCAAAAATGAAAATTATGTCATAATTTACTTACCCTCAAGCCATCTTAGGTGTATATGACTTTCTTCTTTCAGTTAAACACAATCAGAGTTATAATAAAAAATAGGGCTGCACGATATATCGCATGCGATTGTCACGGGCATTTCGTCAGTAAAGCCGGTTCCCTGATTACCGCTAAATCGCCATCACCTGCTTTCAAATGGAGCGGCATTTAATAGACAGAGCCGTAGTTCACCGACAAGCCATGCAATATCGCGTTTATATCGCAGATGAATCGCCTTCGATAATGAACGCGATATTGCGTGGCTTATCAGTGATCTACGGCTCTGTCTATTAAATGGCGCTCCATTTGAAAGCAGGTGATGGCGATTTAGCGGCAATCAGGGAACCGGCTTTACTGACGAAATGCGCGTGACAATCGCATGCGATATATCGCCCAGCCCTACCATGAAGATTAGGCAAATTAATCGGGTGACATAGGACCGTGCGTGACTTTCCAGTTCCCGCTAGATTTTGTCCTCCGCATATAAGCTTAATGAAGCCTGAACCTAGTCAACGGTCCATCGGTCGTATTTTTTAAACTCCATTGTTGATTCGAATAGCAAACAACTCTTTAAAAATGGTGGTTGAAATAAAATCAAAATGCTGTGTGAACTCAACCAATCAGTATGTTCAGCAACCATCCCACCCCCAAAAGTACCTGAACTTTGAAAAAGTACTACCTCGTGAGCAGGGACTTTCTGAGGGGCCAAGTTTTACCCGAAACTTCATTTAGACCCTGGTTCCTGCGGTCAGAACACACGGACTACCACCCCAATGTCCCTAGTTCCTGGGGAAATTTCCTGCAGTGGAAATGCAGCTATATAAACCTAGCATGGCTTGAGAGTGAGTAAATCATGGGATAATTTTCAGTTTTGGGTCAACTAACCCTTTAAATACAATTTCTTTATTTTTCTTGACCCAACATTTCTTCTTTTTTTTTTTTTTTTTTTTTTTGCTTCAACATAAAATTTAACAAATATGATTTTGAGGGCATATTCCAAAGAGTAAAAAACTGAAGATCAAAATGTCCAGCCAAAACAAACAAACAAACACACAAACACACACCTGTATTGGTGAATGTCCTCAAAGGACTTGGTGTTATTGATGGCAAAGACACAAAGGAATCCCTCGCCTGTCCTCATGTACTGGTCCCTCATGGCGCTGTACTCCTCCTGACCTGCAGTGTCCAAGATGTCCAGTAGACATGTCTCCCCGTCAATCACCACCTGCTTCCTGTAGGAGTCCTGCACAAAGACGCCCAGCCAAATCAACACCAAACTCAAGTTTACTTTCACCAATAAGATCTAGTTTTTTCTGACTCAATAGCCAATAAGCTTTAGTTATTTTACAGCCATGAACTTGTTTTCAATTCTTTAAATGACTTTTCTAAAAATGTGCCCAGGAAAGAACTTTGGGACAACACTTTAAGGACTGTAATAACAAACGGACTGTAAAGATGTGTCCCGTCAGACACATAAGCATGCGTCTCTGTGCTCATGTGTGTTAGCAGTACACAGCAATTTCAGCTATAAAAAGGACATTGTTTTGTCCAGAGATGGGTGTGGCGGGAAAACAGAACAGAAAGAGAGAAAGACGGACATGTAGAAGCACGTACACACACATCCCTCATGCTGGAAGCAAACGTGGGCCGAGGGGAAACTCCTGGGGTTTATTTGACACTGAGTGTGCAGAGAAAAATAGAGAGCGTGTGTGAATGGTGAGGCTAGACTTTAGTGGTCACCCAATGCTGATGTGATATCTAGTGAACAGACAGACCATTGGCCAATATAATAAAGCATAACATTCAGTACAAGAGATTAATTTGTTATTGTTAACTAAAACTAAAATGTTTTTGGTATTTGAAATAAGTTTAAGTGGAAATACTAAAATGACAAAAACAGAAGAAAAAGCTATATAAAAATATACAAAAACTATTAAAAATGACAGAAGCACATAACAGAATTACTAAAACTAACTAAAATTAAACACCTCTGATTGGCCATTGTGTTCATGCGCTCAACAGATATGTCTGATTGGCTACAATGATCAACACTTCAAAAACAAGTTGTAAATAGACATTTTTGACGCTCTTCACTGAGCGCTTACACAGATACACACAGGAGTATTTATCAAAGTGTATCTGGATAAAGTAAAGACACGGTTTGGAAGATGGATTATTTTTGCACTCTCTCATTCACTCTCTCATTAATAAAAAAGTTACATAGTATAGCATTAATGAATTAGCTGAATTACCTAACAGCTTCAGCTGATGGGGTAAAAACACAAATAGGTAAATTATTGATTGTGTATTGATTTCAATCACAACAACCTGAAAAAAAGTCACTGTTTTGATTTTAATACGCAAATACTTAAGAATCTATGAATGGAATGAATAATCATTGCAGTTATTATTATTTTTCTAGCATGTTATATGTTTGGCAACAGTTCTTTTAACCCTTAAAGATGGAGTGTGTAGCTTTTCATTTCTTAAGAAGACACATCATGGCCATATTCCAGGATGACAATGTCAAGATTCACCAGGGTTAAAATTGTGAAATAATGGTTGGGAGGAAGCATGAAGAATCATTTACACACATGAATTGGCACCTCTGAGTCCTGACTTTAACCTCAGTGTAAGTTTTTGGGATTTGCTGGAGGAGACTTTACAGAGTGCTCACCTCTTGCATTGTCAATACAAGATCTTGACCAAAAATTGATGCACCTCTTGATGGAAATAACATCACAACATTTATTTCCATTAAGAGGTGCATCATTTTTTGGTCAAGATCTTGTACAAGATCAAGCACTCTGTAAAGTCTCCTCCAGCACATCCCAAAGACTTTCATTGAATTTAAGGTCAGTGCCAATTCATGTGTGAAATGATTCTTCATGCTCCCTCCCAACCATTCTTTCACAATTTGAGCCTGATGAATCTTGGCATTGTCATCCTGGAATATGGCCATGATACATCTTAATACATGGTTGTTTAAGAAATGAAAAGCTACACACTTCATCTTTTAGGGTTAAAAGAACTGTTGCCAAACATATAACATGCTGTTTCACTGTAATAATGATCCATCCATAGACTCTTAAGTATTTGCCTATTAAGATACTGTATATCACTAGCTGAGATCACTGAATGTGCACACACGTTACCTCTATAGTAGGGTCGTATTCATCCACAAAGTGGTTCTGGATGAGTTGGATGGTGAGAGCGCTCTTGCCCACGCCTCCAGCACCCACCACCACCAGTTTATATTCAGTCATTCCTTCACACCTCTTCAACCACTCACCACACCTGAGGAGAAACCAGCAACACAATCAATACAAACAAACCTCCCACTGCTTTTCCATGCTCAGTGATGTTCCAGTTCTTAAAGACACAACAAAGATCCTTTTCAGGCCTTAAGGTATGGTTAGTACAGGATTCATAGGATGTAATGTTTGATGGTGAAGCAATGCGTTGTTGAAATTAGCATAAAATAAGTCCAAAGTCTTATTGTCCCATTTCCAAATCTTTGACTTAAAAATTTAAATTACAACTCAAGTCTGCAAATTATTACATGATGTTGCACCATGCTTATTTCTTTAGCTATTCATCTAAGCTAAGGCCCAGGCACACCAAACCGACATCAAAGGACTTTGCTGTTGCATCATGTCAAAGTTGCATTTGAACACACCACAAACACTACAGTCAACGGCCAACTAGCATGTACATTCAACACCTGCATGAGAGGAAGAACATTTCCATAGCAGAAGGTGAAAGTTGTGACAGTTGGGGACTAATGGTTAGAGAGTCCGACTTGTAACCCGAAGGTCACGGGTTCGAGAAGGGAAACTGGAAGAGCTAGGACAAAGCAGTATTTCGTCATTCGCATGCTTTTGTCACTTTCGTTTTTTTATCTTATAGACTGGTTCGATAAGCTGAACATCCAATCTGGAGCGCGTTTCCCAAAAGCATTGTTATCCAACTATGTTTGCAAGTTCTGTTGTTACCAACATAGTTAAACAATTTGGGTTTTTTCAGAAACCACAGTTCCAACAAACATTTGCAAACAGGATCGCAATTGTGTGTGGTTGAAACAACAGCTCTCGACCTGTGGTTAGAAGTATAGTTTCTTCTTACTATGACATGTTGACTTAAATAGATCATGCTCGTCTTGGGCTCAATAAGCAGGCTAACATGCAGTGCATTTAATATTTTTCATCTCATTTTTCATTTATATAGTATTAAGTGAGAGGGAACATGACATTGGTCACTGCCTTAAGGAGTGTGGTAATCCATAACCAAGACACTTGAGAATTTATCCTAAAGAAATATGGAATACTCTCCCATCTCTGTTTAGCATTCAGCGAACAAGCTCTCACAGAAATGCAAAGGAGATAAACTATGAAATATGAAAAGCACTCTGGCGCTTGAAATAAGACCTAAGCTTGCATTGCAAAGAGCTTTTATCTGATAACTGATAACTTTGTGGGTTTCATTTCAAGTTTCAACATGGTCTAAAACAACATTTCTAACTCTGAATGTGATCATGCTTGTTGCTGGTTTTGGGTGGTTGATGTTGTTGTCCTGACTATGAGGTCCAAAAAAGCCATAAAAGAAGATATGAAGGTAAAAAGTCAATGGGGTCCAAACTATAACTAAACTATATATACAGTACTGGGCAAAAGTCTTAGGCACGTCAGTATTTTCACCCCCCAAAAAGGTTTTAAGCCAGTTATTTATATCTTTTGCTGTAGTGTGTTAGTAGTAAAAATCAGTTCACATTTCTTAACATTCATTTTGCCATTAATCTTAAAGCGTTAGTTCAACCAAAAATGAAAATAATGTCATTAATTACTCACCTTCATGCCGTTCCACACCCGTAAGGCCTTCGTTAATCTTCAGAATTAAGATATTTTTGATGAAATCCGATGGCTCAGTGAGGCCTCCATAGCCAGCAATGACATTTCCTCTCTCAAGATCCATAAAGGTACTAAAACATATTTAAATCAGTTCATGTGACTACAGTGGTTCTACCTTAATATTATAAAGCAATGAGAATATTTTTTGTGCGCCATTAAAAACCCCCCAAAAACAGATTTTTAACAATATCTAGTGATGGCCGATTTCATAACTTCAGAGCGTTATGAATCTTTTGAGTCAAATCACTGATTCGGATCTCCTATCAAACGGCTAAACTGCTGAAATCACTTGACTTTGGTGCTCCGATCCACTGATTTGATTCGTAAAGCTCCGAAGCTTCAGCAGTGTTTTGAAATAGGCCATCACTAGATATTGTTAAAAAGTTGTTAGTTTGTTTTTTTTGGCGCACAAAAATATTCTCATCGCTTTATAATATTAAGGTAACCTACATGAACTGATTTAAATATGTTTTTAGTACCTTTATGGATCTTGAGAGAGGAAATACCATTGCTGTCTATGCAGGCCTCGCTGAGCCATCGGATTTCATCAAAAATATCTTAATTCTGAAGATTAACGAAGGTCTTACGGGTGTGGAACGGCATGAGGGTGAGTAATAAATGACATTATTTTAAGTTTTGGGTGAACTAACCCTTTAATAATCCAGTGATATTTTTGAATACACGCGTCTTGGAGACACGGCCACAGTTCTTCTGGATTTAGTTTGTCTCAGTTTCATCTGTTGTTTCTTCATGTTAATCACAGACAGACTTGATGATGGACATCTTTGTCCTGTACTGTCACACTGGTGGACATTATCTGTCACACCATAGGATTTTTCAGCTTTTTGAGTCAGTTAATGACCTTGCTATTCATAGCTAACCTGTCATTAGCAGTTAGCAAGACACATTTGCATAATTTTCAATGATTATGTAGTTTAACATACATTTTTAATTAAAGAATATAATTAAGGAGTGTCACACCAAAGGACAACAAAATTAACACTTTTATAGTGGTTCCAAAAAAGTTAAATATTTGAACAATTCTGAGACAAAAACTAGCCATGTGCACGTCATGGGCTTCAGTAACATGACCTCGAATGGGGTCCTTCAAATAATTAAATTTGTCGTGGAATTGCCCGATTTAATATCAGGATATGGTGTCACACCGGAGGACATGGTTTTCAGTGATAAAATGTATCAAGATTGTTCGCTTTTAGAAATATATGGATGAAAAAAAGGATTGCCATTTACTAAAACAAAATTATACCTGAGGTATTTAATAACATTTTTATGCTTTTCTTTTTAATTTATAAAAGTTGTCATTTATTGAACCATGCTTGAGACAGTCACACCATTTTGGGATTTGGCTCAAAAATTAAAAAAAAAAAAAAAAAAAAAAAATCTAATAAAGTAGTTTTTTAACAACAGGTCCATGTACAACAAAGACATGTTTAACCATTTACTGCATTTTAAATGATGCCAATACTATTTATATTCATTTTTGTCATGTGTGACAGTGAAAATGCCATGTCACGTCAACAACACACACACACACACATATATTATATATATATACAGTACAGTCCAAAAGTTTGGAACCACTAAGATTTTTAATGTTTTTAAAATAAGTTTCGTCTGCTCACCAAGGCTACATTTATTTAATTAAAAATACAGTAAAAACAGTAATATTGTGAAATATTATTACAATTTAAAATAACTGTGTACTATTTAAATATATTTGACAAAGTAATTTATTCCTGTGATGCAAAGCTGAATTTTCAGCATCATTACTCCAGTCTTCAGTGTCACATGATCCTTCAGAAATCATTCTAATATGCTGATTTGCTGCTCAATAAACATTTATGATTATTTTCAATGTTGAAAACAGTTGTGTACTTTTTTTTTCAGGATTCCTTGATGAATAGAAAGTTCAGAAGAACAGCATTTATCTGAAACACAAAGCTTCTGTAGCATTATACACTACCGTTCAAAAGTTTGGGTCAGTAAGAATTTTTATTTTTATTTTTTTGAAAAGAAATTAAAGAAATGAATACTTTTATTCAGCAAGGATGCATTAAATCAATCAAAAGTGGCAGTAAAGACATTTATAATGTTACAAAAGATTAGATTTCAGATAAACACTGTTCTTTTGAACTTTCTATTCATCAAATAATCCTGAAAAAAAATATTGTACACAAATATTTTGTACAATTGTACACATTAAATGTTTCTTGAGCAGCAGATCAGCATATTAGAATGATTTCTGAAGGATCATGTGACACTGAAGACTGGAGTAATGATGCTGAAAATTCAGCTTTACCATCACAGGAATAAATTACTTTGTGAAATATTTTCAAATAGAAAACAGTTATTTTAAATTGTAATAATATTTCACAATATTACTGTTTTTACTGTATTTTTAATTAAATAAATGTAGCTTTGGTGAGCAGACGAAACTTCTTTTAAAAACATTAAAAATCTTAGTGGTTCCAAACTTTTGGACTGTACTGTATATATATATATATATATATACACATGTTCCACAGAAGAAAAGAAAGTCATAGAGGTTTGGAATTACACAAGGGTGAGTAAATGATGACAGAATTTTTATTTTGGGGGGAACTATATTTACATCCATGATGCTATACTGACAATGTGACAATGTTTCATAACACCATAAACGTTTTCAATAATGTTCTGCTATCAATTAACTAAGTAAAAAGTAACATATATTCCTTACTCTCAAAATGTTTTAAAATATATTTTTCAAGATAAAAAAAAAGTATTTATGCAAATAGCATTACTAAATCATAAATATCATCATGTGTATTACGGGGATTGTGCCTCATGCCATTTTACAACCTGAAGTAATTAAATGGTCAAATTATTTTTAAATAAATTTTTTTCAAGGCAAAAAGTATTACTATTATTTTTACAAATATTGTTAGTTAATTCATCTATATTATGTTTTTGGAGGGTTACTGTACATCATGTCTCATTTTACCTCACCTTGATATAAAATAAATTTTAAGAAACTTGACCTCAACACTCAGAATCAGTCCTCCCATGTTGTTCGCACCCCATAACTTTCATTTAGTTAAAAATATTGTTTAAATTTTAATAACAAAAAGTGGTGTTTTTTCTAAAAGAAATATCAATACGAAGTATGCCAAACTAGTATTATAATAAGGCTTTCTTTTTAAAGTATTTAACTCTTTTAATAATGCTTTTTTCTTCAGTATTATATTAGGATATGAATATGTATGAATTTTTATATATCTAATGGTTGAACAACATGACATTGTTAGTGTCATTACATTAAAACTTTTCTAGCAAATGGTATGAATATAAAACTCACATGTGCATTTAAGAACTTTGCGCACGTGTTTTGAACTTTTTTTAAATTTTGCATTTCTTTATTGTGGTCAACTTGCTTTTCATTGCCTCTGCTACATTTCACATAACACAGTAAAAGGCTCACTTTAAGACACAACCGTAGTCACAGCCAATCAGCCATCCATGACAGCAAATCACCAGGCAGACTATATTAGTCCCAGGGTGTGGAGTTTTATTATTAGTCGTCATTGAGGCTGTAAGTGCAACTCAAGATCACCAGAGGTGGGTCTGCAGCATTAATGATTAATGAAAATACAAAGTTTCTTGGTACTATGGTGACTGCAACTTATGAGAGTCCAGCACAATGCATCTGTGAGAAACACTAAAGTGCTGGACGATTAATGAGTAACTCGACGCGCAGGCGCACGCACTCCCTGGCACGCGCTCTCACACACACAACTGAGCTATTAAAGGGCAGCGAGTTCATACATGATGCCACTATGTTTTACTTCCTTAAACCCTTGAAAGCAAAACATCAGGGTAAATGTAATAGAAGAAAGAATAAAATGCATTTTTATACATTTAATTACAATATTTACATTGATAGGAGGTTGCTTACTGAGCCCACCCTCAAGGCTGTATGATAATCTGTGCTCTATATATGGACTTCAATGCAAATCTATGGGATTTTTTGCCTGTTTCATCATCCACCATGTGAAAATTGTACAGCAAGTCCGATCACTTAGAAAGGTAATGGCAAGAAGGTACATTACTTAAGCTTGAAAAATGCAAGTACATGAATGTATGTACATTATTCTTCTTCTAAAGAAGAAAGTAAGTTGGGTTCAGAATGGCATGAGGGTGTGTAATGATGGCTGCATTTTATCAGTTTTGTCTGAACTATATATTAAATATTGTTTGGTGATAAATCATGACATTGCATAGAACAGTAACCTTTTTGTTTACTTGAGGAAATTTTATTTGAACTACATGAAACAGGATTCACGTAACATTTATCTTTAATAATAAAATGGGCCTATATTTTGAGAGAAACAGAATATTAAACTATACTGAATAAGTTCGGCAAAATTAAAAAAAAAATTGAGGCAATCAGTTGTTTTAAGTTGAGAAATTCAAAGTTTAAGTTAGCAGAACTGGCAGATTTTTGTTTTGTACTCATACATTATAATTGTTCTTAACTTGAAATGTTTGAGTACACTAATTCATACATTTAACTTAAAATTATCATGTAACCTCAATGTGAACATTTTTATTAGTGTAAACTTAGCTAGCTACAACAAGCTAATTCAGAAAACGCTAACTTGCTAACATGTTAACAATAGCATATGGTATAGCACTTGCTAAATGAGTGCAGCAATATAAAGCATTTAACATACTTGATCAAACCAAACTGCATGCACCACTTGTCACCATGATGGTTACTCTCAAAAAAACATTAGCCATTAACAGAAACTCTTCTAAATTAGCATAACAAAACATTAATCATTACTAATTCTCCCACTTAACATTAATCTTGCACAAAAATAAACACTTAAAGGGTTAGTTCACCCAAAAATGACAATTCTGTCATTAATTACTTGCCCACATGTTATTACACACCCGTAAGACCTTCGTTCATCTTCAGAACACAAATTAAGACATTTTTGATAAAATCCAATGGCTCAGTGAGGCCTCCATTGCAAGATAATTAACACTTGAGGAATTAACACTTGCCCAGAAAGCTAGAAAAAACATGTTTAAAACAGTTCATGTGACTACAGTGGTTCAACCTTAATGTTATAAACCGACGAAAATACTTTTTGTGTGCCAAAAAACAAATAAAGACTTTATTCAGCAATATTTAGTGATGGGCGAGTTCAAAACACTGCTTCATGAAGCCTCAAAGCTTTACGAATCTTTTGTTTCGAATCAGTGTTGTTTCGAAGCATGTATTCATGAAGCAGTGTTTTGAACTCGCCCATCACTAGATATTGTTGAAAAAAGTCGTTATTTTGTTTATTTGCCGCACAAAAATTATTTGTGTCGCTTCATAACTTTAAGGTTGAACCACTGTAGTCACATGAACTGTTTTAAATATGTCTTTAGTAGCTTTCTGGGCATCTGAAAGTGTTAATTGGCTTGCTGTCAATGCAGGCCTTACTGAGCCATCGGATTTTATCAAAAATATCTTAATTTGTGTTCTGAAGATGAACGAAGGTCTTATGGGTGTGAAACGACATGAGGGTGAGCAATTAATAACAGAATTTTCATTTTTGAGTGAACTAACCCTTTAATTTTAGCATTTACTGTCCCTTTCGAGTGCCATGGGCAAAGCATGCTGGGAAACAGAAATCCCAGCCCAGTTTCAGTTAAACTTAAGTCTCTCTAAATTAAAAGAAATAAATTTAAAAAACTCAAAACAATGGAACAGTTCAGTTTACTTAAAATATATCAGTTCTGTGAACTTGAAAGAAAAAGAAAGTGCTAAATACTCATAAAAGTTGATTTGACGGAACTAATTTAATTTACGTTTGTCCTACTCAAACCAATTAATTATTTTAAGCGTTAGGGTTTATAGTGTGGGCTTCAGGAAATCAGGATTTGACTGCATTGCAAAAAAAGTAGAATATTATTGGTTAATATTATTTTGCCACGCCCTTATGCTGTTGGTTACATCACAAGAAAGGAGGTTTCAGGGGTGGAAAAATAATCACATTTTGATGAAAGAATTATGAAAAAAGTTTTTTCATTAAAATAATGTGCACTGGTGAATTGCATGCAGTAAGATGCAGGACATTCAGTATTAAGAAAGTAAATATGTCATAATTCCCATTTAAAAAGCAGAATTTCACTAGAAATTGTGCTTTACCAAGTTAAACATGAATACAATGGAAGTTAATGTCATTCTCAGGAAAATGTTGTATTATGTGTTTATGTTCATAATGTAGTTGCGCAAAACCAGAGATGAGTGACACTTTCAGTTTCAATTTAACACGGTTGAGCAAAGTATGCCCAAATTTAGGCCATCATTTGAATAACCCCTTTAACTAAACTAGGGCACAGCGAGGGAAGAACTGAATGAATTATAAACACATACAGAGGGCGATGAAAGTTTGATTAGGACCTTCTGTCAGAGCAACCTGTTGTTTGGGATGAAGAGATCAGTAGAGACTAAACTACACATCCCATCGGGTTCTTCCCAGTGCTATCTCTATATCGCTCTTTCTAAGATTCATAATTAGCGCCAAAGTGTCATGGGGCTTCAAAAGGGTCCTAATGAGCCCCTGTAGTCCTGTACTGTTTGGGAATAAACCATCTAAACCAAAGACAACACTTGCATGACGGATGCCCAGTGATGAAATAACGTCTTAAGTGTGTTTCCAGGACATTACTATGAAGTTTCTAGAGTTTTCTGTGTGGTTTCTAGGTGGTGGCTACTTTCCAACCCTAGTCAAAAGTTGGTGGGCCGAAATCAAAGACCAAAACAGATAGCATTTCTCCGATGATGCGTTCTTACTGCATCAGCATCTATTTTTAGCACACAATGTGGATAAACTATACAGGTAAACAGGTCAGCAGTGTGGACGCATTTCACCGTGATTTTTTTTTTTTTAACATACATTTTACATTTGGCATTTGGTAAAACTCTTTAGCAATATGTAAAATTTGCTCACAGCTCGTTGGTGAAGAACTTTATTACAACTGGTTTATCACTTGTGAAAATGAACACTGAACAATTCTATTACCCAAATTTAAATACCGCTTAAATGAAAACTTTAATTTTGGTTTCGGTGTTTCTGTAAAAATTCAAATTTTATTTCAGTCAGTTGGCAAGGCAATATACCTCATTTCCATTTAAGTTTTCATAAATTTATATTTTACAATTTCAAGTTTTTAGCCTAACCCTAACTATTACGTTATTACAACCTAAATTCCAGAAATATTGGGACGTTTTTTTAAATTTGAATAAAATGAAAACTAAAAGACTTTCAAATCACATGAGTCAATATTTTATTCACAATAGAACATAGATAACAAATATTTAAACAAAGAAATTTTACACTTTTATCCACTAAATGAGCTCATTTTAAATTTGATGCCTGCTACAGGTCTCAAAAAAGTTGACATGGGAGCAACAAATGACGAAAAAGCAAGACATTTTGAAAAGATTTAGCTGGGAGAACATCTAGCAACTAATTAAGTTAATTGATATCAAGTCTGTAACATGATTAGCTATAAAAGGGATGTCTTAGAAAGGCAGAGTCTCTCAGAAGTAAAGATGGGCAGAGCTGTGAAAGAGTGCATAAAAAGATTGCAGAATATTTTAAAAACAATGTTCCTCAACGTCAAATTGAAAAGGCTTTGCAAATCTCATCAACTACAGTGCATAACATCATCAAAAGATTCAGAGAAACTGGAGAAATCTCTGTGCGTAAGGGACAGGGCCAAAGACCTTTATTGGATGCCCATGGTCTTCGGGCCCTCAGATGACACTGCATCACTCATCGGCATGATTGTGTCAATGACATTACTAAATGGGCTCAGGAATACTTCCAGAAACCACTGTCGGTAAACACAATCCGCCGTGCCATCTGCAGATGCCAACTAAAGCTCTATCATGCAAAAAGGAAACCATATATGAATATGGTCCAGAAGTGCCGTCGTGTCCTGTGGGCTCATTTAAAATGGACTGTTTCAAAGTGGAAAAGTGTCACTAAACTGCCATCTTACTATGAAGAAAACAAGAGCATGAACGCACATGAATTAAAAGAGATCTATTTTCCTTAGGACAGAACCTCTAATATCAAGGCCTAATGTCCATTAATGCATCCTCTGTGGCAAAGAGAAACCATGAAACGAAATGGGCTGATGGCACAATACGGCTGTGTACGTTGTCCTATTTGCCAAGTTCAAGGGTATATAAAAAAGACAGAAAAGATTTGGAAAAAAAAAAAAAAGTGTTCAAAATTTGGCTTTCGTTTGGGCAGTACTTCATATTTCAAGGCCTTAGGTCTGCTTAAACGCATACTCTGTGGCGGCCAAGAAACCACACCACAAAACGGGCTGATGGATGATAGGTGACTCAGTGTGCAATGTCCTATATGCTAAGTTTAATGGTTTCTTGTGCACGCACGAAAGTCTGTATATTTTTTATTTTTGCAAAGGTCCTTTTAGAGGCTCTGTAATGCGGTGCTAAGAATATCGTGAGAAGAAACCCTGCATTTTTGCATAAAAGTGCATCTTGAATTCATTAAGTTGTGTTTGACAATCACTAAAGAATCACTAAACAGCTGCCATAAAATACACTTCTTGTATGATAAATGTATTTTCATAAAATTCTTAATTTTCTATTATAGAAAACTAAATAGGGGCAATAGTCTGGAAATGCAAATATTTTTCCATACTCTGCTTTCTTTGTCTATTCTTTTCTAGACCTGGAAATTACTCAAATCAAATTCCATACTTTTCCAAACAGCGAAAAATGCGTAACTGACGTTGGTCTTTTTGAAAGCTAGATATTTTACTTGTTAAATATGGATATTATTCTTACACAAACGCATCGCTTCGCTTCAGAAGGCCTCTATAAAACCCCCGGAGACGTGTGAAGTATGTTTATAATGGATGGATGCACTTTCTTCAGCTTCATACTCATTGTTTCCCGATCACTGCCATTATAAAGATTGGATGCGTCAGGATATTTATTAATACAACTCTAATTGTGTTCATCAGAAAGAAGAAAGTCATATACGCCTAAGATGGCTTGAGGGTGAGTAAAACAGGGTAATTTTCATTTTAAAGTGAACTAATCCTTTAATACACTTAGAATACGTAACTACTGTACAGTGCTCGCTTCATTTTTCAGTGTCAGTGTCAATGTTTTTGTACCTCAAAACTATGCACTCTAATAATGACCTTATTTAATGGATCATCAATAAGTTTTAAGGCCTATCGATTAAATTATTATTGACAATTAATCGATATCCAATCAGTGAACACAACCTGTATTATAGCAAGTGTGTTTGCTTAGGAAAGCAACAACATGGCTCTCTTTAGCAAGCGACGTGATGATTTATTTGTCAAAAACTACAGGAAAGGCTGAAAGCAAGAACTAAACATCGGCTATAGGATCTGCCAAGGCTTTAGAGCAGCATGCATACATACACCCTGTCACCATGAGCAGGCAATATGAACAGCTCATTTTGAAACCCTATAGTCCCTCTGGAAGCTCAGGATAAACTTACTGACACTATCAGGTCGGCATTTTATGGACACGAATGTATATCTAACACCTAGGATTTGGAATGAATATTATTTGCCTAATCATTGTGAAGTCCTGTCAGTTATTTTGAATCTATAACTAAACATTAAGTTAGAGCACAAGTAAATGGTCCCAACAGAACCTCAAGTATCAATTTTCCCTGAGCCACAACCCTACAAAAGAAGAAGGCCTAAGTGATTTCCAGTCAGGTTCAGACAGTAAAAAGAATCTCACATGGGAAATGATGGAATCGAATACTGAGGAACCATAACAGATCCAGGCTGAGTGAGCGACTGACATCATCCCCCAAAATAACCATCACCAGCCAGATCATTACATCTGTCTAGCCTAAATCTGCTGCCCTACACTGCAGACACTTCAAGACATTGTTTGTTTGTTGCAGATGAATGCACTTGAAACACTTTACAGCACACAGTATGAAGAAAAATTATATAAAAACACCAACAAAAATGCTTCCAAATATCTGAAACTCAAATTAAATGATTTTTGGGGCCTCAAAATGGGTTTCAAAGTGCAAGTTTTTGAAAACGATACTGTTATTGTCTCCGTGTAAACTATAAAAACTCAAATTTGTGACAATGGTGACGTCATGCGTATGTGTATTACGTGTTCAGTCTATAGAGTACCTCAGAGATGACGTGTTTTTGTAGGCCAACCCGGAAGTTAGCGGCGCACGGGTTCCCTCGATGCATTTTTCCCATAGACTTTTGGAAAATCGCAAAAAATAAGCTCTGTGTTTAACGTTTTGTCTATCAAGATAATCTTTACAAGTTAACACAACATTTATACATTTTGAAGCCTAAATAAAGTGGTCAGATATAAAAAGCTAACAGTAGGCTATAAACGGACTACCGCACACCATGGTCGCGGATCAACGTCACCACCGCCAAGCTTCCTCAAACTTTATTTAAAAAACAACTTTATTTAAAAACATGTTAGCTGATTATGATCTGTGCTGTGTATGAATACTTATCCACTTTTCCATGAGAAATGCTGTCCAAATGTCCTGTTTGTCATGATGACGTCTAAAGTCTCCACCAAAGGAAGTAGTCCCTTTTAGCACTTTGTTAGCAACCGCCGTTTTTAAGACACAATAATGGTTTAAAAAAAATCACAAGCGGGTTATAACTGGTGTGTTTTATGTCATAGATCAAAACGTGAGAATATTTAGAGGCTTTGTCAACCACAGACCCATTCAAAAAACCATAGACTTTAGGGCGATGGAACCGGAAATCCTAAAATGCTAACTCGCTTCCGGGTTTTGCATACAAAAACGCGTCATCTCTGAGATACTCTATTGGTGCGTAGTGTTTCTTTACAAAGTGACATCGCCATCTATTGGCCTGGCAGCAGAATACAAAGTTTTTAGCCGTTTTTGTGGATCCGTGTGAACGGGGATCATTTTAACAATGTTGTTTTCTGTACTTTTCTGTTTTTAGTACATCATTGTTGTGTAAACATACCCTAAGTATTTATAAGTTTAAGTTTTTATCTAATATTTATATGTGACCCTGGACCACAAAACCAGTCGTAAGTAGCACAGGTATATTTGTAGCAATAGCCAACAATACATAGTCAGGTACATTGTACATTTCCTACCGTAAATATATCAAAAATGTATTTTTGTGAGTGGATGAGGACTTCATTTGGACAACTTTAAAGGCAATGTTCTCAATATTTTGATTTTTTTGCATCCTCAAATTCCAGATTTTCAAATAGTTGTATCTCAGACAAATATTGTCCTATCCTAACAAACCATACATCAATGGAAAGCTTATTTATTCAGCTTTTGACCCGACTGGTTTTGTGGTCCAGGGTCAAATATTATATTTTATTTCAGTTTTATTTCAATTGACCCTTTGCCGGGAGTTTGATTGACAAGCGATCTAACCAATCAGAACGCCGAATCCGCCATTTTGTCCGACAAAGCAGTCAGGAGTTAGAAGATTAACCTCGGTGGAGTTAAACTTGAAAAATGGTGTGTACTGACGTATTTACGTATTTGAAACAACATTCCTTCTCATGTTCATACATGTTTATTTGATGCTATAAATGAACTAGTAGGAAGAGATGATTGGTTTACGAGCCTACAGCAATCTGTCACGACACATTAAAGAGCCACAAAACGTTTTTTTATTGTTTGAATTTCTTAAAAAAACTACACAATTTGAAAGCTGGGACTTTGTTTAATATCATAAGTAACCTGATTTGTCTTGTCTGTCAACGTGTTGTCAGTATCCTCTTTGCTCCGCGATGTATTTTTCACTGCTTGTGGCGTGACAATGCTATGGCTTGTCGGACAAAGCAACAGTAACTAAAGGGGGCGGGTCTTTGCAAAGGGTCAATTAACTGGATATATTATTATAAGTTTTAGTAAATGAGAACAATACTGGTCTTTACTGGTTTAAGGTGGTCATAACTGGTTTAACCTGGCAGGTCTTCAGCTAGGCCACCTGAACGCAAACCTGACAAGCCCAAAACCACTTTAAAGGGTTAGTTCACCCAAAAATGAAATCACCCTCATGTCGTTCTACAGCCGTAAGACCTTCGTTCATCTTCAGAACACAAATTAAGATATTGGTACTAAAAACATATTTAAATCAGTTCATGTGAGTACAGTGGTTCAATATTAATATTATAAAACGACAAGAATACTTTTTGTGCACCAAAAAAACAAAATAACAGCTTTTCAACAATATCTATGTGGGCCGATTTCAAAACACTGCTTCAGAGCTTTAAGAATCGAATCAGTGACTCAGAGTGCCAGAGTCACGTGATTTCAGCAGTTTAGCTGTTTGATAGGAGATCCGAATCACTGATTCGAAACAAAAGATTCATAAAGCTCAGAAGCTGCAGTGTTTTGAAATCGGCCCATATAGATATTGTTGAAAAGTCGTTATTTTGTTTTTTTGGCGCACAAAAAGTATTCTTGTCACTTTATAATATTAAGACAGAATCACTGTACTCACATGAACTGATTTAAATATGTTTTTAGCACCTTTATGGATCTTGAGACTTTGAATGTCATTGCTCTCAATAGATGCCTCACTGAGCCATCGGATTTCATCAACAATATCTTAATTTGTGTTCCGAGGATTAACGAAGGTCTTTCGGCTGTAGAACGACATGAGGGTGAGTAATAAATTACATCATTTTCATTTTTGGGTGAACTGACCCTTTAAAACAAGCCAACATACCTGTCTGCGACACCAACTCAAACCAAAAAAAACATCTTAGGCTAGCTTAGACTAGCCTGTTTTTCAGCAGGTTTTGGTTCAGATTTATATAGACTTTGACATGGCTGAACTGAAGGAAGCATAATCATATGTCAATAGTGTGTCCCTCACAGTGAAAAGAGCCTGTAAATAAGGATCATAATATGATATAGCACCTATAACTCACATCATCTAAAATAACAGCCTAGAAGGCTTCAGAAAAACACATCTGGTTCATTTTGTAACCAAAGAGAACATATACGAATCACACTGTGCGGTATAAAAATATTCCGGAGCAATAAAATATCACACTTCTGTACTTCAGCGACCTAAACTTAGTTGTTCTGCGATAAAAACAGACTATTAAACTTCCGCACTGCTCTTCACAGTCTAGAAATTACGATTCCTACTATGCTGAGGAACATTAATATACATGAGCTGAGTCTTTGCAATTGGTGGGCTACTAAGCGACGTCCGCGGAAAGTAATTAGTATTCAGCAAACAGTCCTTCGCCATTGGAACGCTGCGACGAAAACTCAGGATGGACTACTTAATATTCATGAGCTAGTCTTTGTCATAGTAGAATTTGCAATTGTTCGTCGGGTACTATGGGGCGTCACCCGAGTTTATAGAGAGGCTCGTAACTGTCACATGGATGCCACCAAAACTTAACAAATTAGATAATTAGACAACATCTTTACATTCAGTGTTAGACTTGAAATCTTTTCCAATAAATGCAAGTTGTCGGGAAGAGAAGCCATGGTCAGTTTGATCGATTACCAGAGTCTGGTTCAATGTAAACTGAACTGATTCAGTGTTTAGATGCTTGAACAGGTTTCATTGTGAAGGGTGAAGAAAATATAAACTAATTAAATAAACACTATACGAGTTTTCTATTTCAATCCTCAAAAACAGTTAAGAATAAAACGCAGATTATATAAAATACAGACTGGAATCTATATCGATTCACACATATGTAAACATTCTCAATGCAATTATAAAAACGCACTAATAATTACCATACATATCGAGCAATTGTGTCTGTAAATTAATAGCAATATGTTTAAGGTAAAAAAAATTTCCACTATGAGTCGTTAGGTTACAATGTTACATTGCAATCAAACGATTTATGGTTTAATAGCAGAAAAATGCACACTTCACCTCTGATTCCCCGGATACCGTCACTCTCCAGGAGACTTCGTTTATTTCGAGATTTTCCTGGATTGTATTAGATGTAGCAGACAGTCCAGTGTGAACAATGTGCTCCGCTGTGTATGTGTGTGTGTGTGTGTGCAGTACAGACTACGCCCAGCCCCACACGACACACAGTACCGCCCCGGCAGCCCAATCACCAATCCTACTATGGCAAAGGCTGAGCTTATGAATATTAAGTAGATCCTGGTGACGTTGCTTGGTAGCTCCTTTAGTGCCAATCACAAGGCTTTGTCCCACCCCCAATAACACAACAGCCAATGGGGTTAGTAGGCACCGCCAGAATACAGCTCCTCGTACTGTTATCATTTTTTTTTAAATTGCAAAACCTAATAAAAGATTTTTTTTATGATTACATAACTGCTGTCGTTGTAATTCTTTTGCAGTTTTTCCACAATTGTAACATATCTCCTTATGTGTAGCTACATAGACTACAGTTACTTTTTTATGGATTACATGATTACATATTATTTACACAATGGCAGTAAGTTGTTCATAATTCATTGATTCTCCTAATTTTTCATTTTTTTAACGTTTATATTTTTTTCATAATATATATATATATATATATATATATATATATATATATATATATATATAAATAATATATATATATATATATATATATATATGAAATAATTATAATAATAATAATAATAATATAGATGAAATATAGATTAAATATTTGATGTAGCAGTGATATTGCTGTGAATTTCATGTTTTTCAATATTTGTTTTTGTAATGTTGCTGTTTTCTAAATTTACTTAATTTTAAGTAAATGTTTTAAAATCATAAGATGTGATTTTGTTTTATTCAGTGTTACTATCAGCAAACACTAACAGGTACATTAGTGTTAGTATTTTGAAGTATTAACTGTCCGTACATTGCACTTTAAAAAGAATCTGTTGAGGCTCTTGTTGGTGAATAGAATATATGTTTTGGAATATATTTTTTCTTTGTATCTGTCAAAATAGTACAAGATTATCCTACAATATATGTGACATCAAATAAGGGTTAGCACAAAAGTAATCTAAATGTAATCCAAAAGTAGTCAGATTACGTTACCAAAAATGTGTAATCTAAGAGATTATATTACTGATTACACATTTTGTCATGTAATTTGTAATTAGTAACTGATTACAATTCATAAGTAATCTACCCAGCTCTCCCTACCCAATATTCATCTACTAAACATTCTTCATAGAATTGCGCGTTCATGGAAATGAAAACTTATGGCCGTTACCGTTCTGTTTGTGTTTATTCTAACCGCGTGCTTGACTGTCACTTTAAATGCTCGAGCTCGTTACAGCGTTACATCGATTCTGATTGGTTGTCAATTGTTTTTATCGTAAATCTGCTGGATAAAATCGTTCTAAAAAGCGATTCCAACAATATTTCTCTGTGCCGTTATCGTTAGCTGTGGTGTGAACTTTGCTTCTACTAAAAACGATTTTTAGAACCATATCTTTATCGTTATCTTTATAGTTATCGTCCTTGGTGTGAACGGGCCTATTCATTATTACAAACTACAGTCACGAAGATGTATTCTATAATGGACTACAAATCCTACGCGCCCCGGCCCGTATCCAGGAAGTAGTTCCCGTTGCTATGCAAACTTGCTGTCGAGTGAGACAGGAGACGAATGCTTATACACCCAATATCACGTTGTTTAGGCTCAAAAGGTAAGAAAAGAATACAATTATAAAATACAACGCACATAGTATGACATTTGAACAGTTTACTGAATTCATTAAGTTTGCCGTTTTCTCTAAAACTTAACATTTATTTCAGGGTAGGCAAAACAAAGGTTACAAATGTGGAGTGAAGCACCGCTAAAGAAGAGAGCTGGCCCAGCTCGCTCCACTGTGACTGAATTCAGCGGATCTGCTGTATTAAACCCCACACCTGCTGCTGACCCCGAGCCCTCTGACCTGATGATGGATCAACGGTGCCTTTTACCAGAAAAGTTGGTAGGCTCTCAATGTTGAGGCTAAACTTTAAACGTTTCATGTAAATTGGGCGATAAATGTAAAAACGTTGTGGGCTATTATGTTACTGCTCAAAATCACCGGATGTTTAGGTTAAATGTCCTTTTTTTTTCCAGAAAATCCTGTCTGGATCAGACAATTTACAAGAAGTGAAGTCACTAGAGATGTTTGTTGACACCCGACAGGTCACTCTAGACAACTTCGGTGAGATTTTTATTTGTTAAAATATAAATTTGATTTATTAATTAAAACAAATGTAGCCTATTTATTCTTTAAATAGCTAATTAATTTATCTATTTTTGCTTTATGCTGGTATTAAGAATTTGGGGGCACCTCATTTTTACTTGTCATTCATATCATTGTAAAAAATAGTAATGGTCCAAATGTGAATGGGGTGTAGTTTGGATTGATATGGCTGAATGAGCAATGAAGACATTACCTTCTATGAAATTTGATGATCGCTTGTGTTTTTGTGCACTTGTCTCTCAGGAATCTACTTGCCCAAACTTACACAGCTGAAAATGAACAACAGTTTGATCTCATCTGTGCGGTAAGACCTCCATTTCCCTACGTAAGGCATTTAACATCCTTCTGCATCCTCCCTCTCTTCCACACACCTCTTCCTTTAAGGGACAATATTTGCTCCCTTAAATTGATTTGACAGTGCATTTTTTTACCTTTATAAAATAAATAATGTTTTTACCAGATTTAATATTTCTCTGGTGTCTCCAGAATGTGTCTGTGAAGTTTCAGCTCAAAATACCCCACAGATCATTTATTATAGCTTGTCAAATTTGCCCTATTTGGGTGTGATCAAAAACACACCATTTTTGTGTGTCCCTTTAAATGCAAATGAGCTGATGCTCCTGACCCGCTTTCCAGAAGAGGGCGGAGCTTTAACAGCTCGTGCTTTGGTTGCTCAACAACAACAAAACTGGAGAATCTCACGCAGCCAAAATGATGATTGTCAGTAACGGTGTTCAGCCTTACACCGTGTCCTAATCAGACACGCCGCGATCAGACACGCCGCATGTTAATCAGAGTTTTTGTCCTAACCAGCCACGACGGCGACACGCGAATACTCTATTTTAGAAACTGTTTCTATTTCTCCACGACGTCACGGCTGGAACAGCAACACAAAGTATGGCAATGATAATATCAGGTACTGTTTATGTGCTATTATTTAACGTTAAAAGCGTATAACGTGAGTTTGAATATCATTCTGTGTTCCCAGCTTTTTAGCTGTAATGAAAACAACAATGGCTAATTCACCTCAGATCTTGAAAATAAATAAATGGGCACAAGAATGTTCAAACTGTCAACTCAGTGCGAACAAACAAGTGTATTCTATGACAAAGATTGGTTCAGTCACTACATATGTACTTTAAATAATGTTTAAATGATGTAATATTTATGAATTTTACTATGCACTTGCCCATTTCATTGTGTCTGCTGTGCTCTTGCCGAGAGAGCCCGCCCACACTCTCTTCTGATTGGTTTTTGATTGATTTTATCGCTTCTCATTGTCGCGTTGCGTCTAGTGTGGATAGTCAAATTGCTCGACGCTGGAATCTTATCGCATCGCGTCTGGTTAGGACACGGTGTTACATTGTTCAAACCAGAGTCGGACACTGATGGAGAGACTCAGGAAGAAGTTACAACTTTTAAAATGAAACTGAACGTTTCTGAATGGTTAGTGGATAAATTTATATAGTTGCTGTGGAGTTGATTCAACTCATCGACTAGCATTTCCCGTCATGTTAATCTTTTGTGCAAATACATTGTTGAATTGACCCTCGTTTGTGAATCAGTCCGGCGTAAAATGACGGCATGACAACAACACTCTACTACAACAACTCTTCCTCTTCTCTAAAGAAGCACAACATGGCGTAAATTTTGGGGTTTGTGATGTCACCAACCCTGGAAGAAGCTCGTTGTAGTCCCTACGAGCCGTTTGTTGTAGTCCTTAAACAGTGATTTCTGTAAAAGAAAATATCTCCCTTTGCTTTGAACATTAAGCATTATAACTTTGCCGATGTTTTTATGCTCAAACAGCAACAATACACACTAACTGAAGTTAAAAAAGTGAAATCATAATCAAGGACCCTTGTAATTTTACCCTTTTGTTTGTGGAACTGTTATATAAAATCAAAGTCACATTTGCAGTTTTGTGGATATTTGGGAAAAATTGCATTCTTGCTCATATAATATATTATTAACATTAAAAACTTGAAATCACACGGGGTATGTTTTTTTGTATCGAAGAGAGTTTGAGTCTTAAAGGGTTAGTTCACCCAAAAATGAAAATTATGTCATTAATGACTCACCCTCATGTCGTTCCAAACCCGTAAGACCTCCGTTCATCTTCGGAACACAGTTTAAGATATTTTAGATTTAGTCCGAGAGCTTTCTGTCCCTCCATTGAAAATGTATGTACGGTATACTGTCCATGTCCAGAAAGGTAATAAAAACATCATCAAAGTAGTCCATGTGACATCAGTGGGTTAGTTAGAATTTTTTGAAGCATCGAAAATACATTTTGGTCCAAAAATAACAAAAACTACGACTTTATTCAGCATTGTATTCTCTTCCGGAATCCTTTCCATTGAATTGATTCCATTGAATTGATTCCATTGAATCCTTTCATCTGTCGGTGTTGAACAAGAAGGGGGCAGTAATGCACCAAAACGCTGGATGCCAACCGCCGTAAAACAAGAAGAAGAAGAAGAAGCTTCGTTTACAGTCTGAGGGAGACGCACGCTGTATTCAAGCTATTCTACATTGTTTGTATTTTGGTATTGCTGTATTTTTTAAAATGGTGCATAAGTGTGCATGTCGCGGATGTCCTAATCGCCAAAAACAACCACGGCGACGTAAAAGTGCATTACCAACGCCGACAGATGAAAGGATTCAATGGAATCAATTCAATGGAAAGGATTCCGGAAGAGAATACAATGCTGAATAAAGTCGTAGTTTTTGTTATTTTTGGACCAAAATGTATTTTCGATGCTTCAAAAAATTCTAACTAACCCACTGATGTCACATGGACTACTTTGATGATGTTTTTATTACCTTTCTGGACATGGACAGTATACCGTACAAACATTTTCAATGGAGGGACAGAAAGCTCTCGGACTAAATCTAAAATATCTTAAACTGTGTTCCGAAGATGAACGGAGGTCTTACGGGTTTGGAACGACATGAGGGTGAGTCATTAATGACAGAATTTTCATTTTTGTGTGAACTAACCCTTTAATCAGTCTCTATGCACAGCCTGTGTCTATATTTGTTCTTCATGCTAGTAAGTGCTAAATCCCCACTTTTACAAAGGTACGTTGTCGAGAACGGCAGTAATGTAGCGTGATTTGATAAGGCAACATACTCTGCACACAACCTATCATATGCACACTGCTTGTGTGGATGCAGTCAGTTTTGACCACAAAAGATGAGGTAATTTGATTGGATGTCATGCATTTGACCATTTTGCCTGTTAGAAATCCATGCTCGGGTTTCATGCTATTTTAAGGTGGATTGGAATTAAATGAACGGCAAAACTCAACATTTTGTTTGCGTACCCCCTCTGTCACCTCATGTACCCCAGTTTGGGAACCACTGCATTAAGGAATAATTCACCCAAAAATGAAATATGCAAATGTCACCTTTTACTCATTTTCACTCGTTCTAAACCCTTAATGACTTTCCTCCGGTGAAGACAACAGAAGATATTTTGCCAGAATATTAACTCTGCTCTTTGCTATTAACATGTACAATGAAAGTTGGGGACTTGGATGTCAAGCTTCAAAATGATTTGTGCCAACATGGACAGGTTGTGTTACATGTCCTCATCCTCAAAAACCATCTACAAACATAAGAATAAACAAACATTTTAAAGAATGCAAAACAGACTACATTAAATTTCACAGAAGATAAACACGCAATTAATTCTTGAAATTAATTAGAGGGAGTGAATCAGGGAATGCTGCTGCTGGAGAGAAGGGCAATGATCGCTTATTATTCTCAATATTTCCTCAGGGATCTCGGAACCAGCCTTTCCCACCTGCAGGTCTTATGGCTGGCTCGATGCGGTCTGACCGACCTGGAGGGAATTTCTGCTCTTTCTTCCTTAAAGGTATCAAACACCATTTATAAAAGTAAAAGGGTTATAGACTGAATTGATTGAACTCTTTTTTGGAACACACAGTAAAAGGTATTTGTTTTTCTAATGTGAAAGTATTTTGATCTTATTAAGCCATCTTATTATTATAGTATTTAGTATTAATTAATATAAAATGTTTATTTCTTTGAAATAAAAGTAAAAGAGTCACCTAATAAATCGATCATGTACTGTATTATGTTTTCCTCAGGAGCTGTATGTGGCATATAACAGCATATCAGACCTGAGTCCGGTCAGTATGCTGGAAAACCTGGAGCTGTTGGACCTGGAGGGGAATGATGTTGATGATTTGGCTCAGTTGTGGTATTTAGGCTGTTGTGGGAAGATCAGAACACTTTCACTGGAAGGAAACCCTGTGTGCACCTGCCCCAGTCCAGGCATGTCAGAGGTACATAAAGAGTTTAGACCAGATTATAAGCGGCCTGTCTAATAGAGAATGAGAGAGATGAGGCTCAGCTCTCTGTGGTTGACTAGACTAAATGTCCTGACAGATGATGATGTCTCCATATGGTCCATTAAATCAGAATCAATTATTTTTGACCACTTGATGTAATGCTGCCCCACCCCATCCATTATAGAAATGACACAATAATATGTTTGATATTAGAGACCCATAATGGACAAGGCCAATGATTGATGTAAATATTGGTGCTGTTGCATCACTACATTTTGGTCCTTTTAGCGTTCCATTTGTTAACTTTTTTAACTATTTCTGTTTAGCTTTAATAACTTATTAAAATCTGTTTTAGGTTTAGTAATTTTAGTACTTCGATGTAAATATTTTATTTTATTTAGCTGCCAAGATAACATTTATTATGTTCATCTAATATTTATATTTTATTTTATCTTTTATATTTAATATTTAATTTATTTCACGCATATCAACACTTTTATTTAGACTGAGTTCCCCTTACTGCTTTAAATTTTCAGTTTTCGGATACTTTTCTTCTTTTGTAATTCGTCATGACTTACAAAACTGGGGCAAGTGTTCAGTGAAACAAACTGCTTTGAATATTCATGAAGTGGTAAATGAACAGTGCCCTCATTTGCTTTCTCTCTGTCTTTCACTCACTTCCTTTACTGCGGATGAAAACAGGCCTTTGAATTTCCTTTCACAGCAACAAGTGATATATAACTGGTATATATATATGTGTACACTACTGTACAAAAGTTTAGGGTCTTTTGAAGAAAGACATTAATACTTTTATTCAGCAAGGAGTCAAGGACATTAAATTGATCAAAAGTGACAGTAAATACTTTTACAGTGTTAAAAAAGATGTCTATTTCAAATAAATGTTGTTCTTTTGAATGTTCTATTAATCAATAAATCCTTATAAATCCAAGTATTATGGTTTCCACAAAAATATTAAAGATGACCTATTATGCTTTTTTACATTTTCAACTTTATTGTTTAATGTTGCTATTTGAGCAATAAAAAATGTCAGCAAAGTTACAAAGCATAAAGCCATTCCAAAGGGAGTATTCTCTATATCAGTAAGTATTGTTTCTGAAATCCCTAAAACATAGAGACAAGGACTAACAGGTGTGCAACTAATCAGAAACCATGGTAACAAACTATGAACTAGAACTAAGGCAATCTCAAATTTACCATTTACTACAATGCTTCTCAGGTTAGCTTTCTTGACCTACTTATAATAAAAGATGATGATAAATTGGTGACAGATCTATATAGAAAACCCACAGATAAAAATACGATTCTACATGGTCAGAGCTTTCATCCTACCAATTTAAAGAAGAGTCTTCCAATTAGTCAGTTTAAGAGGATTCGTAGGATTTGTACGTATAATGAAAGGTATGAGATACAATGTAAAGATTTATGTCAGAGGTTTTGCGAGAGAGGTTATAAAAATTCTTGGATTAAAGAGGCTGTGGCACGTTTCGAAAATACTGATCAGCAAGAGTGCCTTGCTCGAACAGTGTCTAAACCGACCAATAATAGATTGTCTTGTATTATCCAATATTCCGCTCTAGGCAATGAGTTTGCAAACATCGTACGCAAACACTGGCATATTTTAAGCTCAGACCCTGCATTGAGTCAGTTTTATAAAGATCCTCCACGAATTGTCTATAAACGAGCCCCTAATATACGGCAAATGTTGGTCAGAGCTGACCAAGGATCGGAAACGATCCACGAATCCCTTTTCAGTTCCTGATGGCAATTATAGATGTGGACAATGTGCACAATGCAATTTTACTACGAAATGTCACACTTTTAGTCATCCACACTCAGGTAAACAGTTGAAGATTAAGGGAATAATTTCGTGCAATACTAAAAATGTAATTTATATGATCAAATGTCCCTGTGGTATGGCCTATATAGGTAAAACAAAACGGTGCTTAAAAACACGTATAGCTGAACACAGAAGTAATATACGATTGAAGGACCAAAAAAATCCCATTGCTGTTCATTTTGATTCTTTTAAACATAATTTATCGACTCTTCGTTATTTAGGCATTGAACAAATTAAAGTACCTAGAAGGGGTGGTGATATTGATAAAATCTTACTACAGAGGGAAGCTTTTTATATTTATACATTGAATACTCTTTCTCCAAAAGGTTTAAATTTGGATTTTGATTTTAAAAACCTTTTTTGTGAATTTGGGAATGTGTGGGTTTTTTTTTTTTTTTTTTAGTAATTTGATTGTATTTGTTACTAGTGTTGATTTAATCATTGGGTGATGAATATGATGATTTGTAACAGGTGTGATTGATCATGCTGATGAAATGAATTGTATCAGGTGTCATTGACTATGTTGAGAAAATGCAAAGTAATTGCCATTTTGTCACTATCTACTGTTTGCCTGACCTGACGAAGACCTCTTTGGTCGAAACGTTGTCTTTTTATTAAATTCTGAGAGCAGCAATGGCAGTGTGCAGTTCTTTTTTGGTTTATTCTAGAACTAAGGCAAAACATGTACTCATGAAACTCATGGACTCAGGACATGACAATGAAACTATTAAACTAAACAAGACATGATTAAAACAAGGATCAATTAGGAAAAGGATCTGGAAATAGACTTGAGTGTAGGGGCTGGTAGAAGGGAACACCAAAGCAGAGATGATGAAGGGAGGAGCCAGGGAGGAGGCGACAGAGGGAGTAGCCAGAGGATGACTCAGAGCAGAGCCAGGACAAAAGCCGACAGTGGAACTAATGGAGGGAGGAGCCAAGATGGAGCCAGGAGCCAGGAGTTGCTACTGGAGAAGTCGTGATAAAAGGAGACCTAGGCAGAACCAGGAATACAAAGACCCAGAAGGCCTGGAGTGCGAAGACAGATTCGCAGACGCGTGTGACCAAGATGCAGACGTTGGCTTGGCAGTTCCGCCATTGTCCTCAGTCAGTGCAACAGAGAACAATGGCTGATCCAGAGGGAAGGAGGAGCGATGACAGACCAAGGTGGAGCCAGAGGGACGAGGGAGCCCGGTGGAGCCTGAGGGATGACAGACCATGGTAGACTGAGGGAGCATTGAGCCAAGGAGAAGCCGATGGGTTGGAGGGCTAAGGTGGAGTCCGGGGCTCAGAAGCTTGAGATGTAGCTGAAGGATCGTCAACACCAAGGTGGAGCTGATGACTGTGAAGCCCAATGTGGATCTGAGCAGCTGGGAGGAACCACTGAAGGAGCTGAGGGGCTAAAGGGAGACAGCAAAGATAAGGCTAAGGAACTGGATGGCTTAGGCAGAAGAGGAGGGAGGAGGAGGTTGGGCAGGACCATCCGCAATGAATGAGACTAAGAGCTGGGCAGAACCAGTGGTGACAAAGGAGACTTGGAGCTGGGCAGAGCCAATAGAGACAAACTTGACTTGGAGTTGGGCAGAGTCAATGGCGACAAAGGTGACTTAGAGATGGTCTGATTCAATGATCACGAAGAAGACTTGGAATTGGGCTAAACCAGAAGAGACAAAGATGATTTGGAAATGGGTTGAACCAGCAGTGACTGTAGACCATGAAACATTACATCATTCAGCTCATCAAATAATACCTCAGAGAGGACTCAGCTCTTTAAAAGGCCCTCATCAATGGGAGTGAGGGTGGGGATCCAATCCATCACATTGAGCTCCACTAATATTCCCTCAATGACCTGATCAGACTCCGCAATGGGCTAGTGCTCCAGGATGAATTTGGCCTGTGGAAAAATGCTCTGGCTCTTGTGTCACGGCAGGATCAGGCTCTGAGTCTGCGGTGGGCTCTGGCTTGTGATCTGTAGCAGGCATGGCTGAAGGCTAGCTGGGATCTGGTTCTGGTGTTGAGTCAGGGCTGGCGATGTCCTCATCAACGGGGCAGACAATGAACAGTGAGTCACACTGAGCCAGCACCCACTCCACATAGGCAGCGAAGCTCCCTCTAGGACCTTCCATGGTCAGGCGGTCCTTGAACTTCTCGTTGAGGCTGGTGTGTAAAAAGATACAGACTGAGCAATCCAGGTACACCAGAACTAATTGTGTGATCTTTGAGGGAGCCCCCTGCTTGAGCAGTAGGAGGCAAACTGTAGCTATATCCCTATTTTTCTTTCCCTTTTGCTGCTTTAATCTTCTCTAGGTTCATCATTCTGTAACTGGTGCATGTGGCAAATCCAATAAAGAGAGATGTGTGGCGCAGAATGATGATGCAAAATGAGATTTAATAAACAAAGAAAGCAAGAACACGCTACACACTACCTTAAACTTAAACGACTAACACAGAACTGAGGAAATTGATGGCTTAAAGGTGCTGTATGTACTTTTTTTGACCGTATTAAAGCAAAAAAAAAAAACATATGTTTGCAGAGATTTAGGAAACATGCCATGTTCATATACTTGTTTCTCTGCGTTCCATGTCGGAATGTCTGTTTTTGTTTTAGTCTGTGTGATCCCACTCACTGACAATTTACCCAATAGTATTTCGTCCATGGGTTGCCAGTTAGCGGAAAACAGTGTATTGCAGTCACAGAAGCTAGAACACAAACTAGGTCAGAGATTGAAGATTCAACCCAAACTAAAAAGCCTTGGCATCCATTTAAAAAGCTCTATGACCAGAGGCATATTAAAATGCAGATAAATCAACTCATCGACTTGCAGAGTAAGGTTTATCAACTTCATTTGTCAGTTGCGCTCATTCGAGTTGCTTGTCCTCAATCTGGCAACCAGCGTGAGTGTAGAGTCTGAGGAGGAGGGGGCAGGAGAAACAACCCTCTCCAATATTTTGAATTTGGACTGCAGTACCCATTTCAACCACTAGTTGTCAATATTATATACTGCAGAATACACAGAGGATGGCAATCAACAAGGAACAGGTGTGCAACTAATTAGAAACCATGGTAACAAACTACAAACTAGAACTCAGGCAAAACAGTAAGGGAAAACCATGACAAAGAACCTTAACAGAAATTAATGAACAAAACAAGACAAGAAACTGAACATGACATAATTGTGACAAGAGGTGTGATAAAATATGTGAAAAAAAATGTTTTTTGAACATTCAAGCATGAAAACCTATTCTAGTAGGCCCCAAAAACAAAATCAAAAGACTTTGCAAAAAGGCATAGTATGGCCTTTTTAAGCAACACAACTGTTTTCAACATTTCTAATAAGAAATAAGTTGCCACCATAATGTGGCTGTTAGCATGTTGCTATGCAGTTCCTAGGATTTTCTGAGTGGTTACAGTGTTTCAGCTAGAACAACACAATACACACTTTTATTACAGATTGATTCATCACATTTGGTTTGTGTTGTTTGATAAACAGGTATCAGACTACAGCTACAGGTCTGCGGTCCGTGAGCTGATCCCTCAGTTGAGTGTCCTCGATGACATACCTGTTGAAGAGGACAAACCTCAATGCTGTAGAACTTCATTGCATGATTGGACTCTTCTGAAAGAATCAATCAAAGATGGTTCAGTTAATGACAGCCTGGATCACACAAATACAGATACAGGTAAAGACGAGCAGTAACTGCCAAGACTCTTAAAGGAACATGCCACTTTTTTTGAAAATCCCCTAGAGTTAAACAGCTGAGTTTTACCGTTTTCAAATCCATTCAGCCGATCTCTGGGTCTGGCAGTACCAATTTAGCATAGCTTAGCATAGTTCATTGAATCTGATTAGACCGTTAACATCTCGCTCAAAAATAACCAAAGAGTTTCAATATTTTTCCTATTTAAAACTTGACTCTTCTGTAGTTACATCGTGTACTAAGACTGACGGAAAATGAAAAGTTGCGATTTTCTAGGCCGATATGGGGTGAGTTTCCCGAAAGCATCGTTAGCCAACTATGGTCATAAGTCCCATTGAACTCTATTGGTAACGACGGAACTTGTGACCATAGTTCGCTTTGGGAAACGCACCCATGGCTAGGAACTATACTCTCATTCCAGCATAATAATCAAGGAACTTTGCTGCCGTACCATGGGTGCAGCAGGCGCAATGATATTACGCAGCGCCTCTCACAAGTATCTCCATGGTTACAAGGCACGCTCCCTGTGCAAGCAGGGGGTCACAGGCGGTGCTTAATATCATTGCGCCTGCTGCACCCATGGTACCAGGCACGCGCACACATAGACATAAAAGGGGGCTTGAGCACCTGCCCTTTTTCTTCCTCGAAAGAAAGTGCCCTTTTTTCTGGGGTGCTTTTTTTTCGTTTTTTTTTTTTTTTTTTAAATAAATGAATAAATATTTCTGTTTGCGCACAGCTTCCATGTCAAAAATATTTACTAAATGAAAAAATAATAATACTAAATACTATATATCAGGTCGGCTTTGTCGAGTTCAGCTGCCCTCCCTCGCGACACGCCATTCATTCCCGCACGCGTGCCGCCCCGCCCCTCCTCATGTTTACTGCTGGCTGAAAACTTGTGACAACTATTCCCGGGAAAATACAACTGCTATCTGGCGGTGAGAAGCGAAAAAGAAAAAAAAGCCCTAGATGGATCCATCCCGTGCATCTCTTTCAGAAAGCCTATGCATGTTCAGAAACGTGAAATTTGTGAAACTAATTAAGGGTGAAATTATTTATACGTTTAACACCATGTTAATAGTTTGACCACCAGCAACGCATCTGCCTGATTTGATACTAATGTAATTTATGTCATATTATAATTTCAATTATTTTAATGTGCTATGCATTGCGTTTTGAAGCATGTTAAAGATATCTAGAGGAGCATCCATGAACCGCATTATTAGACAGTTTTCTAAGGATGCACGATTTATTAAAACTATTTAAAAATCTTAATACAGCATTACATAATGCTATTCTTAAATCTATGCAAACACAGGATAATACATCAATAAAAGTGGCTGTAGCATTTCTATCAAAAAAAAAAAAGTGACCTAATATTATTATTTAACTAATATATTTTTTAATTATGGTAGTTGGCTTTAATCGTGGATTTGATCATGCTGTGTAACAACAAAAATCAGCAGGCTTTTGGTGCCCTCTGCAGGCATTTGTTCTAATATATAATGTAATTATAACATTTCAGGGGAAAGAACTCTTGATGTGTTTAAATATGCAGATTAGCTTGTTTTGGTTCATTTAGAAGAAATCTACAGATGCAAACAGACGCTGTTGCCTGCTCTTGTGATAAACCTAGAGAATACTAAAGAAGAACATGGTCTCTGTGTGAACTGCTTATTTTGTAGAAATCAAGAATAAAACAATTGCATGAGTGTGAGGGAATTAAAATAAATTGGTAAGAAAGTCAGAGTTGTCTTAATATATTTAAGTGTTTATTATTTTTTTTAAATAAATAATTATGAGAAGTGCCCTTTTTTCCACTTGAGCCCCTGTCCCCCAAAATGTCTGTGCACGTCCCTGCATGGTACGGCAGCAAAGTTCCTTGATTATTACGCCGGAATGAGAGTATAGTTCCTAGCCATATCGGCCTAGAAAATCTCAACTTTTCATTTTCCGTCGGTCTTAGTACACGATGTAACTACAGAAGAGTCAAGTTTTAAATAGGAAAAATATCAAAACTCTTTGGTCATTTTTGAGCGAGATGCTAACGGTCTAATCAGATTCAATGAACTATGCTAAGCTATGCTAAAAGTGGTACCGCCAGACCCGGAGATCGGCTGAATGGATTCGAAAACGGTAAAACTCAACTGTTTAACTCTCGGGGAGTTCGAAAATAAGCCTATTTTCGAAAAAAGTGGAGTGTTCCTTCAAGACTGTTTGAGCAGCACGTAATATCTTTAAGAATGTTTTACTCTATCAGAAGAGAGATCTGTCAGTGTGTGCGGCATCAGACCTGCTTCAGCCCGGCCTCTTGATCTGAGAATCTCCTCCAGGAGTCTCTCCAGCAGTCCAGGCAGTGCCAGACCTTTCACTTCCTGCACCAGGCCAAGAACCGGGTTGACTGACTCCGACATCATCATCTTGAAACACAGGGCCAGTGATCTAACAAACGGTAAAATACCTTCACTGAACATGATAGAGCAGTGGTCGGCAATAGGCGCCCTGCGGGCCAAAACTGGCCCGCCAGCAATAATATCTGGCCCACGGCCAGATTATTTTGATAGTGTCTGGTTCTGAAATAGATCTTCATCTCGTGGTGCCATCTAATATTATCACCGTGTCTACACCAGACATGACTTTTTTCTCGCCACACTGCAACAGCTAAAAGCTGTCTACTCTGACCTCGACAAACTGACTGTTGCAAAGCACTTGGACTATGTCAGAAACAGAACGGGGAATCCGTTCACTGTCGGGAATGTGTTGTGTCGCGCCGCATCCAGTGTAGACAATACCACTGATTATAATGAGTTCTATTATCTTGGGTTCTATTATCTTTTAACGCATCGCTTTGCGCCGCTTGCGTCCGCTGTAGACACGGTGTTATATTCTTTGCAAACAGTGACAACTTCGTTGCAGATAAGACACACCGGCTTTGCATTCACAAAACTAGGTAAGAACGCATAGTTGTCTTTCTATTCTTCTTTGTATGTCCTATTTTCGCGGTCAACTTTCCTCTTTAGACTTTTTGATTGTACTATTTTCTCTCACCAGCTAGCTTAAATGTTAACATCACTCTGCACACGACGTAATAGCGTACCTCCAGCACGCAAACAATTTAAAATAAATGCGGTTTAGAATGTGAGGATGCCAAGGAATAATTCTGAGTGTAAAAGTAGGCTACGTCAAATAATTATTACAATAAGTTAGGTTCCATTGTGTAACAAGCAAATTAAAATGATACACATTTATTATTCACAATATTGACAGAGGAAATAAAACATAGTTTGTTAAGTGACTCAAACATGCCATTAATGGGCTTATTTAAGTCCTCTTTTATTTTTTTATCCATTCCACATCTCCCCCATATGTGTGTTTTAGCAAGGCGGTCTGTGTTGCAAGTTGGTGAATGAAGATACTTGCCAGGTCACTACTCTGCTTTATTAATTTATCCAGCGTAAAACCCGGACACTGCTACGCAAATGTGGCTTTTTGTTATTGACTGTCCTAATACAGGATTTAACACAGAGTAACAGCTCACTACCAGTTACAAAAGACATTAACAGTTTGTCACAGGAAATTCTGGTTGCATTTTTCATCAATTAATTTCATTCATCATTTGACTATGTTCTTGCCCGCCATCTAGTGGTGAAAAAGTTTTTTTGGCCCGATGCCAAACTTAAAGGATTATTTCACTTTCAAATAAAATTTTCCTGATAATTTACTCACCCCCGTCATCCAAGATGTTCATGTCTTTCTTTTTTCAGTCAAAAGGAAATTAAGGATTCCAGGATTATTCTCCTTATAGTGGACTTCAATGGCCTCCAAACGGTTGAAGGTCAAAATTACAGTTTTAGTGCAGCTTCAAAGGGCTTTAAACAATACCAGACGAGGAATAAGGGTCTTATCTAGTGAAACGATCGGTCATTTTCGAAAAAAAATGTAAATGTATATGCTTTATAAACACAAATGATCGCCTTCCAAGTGGTTCCGTTAAAACCGCACTTTTGTATTCTTCAAAAAGCTTACGCTGTATGTCCTACGCCTTCCCAATTCTACTTATGAAAAAAATGGAACTGGCGCTGCGTTCGTTCCGTAAGTTGAATAGGGAAGGTGTAGGACATACAGCGTAAGCTTTTTGAAGAATACAAAAGTTTTAACGGAACCACTTGGAAGGCGATCATTTGTTTATATAAAGCAAATACATTTACATTTTTTTTCGAAAATGACAGATTGTTTCACTAGATAAGACCCTTATTCCTCGCCTGGTATCGTTTAAAGCCCTTTGAAGCTGCACTGAAACTGTAATTTCAACCGTTGGACGCCATTGAAGTCCACTATAAGGAGAATAATACTGGAATGTTTTCATCAAAAACCTTAATTTCCATTCGACTGAAGAAAGAAAGACATGATCTTGGATGACATGGGGGTGAGTAAATTATCAGAAAAATTTTATTTGAAAGTGAACTAATCCTTTAATTGCCTCATATTAGCCCATGAGAGCGTGCTGCAGTTCCATTTTTCACCACAGATATACATTGGAAATATGTGGGGCACTGTAGAGCTAGAGGGAGGGCTCCGAGGCCGCCTGTCCCACGTATTATCATGAATACAGGCCTGCCGAATCCTTGTGCTACATTTTAATATATCCTGCTCACTTTATGACTTAAAATAGTTTAGAAAATCTGGAAAATATTTGTTGCAGAATGCTAAACACATTTATAATTTATTATTAATTCAGTGTATATAGAGGTCTATGTGTGAATGAATATTTTAGTGGGGCTCTGCCCCACCTGCCCATACAGACGAGTTGCGGCTGGACATGATGATGATGTTTGTAATCACATTATGTATAATATCATATATTTACTGGTTTCTGCTACATGTTAGAAAGTGATACGTGAAAGGTGACGTTTCCACAGGTTTTGTTCTCTGTGGGAATCCACTACAGGCTGTTCGAGCACAAAGACAGAAAACAAAGGTGAATCTGATCATACTGATTCATATACTGTACATAAAGCATGAATGGCAATATAATTAGAAATTAAAGACCCATGAAAACATTTTTTTCCCATCTGCTCAGCTCCAAAACTCGCGTTCTCAAACCCGACCCAGCACACGGCTCGGCAGTTACGTTCCTGAACACACATATGACTATGAAGAGTCAAGCAGTGAGGACCGCAGCAAAGTTTTTGCTGAGCTCAGAAGCAGGAGGATTGAGCACAAGAAGTACTGAAACTCCTCTAAAACACATACACACTTTACTTCCTGTTACAATGTGGTATAATGGACACTGTGCTTTGACTTCCGACAGACATCTGTTGGCTATTGAGAAGGACCAGCAGCCGCAGGTGATGAAAATCCACCACAGTGATGATGAGTGTGATGATGAAGGCAGCCACAGTCATAGTTTCAGCAGTGATGACATCATTAAAGACAGAAACACAAGCTCTACTGATTCGTCCTTTCAGTCTCCCTCACCAGGTATGTCACGTTATTTCTCTCATATATATTATAAATGATCCTCATAAGTCTTGTCATGTTTTATCTTGTGCCTGTTTCTGACAGAATCTCCAGAGATGTTGAGACTAACCTCTTCATCAGACTGCTCCATGTCTCCCTCACCTCCGCCCAACTCAGCAGCTTCCCCTGCTGGCCGGAGGATAACGCAGATCCGCACTAGGAGACTCAGACCTCATTATGCTGACATTAGTAAACCAGAGGAGACTCCTGGGACTGATCTCAGAAACTTGTGTCCCCAGAGTATTATGACTTTATCATCTCAGACTCAAATATTCCACAAACCTCATAGACCCTCTGCTGTTAGAGCGCAAGGGTATATTCCCACCATTCCTGTTTAAATTCATATTTATGTGAACTATAATTTTAACAAATGCATTTCTGACTACAATATATTCTCCCAATTTAGGTCAGAGGATACTGGGAATCATCAATACTCGGACATCCAGCACAAACCAATAACACTCTCTGAAAAACTAACACCCAGACGTCCACAAACAGCCAGAGCTGTACTGCAGAGGCTTCCAGACCGAAACCGAAGAAACGCCCACCTGGAATGAATGGATTTTGGGTCAGATTAGGTCATACATCTTTTCACTTCAGGTTTACAGGGTTTCAGAACCAGTGTAAAGTCACTTACATTGCTGAATCATTAGGGGGCGCCATCTCCATTATGATAAATGCTTGTTTTTCTCTGCTTTAGTTTAGATGTATTCCATGAAAGGAGAGAGTTTTAGTCCAGATATTATGTGAACACTAATACAGAGAAATAATACTCTAAGTGTCCCATTGAGACATTGTATTTGACGTTAATGTCAGATGACTCATGCTTCAAAACTGTTTTCCTCTCATGGATCTCCAGCAGCGCAGCATCCCCATCTGTCAGATTCTTAACATGTCTGGTCTTGCAGGTACAGTGTGTGCAGACGCAGGTGCAAGACTGTTCCTCCACATGTCTCTGAAATATTTTCCACAGATGACAAGTCAGATAACAGAGTGTTGTTCTGAGAAGCCACATATAATTAATCTGTCAATAATTTCTACAGGGTCCAAGCATTTTTGGCAGTATTTAGGTTTTTTAGTATTTTTAACAATGTACAGTACATCCAGATATATATCTCAATGATAAAATAACAAAATACAATGCACATAAAATGACTAAAATACAGTAAGAAATTTTGTTGGAGGGTTACAGCTGAACATCAAATACTGTTTGTTAATAAAGGCCAATGGAGAATGAAAAACAATCATTCTTTTTCAATAAAAAATTTTAATGGGTTTTTAACAATATATTTCATGTATGTCCTTGTGGAACATTATAACAACTGATATTTACAAATTATAATCTGGAATGTCATTATATACTCAGCAAAAAAAGAAACGTCCTCTGACTTTCAACTGTTTTTACTTTCAGTAAACTTAATGTGTAAATATTTGTATGAACAGCTGATCAGCTGTCCTTCCTGTCTCCCTGTAGCGCTGTCTCAGGCGTCTCACAGTGCGGACATGGCAATTTATTGCCCTATAGCCACATCAGCAGTCCTCATGCCTCCCTGCAGCATGCCTAATGCACGTTCACGCAGATGAGCAGGGACCCTGGGCATCTTTCTTTGGGTGTTTTTCACAGTCGGTAGACAAGTCTCTTTAGTGTCCTGCGTTTTTAGAACTGTGACCTTAAATGCCTACTTTTTGTAAGCTGTTAAGGTCTTAACGACCATTCCAGAGGTGCATGTTAATTAATTGATTATGGTTAATTGAACATGCATGGAAAACATTGTTTAAACCCTTTACAATGAAGATCTGTAAAGTTATTTGGATTTTTACAACATTATTGTTGAAATGCAGAGTCCTGAAAAAAGGGACGTTTCTTTTTTTGCTGAGTATATATAATAAGAAAGAACTGTTAAGTTTGGTCAGTACTTTTCTTCAGCAAAGATGCATTAAAGGTGCAATATGTAATATTTTCTGTCCACTAGAGGTCGCTAGAGGCCTATTCAAAACAAAGGTGTAGCTTGATGACGCCAAGTTTGAGCGCGGAATCTTGGGACATGTGGTCTTCACCTCAACGGCCGGTGGAAAAGGATAGGGATAGGACTCGTGAAGAAATCATGTTCATGGATGCGATTATTAACGTTACTGTAGTATGAAGCAGATCAGGACCGAGTGTTGTGGGAGCTGAACGAGGCCACTGGAGCGATTGCGCAACACGCCTCACGAGCAGCGGGACTTTTATTATGACACAGTCGCCGGCGCTGCTTCCTCTTTTCCGGTCATGAGTATGAGGTAACGCAGCTCTGTTTATCAAATTAGATACATTTGAGTATGTTGAAAATGATGATTATGCTATTTTAGCTACTTCACAAAATAGTGTTTTTCTTTGAGGCATGGTACTCTTGGAAAATCAAGAAAATTAGATTTAAACAATAAGACTAAACGTGTTGAGCTATATAACAACAATTAGTTTTCTGTCTATAAATATATCAAAACAGTTGTTCCCTTGTCTATTAAAACATGTAAATATTAAAGCGTCTTTGGTGTTTCCATGGTTTCTACAAAATAAAACCGGAAACCGAGGGTAACGCGGGTATGACGCAATTGACAGGCGACTCCTCACACGTCCTGGTGCCTTGGTTAAAATTGCAATTTTCTCACGATTTACAAATAGTTGCAAACATTTGGGATATTGTTAGTAGGCCTACAAGTGATCAAAATATATAACACTGGCCAAGTGGTTTTTAGATATTTTGCTGCAAAATTCTTACATATTGCACATTTAAATGTATCGAAATTGACAGTAAAGAGATTTATTATCTTACAAAAGATCTGAATTTCAAATAAATTCTTTGAAAAAAGTATGTTTACACATATGATATCCACAAAAAAAAATATTGATTTCTGATTTCTGAAGGATCATGTGACTGAAAACTGGAGAAATTATGCTGAAAATGCTGCTGTAAAGAGTAATTTTGTAAAATTATACATTATATTCAGATGTTTGATTGGTAATTTTTTCGGTGAAAGGACTCTCAAGTCTTGAGAGGTTTCCATGCCAGAATAGCAAAACAAAACGTGCCAGTTTTTATTTTCAGTGAATATACCCACAAGAAACAACAAATATTACAATACAAGTTGTTACATTTACAATTATTTCGACTAAATAAACAATTGTAGGGCGGGAAATAAAAGCAATTAGTGGCTTAGTGTTTCCCCTTTAAAATAAACTATGGCAACACGCGTGACACCGATATGGACGCAACGCAAGCACAAACCTTTTTGATAGGTCAACTGGCGTCGACGTCACTATTCTATCAAACGAGCGTCGCGTTCACTCACAGCATAGACTGGTGGGAGAGTTCTGAGTTGTGTGGCGTCGTGTCGCTTGCTTACACATACTGTTTCCTTCAGTATCGGACAAAATAGTGGGCGAAAAAGTGCGGAGAAATGCAATGTGTTAGTGGTAAGTATATATGCACATTCTTAAATTGGTATAATGTATGAATGAAGTTGGAAGCAAGCTGTCTTTACAAAACAAACTCTCCAGACGCTTCTGGTTGCAGACGTTACATGTCCATAGTTAAAATGATGAATTCCACCTGCTAGGAAACTGAACATCCACTTCATACATCCACTAAATTTAACTTGACACCTGCTGGGAAAAAAAAAATACTACAAAAACCTCGGTCAGTTTTGAGAAAAGATGCAGTATTTGTTTGCCTTGATATTTTGCTATCTAATGCAGTGACATTTGATTTTAATTTATTTGTTTAGGAAATTTAATTACATGTACACAGATGTATTAGTGTAAACCATGCTCTGCAATTAATCCCCTTAATGCATTAACATTTGACTATACAGCAGACTAAGTGTAAATACTTGTAACCAGTGCTGAGGTAAGCAAGAGAGGCATATTACTAGAATAACCCATGCAGATAACCCATCACTGTCATGGAGCGTATTTGTGGTAATGGTAGCAGTGCCTTGGTGTAGTTGTGATGTGATGCTTTGTGTCATGTCA
This sequence comes from Ancherythroculter nigrocauda, assembly GCA_036281575.1. Taxonomy (NCBI): domain Eukaryota; kingdom Metazoa; phylum Chordata; class Actinopteri; order Cypriniformes; family Xenocyprididae; genus Ancherythroculter; species Ancherythroculter nigrocauda. The sequence continues at coordinate 162,283 of VTFQ01000658.1, forward strand.
GTTGTGCAGTCATTACTTGTATATGTGACAGGTGAGTGATGGGGAAGTTATATCTTTGAAATCTGATGGAATAGCTAATTTGAAATGATGTACATACACACAGGATGAAGTCTCCAGTTGTCACATAACCAGCCGGATACTACTGATCTTATCTCCGTAATACCCCTATTATTAGATGCATATGGTTGCAGAATAAATTCATGACAGGTGAAAATTCTATAAAATAGGGTATTTTGACAATGCCAATTAATATTGAAAACTCTTCCTTTTGCATGACGCTTCATCCACATCAATAGATGTCAGTAGAGAGTTCAAGATAACTGTGATATCGTCCTAATAAACATTTTTTTTTTTTTTTATAAAAATAACATTTTGTGTTCAACTTTTAGCAGTCTGATCAAATTATGAGCCAAAGCAAAAATCATGGTTATAATTATAATTCGCAGGGAGTTTGATTTTGATTGACAGGCAATCTAAATAATCATAATGCTGAATCCGCCATTTTGTTTGACAAACAAACCAGACAAGAGAGTTAGTAGATTAAAGGGTTAGTTCACCCAAAAATGAAAATAATTTCATTTATTACTCACCCTTATGCCGTTCCACACCCGTAAGACCTCCGTTTATCTTCGGAACACAAATTAAGATATTTTTGTTGAAATCCGATGGCTCGGTGAGGCCTGCATTGCCAGCAACGACATTTAAATCGGTTCATGTGAGTACAGTGGTTCAATATTACTATAAAGCGACGAGAATATTTTTGGTGCGTCAAAAAAACAAAATAACGACTAGGGCTGTCAAACGATTAATCGCGATTAATCGCATACAAAATAAAAGTTTGAGTTTGCATAATATATGTGTGAGTAATGTTTGTAAATAATATGTATATATAAATACACACGAATTAATGTATATATTTAAGAGAAATATGTTATTTATGTACAAAAAAATTTATTTATATATCATATAAATTATATAAAAATATAAATAAATACATATACTTCTAAATATTTCTCAAAAATATACATGGATGTGTTTGTATTTATATATATATATATATATATATATATACATAATAATTACACACAGTACACCCACATATATTAGGCAAACTCAAACTTTTATTTTGCATGCGATTAATCTTTGGCAGCCCTAATAATGACTTATATAGTGATGGCCGATTTCAAAACACTGCTTCAGGAAGCTTCAGAGCGTTATGAATCAGCGTGCGAATCATGATTCGGATCGGGTGTCAAACCACCAAACTGTTGAAATCATGTGACTTTGGCGCTCCGAACCGCTGCTTCGACACGCAGATTCATAACGCTCTGAAGCTTCCTGAAGCAGTGTTTTGAAATCGGCCATCACTAAATAAGTCGTTATTTTGTTTTTGTTTTTGGCGCACCAAAAATATTCTCGTTGCTTTATAATATTAATATTGAACCACTGTACTCACATGAACTGATTTAAATATGTTTTTAGTACATTAATGGATCTTGAGAGAGGAAATGTCATTGCTGGCTATGCAGGCCTCACGGAGCCATCGGATTTCAACAAAAATATCTTAATTTGTGTTTCGAAGATGAACAAAGGTCTTATGGGTGTGGAACGGCATGAGGGTGAGTAATAAATGACATTATTTTCATTTTTGGGTGAACTAACCCTTTAACATCGGTGGACATGAACTTGAAAAATGGTGTGTATTGACATCTTTCCACGGTTGAAACAACATACCTTCTGATGTTCATTCATGTTAATTTCATGCTATGACTAGTAGGAAAAGATGATCGGTTTGCTGTCAGTCACCACATTGGTGTGGATACTGTACTTCGGAATCACAGATTGTAGTCTTGGAAGTATGACCAAAATTAGAATTTTCACCGGAAAATGTCATCTGAACAAGTAAGTAACAAATCTGCCACTTTTGTTCTGACCAACTGAGAAAAAAAGCATTACAATAAATTGTGCTGCCAATGATGATTAAATCTAACGATCGCTTAGCTCGGATCATGTCAAACCGTGCAAATTATTATTATTGTTATACTTTGTTCTCAAATTGTTAATGTCAACAACACCAGCATTGTGTGACTATTTGTATTTAGTGTGTATTGGCATTACCTGTAGATTTCAATTTCTGTAGCCACTCCGCAGTCTGAAGTCTTTTGCTTTTGACTACAGGTGAATCTCCAGTTGTCACTGATGATTGTCATTTGGACCTTTCTGGATTATAATCCTCCATCAAAATAAGTTTAATTATTCCAGCTGCTGTGAGAAAAGGCTATAAATGATCCGCTACCTGGAATATCATGCCATATAGTCTACTAGCTGGGACTCCTTCTTTCTGTTTACAGATGTGACATAATGACGCAAAGACGAATGGCTGCATGCTTGAATTTCCAGCAGAAACCCACCAGTACTGATTTTATTATAAAGCATTATTACAAGCTTACCGTTGTGAATCGGCCTAAGGAGATAGTTTTGAACACTGGCTGGTTATATACTTGCTCAAAAATTGATTTTGGATCATTTTTAACTAAAAAAAGTTACGGACAGCAGCTTTAAAAAAGGACAAAATTTGAAAGCTGAGACTTTGTACTCTTTGCTCTGCGATGTAGCCTATTTTTCACTGCGCGAGCGCGCCACGGCTTGTTGGACGTAGCAACAGTAACTAAGTGGGCAGGTCTTTGCAAAGGGTCAATTACTTGTGGTTTCTGTTGTCTGGCTAAAAATGGACACTCATTGAGCGCACTGCATTGTGGGATATAGCATTCTGTTGAAGTGTGTTGTATATTACACATTGCTGCAGATGTAGTAGGTCATCCTTGTGTGTATTCAGGAAATACTGTGTACAGTATTCAGAAATACTGCAATTAGTATGCTATTTCAAACATATTTCTTTCATAATTTCTTCAAGTTAGACCATACTTTTATTTTGTTGGATTGTAATGAGGACCTTTGAGTTTCTATCTATATGATACGCAGTAGTTTTATCAAATGAAATGTTGAAATGCTGGTGAGTGACTCTCAGACCAGTTCTGCAGATGAAGTTCATGTGTTCATGTCCTCATATAGTGAGGCGGCAGACGCCGAAGACATTTGTGCCCTTCACAATCCTCTCCCGCAGCCTCATGGGATAGTAAATTGTCCATCCGTCGTATGCACACTTCAGAATTTGGAATTTGTGTGTAGTAGGTGAAACTGCGATGCTCATTCACACAGAAAGGCCCTTCCCAAATGGCACACTTCATGTGCACTTGCTGTCTTGTGGACTTACAATGGCTGCCCCGTGTGTGTCTGTTAAATCCACAAGACCGTAGGGTGTCCCATTTCTCATTTTAGGTTTCAGAAGGGTGTTCGCGAGCACCACCTTTGCTGCCGATGTGCACCCTTGATGCACACTTTTGCTGAGCCCGCACTGAAGTGAGCTCCACGGCAGACTTCTACCCAACAGTCAAATCGACAGTGAGTAAAAAAGTGTGGACTCGGAGGAAGATTGCGAGGGCATAGGGTTCCATTTGGGACAGGGCCAGTGTTGCCAGGTTTCCCTAAAGAAATAAGTGACCAGGGGCATATACTTCGTACGTCGCTAACTCACTTAGCTGGATTTGACTGATGGCGATTTGGCATGATCATGGATTTTTCGGTTCTTCGACGCTCATCCTGGACTTGCTGTCATAGCAACAGGTCCGTAAGCTCAAACCTGCTCGGGAGCAGGCTTATTTCATGTAAACAGGATTAGATTGCATATTTTTAAGCAGAGGTGATGCTTAAAGTCTGTCCCAGCCACTGCTACTTTCCCACAAGAGTACCCTAATGTAAACCAGGGACAATATGATTTAAAAATAAATGTGCAAATAATACTATAATGCCGTGTAGTGTCATAATATAGACACCGACAGTTTTACTCTTTGAGAGATTCATTCGTGAGGGAATAATTATGTAATAATTTTTATTGGAGTCTTACACACATGATGTACAGATGTCTATGCCGTACATGCATTTGTGCATTTGAACCGCGACAGATATTATGGGAGTGGCTTGATGAAGCACAGGAGATGCAGATAACTTGATTTTGACCCTTAAGAAACTTTTAATTAATACTGTCAAATATGCTTCAAAGGTAAATTAGTTGCTAATTACAACATTGAAATAAAAAACTGCCTGTACAAATACTAGAAATTGTGAATATAGCCTAAATAATTGGGTAATCATGTAAAAAAAAAAAAATAGTGCACATTTCATTTATCTATTATAACATTTATGTCGTTCTTCTGTCATTTATTAGCTTGGCTGTTTCCTTATAAATGTCTAGAAATTCGTCAAGTTTTTCGTCAGGTGTCTTTTCTCATTCTATGATGTCATTACGTTGCCGTCTTGACTCCAGCCAATCGCTGCATTGCTGATTGTGGTTTCGTGTATCGATACATCTGCCCTTTTCATGGAACACGAGAACACGCAGTAATCTTAGACAACTTAATCCAGATATTTTAATCCAATCTGCAAATTCGTTTGAAGAACCAAATTAGCCAGAGTTCAGTTATCACGATTAGAAGATCTGGCATCTGTCAAATCATCTCAGATGTATTAAGCGAGTTACGAAGAATATGCCCCTGGTCTGAAAAAACAAGCCCAAAATACTAGGGCTGAGTATTGACACAATTTTCACAATTCGATTCGATTTCTATTCACATGCTTTTGATTCGATTCAATATCAATTATTTTGGATGTAGTATATCAGTTACAGTACATGGCAAATTTTCTAGAGGAAAAAAATCTCTCAGCTAATGCTGTAAACTACACTAGTCAGTTGATAATTTTAACCTTCAATATTATAGATTAACTTATTTATATACAAACACAAATTATACTCAATTATGTTTTTTTAATAATAAATAAAGTTTAGATTTACATAATCATATTTCTATTTGTTTTTTTTTTTTAAATATAAACATCTAAATCATGGCTGTCATAACTGATTTATTCAAACATGCATTAAATATTGAAGAACATTAAAATGAATATGTAAAGGTGCACAGCTATATTTATCAGAATGCTGCTTTCTAGAGTTCACTTTTCTAGCTGACTAATGAGTTTATGTTCACTGAATATGTTTTTCTGAGGTAAATGTGACGTTACGTGACATTGTTTACAAGCTGTTTTATTGACGTCTTTCCGAGGTTGAAACACTGATTGAGCGATTACACGAGACATGATACGGATTTCGGTAAGTTGTACTGTATCTTTTAACATACCTTCAGATGTTTATTCATGTTTATTTCGCGCTGTAATTGGTGTTAAAGCGGAGGAGAGGATGATCACATGCGCTCGTGCTGCCACTTCTCTTTAACTGAGGCGCTAAAGCGATCTGTCACGCCACATTAAACAGCGCCAAAACGGTGTTTATTTTTTGAATCTCATAATAAGATGGACGTCATATGAAATCTTAGGGTGCGTTCACACTTGTCATGTTTGCTTCTATTGCTCGGTTAGTGCAGTTCATTTGAACATATGTGAACGCTGCCATCCGAACTCTGGTGTGCACCAAACAAGCGGACCGAGACCGCTGAAAAGATGGGTCTCGGTCCGCTTCCAAATGAACTCTGGTGCGGTTCGAATGATATATGAATGCAACACGGACCAAAGACATGTAAACGAACCAAAAACAGGAAGACGAGACCCTAAAAAGGACAGAATCCTCACGCATGTCGGTTTTTCTCATCATAGATGCGAGTTTGCCCATCACAAGCATCAGACGCGCGTCTCCATGCAGCAGATCATTTGTGTGTGTGACGGATGGATTCCCGCCGCTGTTTTGACTACTTTACACATTTTATAAGCTCTTCACGAGTTCCCAGCTGGCCAAAATACCATCACATGCAGGCTACACACACACAACGAGCGCATTTACCTCAGCAAACAGCATTGTTTTGGATGTTCGGTAAGTTCAATCTCAAAATAGGCAATACGTCATAAAATCCGACCAATCAGGTTGTGAATGTATCCCTATGCCTTAAGGTTCGGTATCTTTTGGTTCGGTGATAAAATTGCCAATCTGAACGCTAACTGGACCAGGACTAAATGTTTTTTTTTTTTCTTCTTTGGTCCAGACCAAATGAACCAAACGAACCGAACTACAAGTGTGAACGCACCCTGAGACTTTGCTTCATATCAAAAGTAACAAAGCACAAAGATTATTGTGATTTATTGGATGGGAGGCGCTACATATTCTGCTCATTCATCAACTGAAAACAGACTAGACTAATCCATTCTTGGGATTTAAGAATCGATATCGGTTCGTAAAAATGAGAATCGATTAAAATCGAGAAATGGATATTGTTTACCCAGCCCTACAAAATACACGACCCATGGTTTTGGGGGGTGGGGTCTTATTTTCCATGGATATCCAAATAATATAATCGTATTTTACAAATAAATATGTTCATTGATGGCTATGTTTTTTTTTTTTTTTTGTTTTTTTTTAGTTAAGTAATTTCTTACTATTGCATCAAAAGCCACTTGTAATGGCATACAAATGCTGAATCCAATTACTTCAGATGTCAAAATATCTTTTTGTAAGACTGGTAAAAAAAAAAAAAAAGGTACATAGTAACATACACAGTAACAGTAACATAGTCATAAAATGCAAGCATTGCTGATATGAATAGCATCACCATTCGGGCGGAATGGGAAGAGTGCTTACTTGCCTCTGACACCGCACTCACTCAAACTGATGGAGCAGTGATAGTCAGTGGCATTGATAGACAGATAAATCATCTCTAGATCATCACACACTAAATAACGATTAAGCGGTCAAACGTTTTTGTCTGAGTGCCAACCACTAAAAAGCCCAAATTCGCAGCTGTATTCTGGAAATCATCTTTAGAGAGGAGGGAGTGGGAGGAATTCATCCCCCCCAAACCAAAAAAAAAAAAAAAAAACGCAACTGCCCAAATACGAGCGACTTCTAAGGCCCTATGAAATCTGTTTTATTTTTTCCCAAATTCCATATATTTATTGTATTTTTTCTATTTTAATTTTTCTGGATTCCTTTATTTTTTTTCCATTTGAATTTCTTTGTACTCCATTTTAAAGGTTAAATTAAATTTTAGTAATAAAAAAGCATGTCTAATTAATTGAAGTCATGAAACTTATACAATTTAACAACAATCTATTAAAAGTTAAAGGTGCCCTAGAATTAAAAATTGAATTTATCTTGGCATAGTTAAATAACAAGAGTTCAGTACATGGAAATGACATACAGTGAGTCTCAAACACTGTTGTTTCCTCCTCCTTATATAAATCTCATGTTTAAAAGACCTCCGACGAACAGGCAAATCTCAACATAACACCGAATGTTACGTAACAGTCGGGATCATTAATATGTACGCCCCCAATATTTGCATATGCCAGCCCATGCTCAAGCATTAGACAAGGGCAGGACGTCTGGATCTGTGCACAGCTGAATCATCAGACTAGGTAAGCAAGCAAGAACAATAGCGAAAAATGGCAGATGGAGCAATAATAACTGACATGATCCATGATATCATGATATTTTTAGTGATATTTGTAAATTGTCTTTCTAAATGTTTCGTTAGCATGTTGTTAATGTACTGTTAAATGTGGTTAAAGTTACCATCGTTTCTTACTGTATTCACGGAGACGAGAGCCGTCGTTATTTTCATTTTTTAAACACTTGCAGTCTGTATAATTCATAAACACAACTTCATTCTTTATAAATCTCTCCAACAGCGTGTAATGTTAGCTTTAGCCACGGAGCACTATCAAACTCATTCAGAATCAAATGTAAACATCCAAATAAATACCATACTTGCGCTATTAGACATGTTGCATGACGAACACTTTGTAAAGATCCGTTTTGAGGGTTATATTAGGTCTGTGAACTTTGTTTATGCACTGTTTAAGGCAAGCGCGAGCTCCGTGGGCGGGGAGCGTGAGGAATTAAAGGGGCCGCAGCCTAAATCGGCTCATTTCTAATTATGCCCCAAAATAGGCAGTTAAAAAAAATTAATAAAAAAAAATCTATGGGGTATTTTGAGCTGAAACTTCACAGACACATTCAGGGGACACCTTAGACTTATATTACATCTTTTAAAAAGACGTTCTATGGCACCTTTAAACAAAAATGACATGTTTAGGGCTCTATAAAATGTTTTTTTCCCCTCGAATTCTATTTTATTTTTACCAAAATCTCTTTTATGTTTTCAAAGGTGCAGTAAGTGGTATTTGAACTACGCTGTTGGACATCGTTGATATTTGAAATCAACCCAAACAAATCTCTTCATTGCTCCGCCTCCAAAACTCACACTCCAATCCTAACCACCCTATTCTGAGTCAGTCTCAAACCGCTGCGGGCATGCGAGGCAAATGCACTACCAATGACGCTAAGCACCCCAGGTGAAAAAAAAAAAAAAAAAAGTACACTTCTATAATGTACTTAAAGTGCTCTATTTTCGTGCACTAATTTTGTACTTAATATACTAAAAATTCATCTTAAGAACATCTTAAGAACATCTAAGTGTACTCAACTGTGCTATTTTGAGACAGCATGAAATATGAACTAAAATGTGCTTTTAATATACTATCTCTGTATTTAAAAAATATATTTTGCTACCACTTGTAGCACACCATGGGTTCAAATGTACTATAAGTAGTGTCTAAATACATTTTTTAAATAAGTATATTATAGAAATGTACTTTTTTTTTCACCTGGGACCTCATTCTCTAGCAGTCGTCATTGCGCAGTGGTTTACCTGCTCAAATCTCACTATCTGACCACTGTTACACACGCAATGCGAGTGGATGTCTGTTTATCACAGCTGACGCGCAACAAAATGCTCCACGAAAAATAACCCCCGTTCTCTCTCCTCGACCGTCATACCCCCCCGATGCTGATGTTTTAGATGTTTGTTGTTGGACTCGGCCTGACTGACTTCCAAACAGTGGATTTGAAATATCACTGAGTCCCCCTTTTAAGTTTTCTGGATTCAGTTTTAATGGTTTACATAAATTGTAATAATCAAAAAGCATCTCTAATTGAATTCATATATTCTTATCATATTGAATTCATATATTCACAATTTCTTCACGTTAAACCGAACTTTTTTTGACAGGTTGCCATTGAAGACCTTTGAGTTTCTGTGTGTTTATGATATGACGATAGTTTTTCTCAAATTAAATGGTAAAATGCTCACAAAGTGATTCTGTAGATGAAGTTCATGCATTCATGTCCTCATATAGTAAGGCGGCAGAGGCTTTAAACACCAGTCTTTTTAAGCTTTAATATTCTCAAACACTAGTCAATATTGTGATTTGATTCATCGTAGAGCCCTACATTTGGTTTATTTATCCAAAAATGGTCAAATTTTGAGACATTCCACTTTATAAAGAAAGATTCTGTCCGCGTTTTCTGAATCGCAAAAATCATAGGGCTCACTTGGTATTTTCGGTATGGCGGTATTTGCAACATACATATCATACTCGAAATTGAATCCGGTATACCGTCCAGCGCTACTACATTGCTAAACTATTGGCAATAGAGAATGGACCTTTTTTGGCAAATTTTGCTAATGTGACCACAATTTTAGTGAATGCACTTTATGTAATCTTTATTTCTTCACTCATGAATTCACTCATTTCCATCGTGAAATTCTCACACAAAACATGATTTACCATGTTCTTTCTGGATGAAGTGGGCTAGTTTTTGGCGGACATGGGAATCAAATAGTGTCTGTCTCTCCTCCTGCAAAAGCTCTTCACAGTGACTCATCTGTCCAGCTGCTAGATGGATCGAGAATAAAAAGAGCTTATGTACCATCTGGAGATAGCGCATACTTCTTCACGGGCACCCGCTTCACATCACACACACGTAGGCTTGACTATGCCTCCTGAGTTATGTCTCCACTTTATGTTTCTCATGAGAGAAATATGTTGGGAATTACTCCTTAATGTTCCTGAAACACAATCTTTGATTACCGCATTGCTTTTTTGGTTAAGGTACATATTCTCATGATCAAAACAGGGCAGTTCAAAAGAAATTAATTAGCATTGCAAAATCATTTGAAGTGATATCATTGCCTTATCAAGTCAGTTTCGGGTTACAGAGCTTTATAAAAGGAAATTAGTCTTTGGCATTTTTACCAGTTTTAAAAAAGGAAACTAATACCCCAAAATTCACTTAATTTACTTTGTCAAGTCAAGTCAAGTCAAATTTATTTATATAGCGCTTTTACAATTTGTAATTGTTTCAAAGCAGCTTTACATATTAGAAGCACAGAAAAAAGGGAAGTGGTTAAAAATAAGCTGTACAAACAAGCGTGGTAATATGTAACATATACAAGATGGTGCTACATTAAGCCAATGTCGGCTGACTCCCAGGGGTGGAAAAAACCCCCTAGGAGAAAAACCCAGCGTGCTAACACTGGGAAAAAAGTCCTAGGAGGGAAAAAACCCCTTGGAAGATATATATAATATATGTAAATGGATATGGAGATCAAAATCTGAATTATACATTTTTATTATAGAGATTAAAAATAGATTATATATAAATATATGTAAGCGGATACGGGGATTAAAATCTGAATTATAGATGCAGCCAGAACTGGATCTGTACTGGACACAGGTTCTCCATCTGATCTGGATACGGCCTGGATCCAGCACCCGGCAAACCTCAGGATAAGCAGAGAGACAGATATTAGCGTAGATGCCATTCTTATTCTGATGTACAGGTATATCTAGTGTTATAGGAAATGTTCTCGGTTCCGGCCGACCTAATTATTGCAGCGTAACAATCCTTTAACGGATTTGAAAAATGTTAATGTATTGATAATGTGTTATGTGTATGCAAGAGCAAAGAGATGTGTTTTTAGTCTAGATTTAAACTGACAGAGTGTGTCTGCTTCCCGAACAATGCTAGGAAGATTGTTCCAGAGTTTAGGTGCTAAATAGGAAAAGGATCTGCCGCCTTCAGTTGATTTTGATATTCTGGGTATTATCAACTGGCCTGAATTTTGAGATCGCAATAAACGTGAAGGACTATAATGCATTAAGAGCTCACTTAGGTACTGGGGAGCTAAACCATTTAGAGCTTTATTTAGCTCTACTTCATTACTTTGCATGAAGTTCACACTATTTTTTATCTTTTTTTAATTTACACAAAAATACATAAAATACAATTAATTTATACAGTGTCTCGAATACACCTCTTCTATGAAAAACATGTTTTCAATTTCTGAATTAAAATTCAATTCTATATTTTTTGGGGGTATAAAATAAAAAGTGTGAAGGTGACAACTGTACTGATATCATAATTAAGAAAAAAAGGATGAAATTATTCTGCAGACAGACACAAATTTGCATTCGACTGCACTGCTTTTACTTTGTTTCTAAATGTAAAATGAACCAGACAGATTGTCTCGTGCATTTTACGGCTTTCTAAAAACGTGGCATTTAAGTTAAAAGAAGTTTGAAAAAATGCATTCCCACACATTTTTTCATTCCACTGCCCTGTTTTTAAACATATAAAAAGAATTGTTGTGCTCCAAATGGATAAAAAACCCTTTTGCTTCAGGTGCGTAGAGCCAAAAGGGTTTTTCCAAACAAGCAAGAAAATTGCTAACCGCACACTCAATTCAGTCCAGACTAAAAAAGTCTAGCTTTTTTTTTTTTTTTTTATGAAATAAACTGCATAGTGAAAAGTGCATGTGAATTAAAAGCTAGAGAAGCCTTTTAGTCTGGACTTAATTCAGTGTGAAGTTAGCCATTTTCTTGCCTGTTTTTAAACATAGAATTTTTTTCTGTGTGAACAGCCTTTAAGTAGTTTGGATTATTATTATTATTATTATAAGTCTCATAAAATATCAGATAATAGATTTTTTTTTTTTTTTTTTATGACAAGGTCAGTTGTAAACTGTCATGTGGTACAATCCCCTAAAACCAAATTATATTTATGAATTAATCATTCATATTTGTAAAAAAAAAACCTTTTACTTTGAAAAATATTTTTAAAAACAAGCAAGTTTTACATCAAGTTTTGATGAACAGGCCAAAATTTAAGTTGTTGAAATACATTTTTAAAAAGTATTATTCATTTTTATTTATTTAGTTTTAAAGTGTTACTTAACACAAAAAAATTAAATTTCTGTCATCAATTACTCGCCCTCATGCCGTTCCAATCCCGTAAGACCTTCGTTCATCTTCAGAACACAAATTAAGATATTTTTGATTAAATCCGAGAGCTTTCTGAACCACACATAGGCAGCAACGTCATTGCAACAAGCATCAAGGCCAAGAAAGGTATTAAAGACATCGTTAAAATAGTCCATGTGACTGCAGTGGTTCAACCTCTTAGGCGTAATTTGCGGGTGGGACGGGAGGGACATGTCCCCACCACTTTTTGCCAGGGTTGATATCGTCCCCACCACCCCCACATCTCGCGACCCGGATGTATCTTATACAAAAGAAACATTTCTACTCTAGTTGATTAGCAATTTGTTTGTTTGTGTTAAATAAGATGCGCTTTGGCACTGTGATGTGCTGTTTTTGAAATCATGCCGAGTCATTGCTGCCGTTTTTATGCCGCAACTGTTCTCTTGATGCTCGTGCACACTGCTCAGTCTTCACAGAGGAGCGCTTTAATATATCACTTAACACTGTCGTGGAGACTCTCTATTCGTTCCTGTGAAATCACAAAACAAAGTGCACATAAACGTGTCCCTCCCTGCTCTTGATATACAATCACTGATTAACATCTTGGTTTTAATGTGGAAGAAAAAAAAAACGACACGAGGGCGGATTAAAACCCAGAACCTATGGCATGCTTAACGAAAATTCAGAGCGTTATGAATCTTTTGTGTTGAATCAGCGGTTCGGAGCGCCAAAGTCACGCTATCCAAATTATGATAGGACACAAAAGATTCATAATGCTCCGAAGCTTAATGAAGCAGTGTACGGGTGACCCTGAATAGTCGACGATTCGATGCTTCGATAGGAGGAGCCTGATTCGACTACCAATCTCACAGTCGAATCTTTGCAGAGGTGTTAAGGCCAGAAAACACCAAGCCGACGCCAACGAACTAGTGGAGATGAAAGCAGTCTGCGGGGTTAGCTCACGTCGGCAGCGTCTGGGTCCAAAGTTGGCCTGACACACCAAACCAACGCTAAACAACCGACGGCCAAGTAGCACGGCCGTTCTGCGCCTGCGCAAGATGAAATGCCTTTCCGTACCAGCAGGTGGCAATATCTGAACAGCCAATCAGAATGATCAGATGGACCGACGAGCTCCGACCGCGATTCAACATTACGAATCGGCCGAAAAAAAAGCCAACGAGGACCAACTTCAGCCGACGGTGCGAAGCACACTGAGAAAACTTATGCTGCGTTCACACCAGACGCGACTTGCGCGAATAAATCGCGCTATTCGCACGTAGTTGGACGCTTGAACATTTTGAGTTTACTCGCTTCATTCGCGCGTGAAAATCCCTTCACAACAGACGCGAATTCGCGTCATGAGAGGGGCTCTCCCGCTCCTTTATGTGTCCCAGACTCTCCCACTGCTTTCTGCACACTTCCTCTGAATAAACACAACTTGTCAGTGAGGAAATAATTGTAAATTACAGCGAATAAGCTCAATTGGTCGTCTTTAGTTGGCTTGTAGTCTTAATATGATTATATATATATATATATATATAGCTCTAATTGAGTAAAGACCGTTTTTTACAACTTATCAGATTGTCCGACCTCCTCACTCACTTTCTTTCAAACACGATCCTTTTTATTTCTGTTTCTATAAATGTATGAAGATGTATACTGACGATGATTTTGTCCTCCATTGTTGTTTCGAAATTCTGCCTCAGCTCGCTACGTCACGTCACTACTAGAGCAAGCTCCTGATTGGTTAACGCGGCGCGGAAATTCGGCAAAGTTCAGATTTTTCAACTTGCGCGTTTCGCGCGAATCGCGCCGCAGGATGTCAATTCGCGTCTTTGCATTGACTTAACATGTAAATCACTCGCGCTTACCGCTTCATTCGTGTCTGGTGTGAACGCACCATTAGTCGGCCGACGGTCGGCTTGGTGTGTTCCTGCCTTTATGAAATGTGATATGGGTGTGCTCAATATCTGATTTTACATGCCCGACCACACGAAAATGCGTATTATAGAAGTGTGCAATGTCGTGGAATGTATACGCCAAAATGAGTTTTGGCGTGCATATGGTAGGCAGTTTTTCGCGTGCATATGATACGCACTTTATGGCACTTTATGAGGGTGAGTAATTAATGACAGAAATTTATGGGTGAACTAACCCTTTAAATGGCCATTGTCTACCTTTATTTCATGGAACTGAGCGGTGTGAACATTTTTCAAAATATCTCCTTTTGTTTTCTATGTAAGAAATAAGGTCATACAGGTTTGAAACGATGTGAGATAAAGATGTGATGTGAGTAAATAATCACAAAATATTTGATGAACTATTACTTTATGAACAGATTTAATAGTAATTGAGCTTTGCCCTCCTTATGTAAATTGTGGTATAAATCAATATTGCCAGTCTGAATCTATCCATCCCGTTCTGCTTGAATTCTTCAAGGTTGCACATTTTGTGTTATTTTCATTCCTGTCACAGTAAGATCAATCAAAGAAAAACATCCCTTTTGCAAACTGACAATCTACCACAGAGATGAACTTGTTGACTGGAGTTTTATGGACCGTAACATTGCTCCATGATTACATCAGAGTCGCAGCAATGTTTGTAGGGCACTTAATGTGATGAACCTCATGAAATAACATCATTTGAAACACAATTGAACAAAATTAGTTTGATAGTTTGAAGGAGCGTTGTTATACCTTCATGATTCTGAGGTGCGTTTTCAACCTCCTCGTCAAAGTTTGGTTTAACAGTTATTGTATTCAATCAAAAAAGAATGTGTTTTCACAGATTCTTAGTGCTTGTTAAAGGTCACTGGATTTGCTTGGCTGAAGGAATGGCCCCTAAACAAGCATAAAGTTGGTGCCTCACCATGGTGTGATTGCTTGCCGTTTGATTTCTTTTGTGACTCTTTCAAGCGTCCATTCCTCCCCCGAATGCCCCGACAACTCCTGCCCACCCCAACCCCACTCATGTTTTGTGTGCTGCTCAAACACTGGTCATGTGACTTTTGTCCCAACACAATCGCAGTGCCTCACCATTGGTCGGTCGCTTTGAAAGAGCATCAGTCTCCCTGGTAACGGAATGGCGGCACCACTTCAGATTTGTCTCCGGGCCCCTCCTAACGCTTCACACGGACTCTCACGTACCAAATCAGGTGGCTTCAACTGTCTCGCGCTCTCAGACGAGTCTTGCACTTTCTAAAGATAGCATTATAGGTGAGTAATCTGTTTTTATTGGCATGTAGGCATATAGGGCTTCATTTTTCAATGTTTTGAAGTTTCATGCAAACTTGTGGGGTGTAAATATGTTAGATTTGCAAGAGTTAGAAAAAAATAAGCTCGATTTTAGCTGTTCTGTTCCATTTAAGAGATGTTTTATAACACAAAACTGTTGGCTTTTGGAATTGCGCAGGAAACACTTTGCCAAGAAATGCTTCTTGATGGTGCTTCTCTGTAAAGTTTTCGTGTTTGTTGTATAGCTTTGAATGAAAAAGTATGGTAGTTGAGTATTTTTATGATCTTTTTTAGAGAAGGTCCGGTTGTTGCCTCCAAAATGTATGACTGTCATTGCATTAGATTCAAAATATCAAACCAAGAACTCTAAAAAATGCTGGGTTAAAAACAACCCAATTTGGGTTAAATATGGACAAACCCAGCAGGTTGGGTTAAAGGGCACCTATTATGCTCTCTTTCACAAGATGTAATATAAGTCTTTGGTCTGGTCAAGTTTCAGCTTAAAATACCCCACAAATTTGGCCTTATTTGGGGGTGAGCAAAAACATGCCTTTTACTATATTACTATATTGCTGGCTAAAAAAAAAATCCAAAATTGGTTGAAAAAAATGGCTGGGTGAAAACAACCCAATCCCTGGGTTTGTCCATATTTAACCCAGCATTTTTTAGAGTGTAGTGGTATCTGAAAACAAATGCTGCTAGCACAGTCTTTCAGCAATTTGTAACTATTTTGACTTGTTGCAATTTCATATGATCTCATTCGTACGGTTTTGTATGATCTGCTCTCACCCCACTTGAGCGAGAAGGTTTCGGCTTGGAGTTAGGACCGTCGTACAAATGTTGGGTTAAAACCAACCCAAGTTGGGTTGAAAATGGACAAACCCAGCAATTGGGTTGTTTTAACCCAGTGGTTGGGTTAAATGTTTGCCCAAAGTGCTGAGCATTTTTATATAACCCAACTATTGTTTAAAATTACTATATGGCTGGCTTAAAATGAACCCAAAATATCAGACACACAATTACTAGAGGCAACAATAATAATGAAAAGGTGAACCTTTATTAATAAGCAATTTAATAAATGCTTATTGTTATTATTCATGAAACCTATTAATAACTGTTCATTTATTAAGCATGCATGTTAAATTCCAACATACTTCGGGTTCATTTTAAGCAAGCAATACAGTCATTTTTAAACAATAGTTCAGTTAAATAAAACTACCTAGCAGGTTGGGCAAACATTTAACCCAACCACTGGGTTAAAACAACCCATTCGCTCCGTTAAAATGAACCCAATTGCTGGGTTTGTCAATTTTCACCCAACTTGGGTTGTTTTTAACCAAAGACTGAATGACACAAGAGGCAATATGGCGGAATAAGTCCCGCCTTCTAAATGAGAGCCAATCGGCAATTGGTAAAGTCATTGCATCACTGCAGCGGCCGTTAGAAGCTCCGGTTCCTATAGAAACAGTCAGACATGCGCCTCCAAAATGAGACACAAGAGACACATACTTAGGTCTGCACATGCGCATTAGCCCGATCCAGCCTGAAAAATGCTGTTTTTTTTGGTCATGATTCGGGCATTTAAAAACACAATTAATGAGACAGATGTTGTCAGATTTCATTGGTGATTTCAAATATGAAATTTAATCGAAAGCTTGAATAGGAGTTGAACTTGCATGCCCGAGAGGCGTTTCAAAGATGGCCGCTGAGTGAAACGACTTGTCTTAAAGGGACTTTGTTTTAACCCAGCATTTTTTTTAGTGTGTACTTAGTTTTTCATTCAAATCGTAAATTTTACGATCATATTTGGTCCCAAGGTCATTTGTAAAGGATATGTTAATTTATATAATATAATATAATATATATATATATATATATATATATATATATATATATATATATATATATATATATATATAATATTATTATTATTATTATTATTATTATTATTATTATTAATAAACCTTTTATTTAACCAGGAAATAAATGACTTGATTTAAAATCTCTTTTAGAAGAGGGTCCTGGCCAAGACAGGCAGCACATTTAGTTGAACATATAACAAATACATTAATTTACATATACAGAAATACACAAAATCACTCAAAAACAATTACAATCAAATGACTCAGAAACTAGATCCTTTAAAATACCCTTAAAAACATTGTGATACCAACTCTTTTAAACATAATTTGTCTTGAAACTGGTTCCAATCAAATGGAGCAGCATAGCTAAATGCCCGTTTACCCATATTTGTGTGAACTTTCGGGATGTTTAAAAGATAATAGTCTTGTGAGCGAAGACCATAATTCTTTACACCTTTCTGAATAATACTCTGCTGTAAATACGCAATGAATACGTAAATAAGATGATTTTATATATAAATAAGTAAAAGTGCTTGAGTCTACGAGATGACAACACGGGCCAACCAACCCGAGAGTACAGTAAACAATGATGGGTAAGGGCTCTTGAATTAGTGATGAACCTTAATATATACATGTATACAAAGTATGTGGAGGCACTTTTGAATCCAACAGCCTGGCTATCCGTGTCTGCCATTTTAAACCGTATATCTGTTGTATATTTTAAAACCAACAAACTTCTTATTGTAAAGTGTTTTGTTTTAAAAGTGCTTGCATATATTTCTTTAAAATAAATTGCATTTGATTTGTTTGTTTTTTGTAAAAAATATGACTCATGTCTAAACACTTTCTGGGCACACAGTTTGTGTGCAATGTATTATATAATCATTCTTTTGTATGTTGTTGAGGATCTAAGTACTTGTTGAATGACATGGCGTCATTACTAGTTGCTTGATATTCCTGTTGACCTGTTGCCCTCAGGAATGATTCCTTGTCTGGAATCCACCCAATACTGTCATTTACACAAACCTGCTTTTATTATCGTCTCTCTCTCTCTACCACCTACAGCCTAACAAAGCTTCATTCATTCTGAAGATGTGCTGGCTACAATTCAGTAACATCTGTTGGATACGTTTTGAAATGTGTATGACATTTGGGTATCTGGATCTACCAACGAATTAACAAGACTAATTTTGAAGAAATGGAACAAAAACATCTTTATATGGGTCTGCCGCACTGTCTGTAGCTCTTTGATGGTGATGAAGGATGAGAGTGAAATGTTTTGAAAGCGTCATTGTTCTCTGTGTTTGGATATCTGTCAGACAGAGCTGGGGGGCCTTTGAGAGATGAGTTCACATGCCTTTTGTTTCTTGTGCCCCGTGACCCCCAGGCACATGACAGGTGATTTTGTTCATACTCCCCTTCCTGAGCTTTTGAAAGCATTTCTGACAGAAAGAAAAAACAACCGACCCACCCAAAACTGCACTTCCACATTTTGTATCTCTGGCTTGGAGACGTGACCTTGAAGTTCTCAATGCTGTTTTACTGACTTAGGCCCTGTTTAAACCTGGTAATAAGATGCGTTTTTTTTTTCGATCGGATCACAAGTGGACGAGGGAAACGCATTCCTATTTTCACCTGGTGTTTTAATTCATCTCTTTTGTCCACTTCTGTCCTGATTTCTTTGAGGGGAGGGTCTATATGTGAGTAAATGAATGGGTTTTTCAGATCTTCCAATCTAATGGATGAAATAAGCTTGCACAATTTACATATGAAGGTGAAAGGAGACGGTGGAAAACATAAGGAGAGCATCAGCTTTTGTTTCTGCTCTGACAGCCACAAGACCAGCTGAACGCTGTGAGTGTGTGTTAGAAATCAGAATGGTGAGAGAACATTGTGCTTGGTACATTTTTAGTCTTCAAACCAAATTTAGGTCTTCAGTCGACAGTTTAAATCCCGTCTGGCTAGTGCGCTTCCCATAATGTTTACACGTTAGTTCAGTAGGCGGTCTTTTGTGGCTGTTTGAACGCATTTGACCACTTGAGCATTTACACTACGAAAGCAATACAGTCAAATGCATTTTCGACTACCTCTGAAAGTGGTCGAAAGTGGACAAGCTCAAAACGTTTTAGATCCCGGTTACACCTGTATTTAGCGTCATCCACTTGTGATCCAATCGACCAAAACACATCGTTATACCAGGTGTAAACAGGACCTTACAGTACCAAAGAACTCCAGGTGCACAGCTAGTTAGATGTTTTTGACAAGAGAAGCATTACTGTTGTCATTGGTTAGGGATTTGCTGGTCTTAGCTGGTTTAGTTGGTCTCCCGGCATGGCCAAGCTGGTGTTTATCTGTTGTATCTGGTTGTCCAGCTGGTCTTCCAACCTGATAAATACTCAAAACTCCTCTAAAACCAACAAACAGACCAGCTTGGCCCAGGCTTAGACACCAGCTAAATATGCTGCTAAAATTTATGTGGAAACCTATCAATTTAATGCACGCTTACTAAATAAAACTATTCAGTTCGTTCTAAAAAAACTTATGAATGGTAGTATATATGGACACTGTAAAAGGGATATATGGATGTTAATCAGATGAGATCTAACAGATACACTGTAAAAATGTTTATTTTTACAGGAAAAAACAAAAAAACTTGCAGCTATGGTTGCCAGAATATTTCAGTAAAAAATACTGTAAAAATGCAAACATGTTTATAGAACAGCCTGTAAATTTTAGTTTCAAACTGTAATTTACAAAAAAAAATTACACTTTAAACTGGTAAATCCAGAAGCGAGGCCATGTTTCTACTTAAATCTGTTTTGTACTTTTAAAATATACTGGCATCACCGTAATAACATAAAGAGAAACCCACATGAAGTTCATCACAAGTAACTTTTCCACAAGCTGAGGAAAATACTATATAGAAAGCGCACATGCACACAAACACAAAACAAACACCATAATGGTAACAATGATACTAAAAAAATGCAATAAACTATAATTTAACAACATAAGATGCAATATAAAACCCTACTGCACATAACTGAAAACAAAAAACTATGAAGAAACATATTTATTAAAATTAAAAGCCATCAAATGTGAAGTGTTTCACAGGAAAATCTGGGAATGTCATTTTATGGCTTTTTACTGTAAATTTTAAGATGATTTGTTGTTTTTACTTCAAAAAGAGTATAACAGTATTTTACTGTAAAATTACACAATGTAAGGTTAGATCTATTACTGTTTTTCTCTGTATGTAGTATGGGAACTTTTAACCAATTAACAGGTTTTTACTGTCGCATTTTACAGTTAAAATTACAATCATTTTTACATAAGCAAAATAACTAACATTTTATTGTATAAACCTAGGGATGAAACAATATTAAAGTTCTGGCTGATACTATAATTATTTTCATGTTATGGCAGATTAACAGTAAATGGCCAATAGTAAAATTCTATACATTTTGTCTAAATAAATTTAATTGTAAGATCTAAAATAACTTTTTTTTAAGTGCTACAAGTAAATTCTTGCATCACAACAGTGGAATATGCAGTATGAAAATGAATATTCATCTTGAGAGTTGCCAAAGATTCAGCAGAGTACTTTTTAAATATTATCTTTAAGTAGGTTGAAGCAAAGGTCATTTAAATGTAAAAAAATAAGCATTCACAATTAAATATAAGTATAGGCTAATACCAATAAATGGAGAAGAAAAAAAAAAAAAACCATCAGCAAAATCACAAAACTTCCTGTTTATTCTTTTCCAGGGAAAATGACTCAACATTCTTTCATCCTGAATGGGCACTTTCTCACTGTGATTCTGACAGAATCGTCAGAATTAATTAGTTAAACAGTTTTTTTTGTTTGTTTTGTTTTGTTTTTTTCAACTTTGGTTTGAGGAAATAAACTAAGTATAGTGGCATGAAAGTTCAGATTGTTAACCTATTGCTTTTCTGGCTTATAGACTTATAGACTTTTGTGGTTCTGAGTGTTTTAGTTCGAGCTTAACTTCTGTTGAAAGAAGTTATTTCTTCAAACTCTTAGATATTGTTGAATATATTTTGCTTCGGGTGCGTGTTTAAAATAGACCTGAAACTCGAGCTGTTTGGAATTGTCTTGAGCCTAAGGAGAAAACTTTTATTGTTGACAATGAGATTTGGGGCTGTGCTTTACTGAGTTATAGGAGTTTAACTGCAAAATGAGAAGTGTAAGTTTCACTGCACACAAATTCCAGCAAACGACAAAGAACTCTGTCATCATGTGGTGACCGTAATGACAGAGCCGGGCTATATTTAACCGCGCTGCCTATAAACAACAATCAAGCGGTGCTACCTTGTATTGTTTCTGCTTTTACTTCTTCCTGTACTTGATGCCAAAGCTAAGCATTGCGATTTGTGGAGAAGCTTTATGCATGTGTGTATATCACTGTTCCAAACCTAGATTGCATTTTTAAAGCATCATCTGTTACCTCCTGACTCAAAGGTTGTTCCAATCCATTTTGGATTTTCAGTTTTAGAATTTGGATTCTGCTTTTCTGTATATTTCAATACTGCTAAAGAAACTCAACTTGATTCTTGTGCTGATGTTAATATGTACAAAAATGCACTCTGAGTCAGAGTGTTCATAATTAAAAAATAAAAAATCATTTAAAAATCACGTTTATTAAAACACATGTGCCAAGTTCTTATAAATGTATTCTTTGTATTCACTTTGGTTTAATGGTTTTGAAAAACTGTCATTGGCATTTTCAAGACAAATTTAAATTTAATGACTCGTATATCTTAATTGTAAAATAACATAAATCTTAATTGTTAATTTTAAAAAAAAATGTTTTATTTTTTATTTTTTTTAAATTTCAAATATTTTTTGTGCATAAATGCACATTTATAAATGCATATATTATATAACGCGCTCGAAGTGGGCCAGTAAGCATTGGTACACAGTACAAGTGTTGTGCCGAATTTCGACTCCCTGCCAAATTATTACCCCCCTCGCTGAAGTCGCTGTCTGATTGCCTTATCTTAACCCCACCCCTAATCCTAACCCCTCCCCCACACCTAATACTAAACCTATACCAATACTAGGGAGTAATAATTTGGCAGGGGGTAGGAATTCGGCACACCAGCACTTCTATATTTTAAGCTGTGTCGTACCCTCACTTTTTCTTAAAATTGTGATTAGCTCCACAATCTGTACACGAATTTGTGATCGCTTCAGTCCCCTTTAAACCTCGTATGAAAATGGCAGCGGGCTTTGGCTCCTTCCTGTCTTTATTATCTGAAGAGAAAAAGGTGTGTGTTTATCAATGGATTTTTACTATTTCTTTGTCGTAAATGCTGTTTTCATAATGTGATGCGGGAGCGATACCAGAATTTCCACTGAGTTCATTGTTTTCCTCCAGCGAAAACAGAACGCGGAGACACTTTAGAAAATGTTATTTTCATTGGAAAATTAAATTTTTAAATCAAACCGTATTATTGTGGATGTGGCGTTAGATTAACATCATGCACAGAAATTATTAAAGACACAATTACACTGTAAAAATTATTTGTTGGTTTAACGTAAAGTAGCCTAACCTGGTTGCCTTCAGTTTTTTTTTTTTTTTTTTTTTACGTGCACAGTCGAATACACAGCCTTGCAAAGTATACTTAATTTGACTTGTATACGTACACAGGCATTCGACGCATGCACAGTTTTGAGCAATCTCTCGCCATGAATTACAACCCATGTAAACATCTTTGTATTCTTTCATGCAAGAGTTGTACAAATGAGGGTACTTTCTAACCTCTTCGCACAATCTGTCGTCTATATAGGCCTCCATTGTCGCTGTAGCTCGCATGTGTTCCCGTCTGTTCTGTTTATGCAGTTTTTCTTTGACTACCTTGTGAATCGACACCCCAGGGCATGGTTGCCACCTTGTGGATAATCTAATTACTGCAAAAACATTAAATGTGCATGTGCAAACTGCGCGTACATGTATGCACTGTTACAAAAAAATACAGTACGGCCATACTCTTCTGATGACGAAATTCGCGTCACACACACTGTACGAGTTTGAGTTCATTTAAACTATAATTTTGAGTTGATACAAAAAGAGATTAGTTATTCAACAGAAACTCAAAATATTATGTTACCTGAACAATGTTTGTGAAGCTAAGCTGATTTGACAAAAGATTTGTGAAAAGTTGTAAAAATCTTTTTTTTTTTTTTTTTTTTTTTACAGTGCAGCGGCAGCCACTTTGAATTATAGAAGTGCAAATTGATAGATTCATGTTCTGTTTACAGTAAAATAAGGTTTGTCTATATTCTAAATTAATATTAATGCATATGATCTGCTTAGTTAAAATGATTTGAAATTAAATCAATATTCTTAACTTAATAGGTACTGTAGAATCTGTACTGTTTCTGCCTACACAAATATACAAACAATATATTAAATGTATTTTTAAAGCTACTTTTTCCAAGAATTTCATCCTTTTAATGAGGTGTTTTTCTTCTTTCTTCATTATGTGAAAGAAAAGTCAGACACCATTTAAAATCACAACCTGTTCACACAATGTTGGCATGCCTGTTCCAATTATGGGCTGCTTTTTTCTTTTTCTTTTTTCTACTGTCAAGGTCAGATTGTTTCACTTCCCTCCTGAAGAAGAGCTTTGCCTGTTATTTGTAACAAGAAAGATGCATGTAATCCAAAGTTCATTGCCTTACCAAAAACAGTTATCCAAAGTCATTAGTGTATATGTGCAGTTGAAGGAATAGTTCACGCAAACAAGAAAATCTCACCCTCATCTTGTTGGTTATGTCTGAACACAAATCTTATTTGATTGCTTACAATGAATAGTGCGGACAGTCTGCCTGAAAAGATCTGATTTGAGAAAAAAATCCAATTTGCCTGCAGTCTGAACAGCTTAATTCCCTTAATCGTAGTAAAGCATTGTCATTTAGTGTTCAGTCACTGTTATGGGTTGTTAATAAAGTATGCAGTGGTCTGTTTTGAGCTCAGCACACCTGTCCATGTTTTGTCCACTGATCTAAAGAGACTTTAGAGTGTCTCTGTCATTGGATTCTTCAAAGTGCACCTGTGCTTTGAAAACATCTCCTGGACGAATGCTGAAATCTGTTTGAGGGAAACTAATGGGTCACATCTGCTCAGTTTTATGTTGAAAAAAGTTTAACCGCTGAGCATCCTTTTCTTTACGATGGAATATTTATTCTTTTACAATGCACCCAACAGCTTTTGTTTGCGAATGGAAATACAATGACAAGATAGATTAGGTAAGGAAGCGTTCCTATTTAGGCCAATCCTTTTGAATTTAAGTTGTGGTTCTTCATAAAGTAGGTCATGTGGTTATCAGCCATGTTTTCTGATGTCCATATCATCAAATGATAAACAAACAAACAAATTGTACTCTTGAGAAATCTTTTTAACCCCTTAAACCTGAAGTGTGCCACCAGCAGTACACCACCCCCCATGAAAAAAATCATAGTCAAATTACTAGGCAACCACTGACAGGAATAACACAAAACAGTTATCATTTTTAAAGCTTAGAAACTCAACTTTATAATGCATCCAACTATTTTGAACAATTCTTAACAAGTGCTGAGTCATCCCGCTAAACCGGAGTGTACCGCCGGCGGGCGCCACCTAGCTATGAAAAAATTAATAATCATATTTTCAGAACTACTGAAAAATCTTTTGTTTCGAATCAGTGGTTCGGAGCGTGTATCAAACTGCCAAAGTCACATGAACCATTGAAATTTCTTAATGTTTCGAAACACTTATGACATAACGAAGCCTCGTTTACTAAAATCACGTGACTTTGGCAGTTTGATACTAGTGTTGCACGATATACCGGTACTAGAAAGGTATCGCGATACCCTGCTTTTAAAATCGGTCCGGATCTTCATTTTATTAGTACCGGTACTTTGAGTGCCAGCTGTATTTCCTAAAGTGCGACAGCAGGGGGCAGTGTGAGTGCAGCGCACTGCTTCTAAGGCAAATTGAGTGCGTTATGATGACGAAACGAGAGGTATGGTTACATATACAGGTGCTCTTGCAGACCGTCCACAAATTGTTGAGAAAGCAGATGCACGAAGCGAAATATGGCATTATTTTGATTTGCTTACATTGCCGACAGCCAGGGCAAGCCCACAGACACCACAAAGCCCGACTGCAAAAGATGTTACAAAATAACGCAAGCGAAGGGAGTCAAAAGCATCTTGCCGACAAACATCCCGATTTGTACAAAGAATTTAAAGAGCGACAGGTTAGTGTGATACCAGCATTATGTTTATGCTAGAAGTGTTTATGCTAGAAATATGTGTTATTTATTTATTTTACTCGTGCAAGCAGAACTCCGCAAAGGGGTGTATTATTGAGTCTTGAGTTTAATAAGTGATATCTGGTTGCAAAAATAAAATTAATTTAAAAATACATAAATATGTGAAGGGTATATACAGTTATTTTAAACCAATTTATGCTTTAATAACATTGCTCTAATTATTTACAGTAATATAATTTTTACAATAATCTTACTGTCAAAAACACCTAAATGTATAAATAATTTACAATTTTATTGAGCATGAAAATAATAAACATTAAAAATTATATTAAATCTAGCTCAAATCCAGATTTATCAGCCTGCACACTGAAAGAAGTTCTGTCATATGTTATTTATTTACTTTTTCTGCTGTTTTAGGTTTTTGCCATAGTATCGTTTAAGTATCCGTATCGTGACATTTAAGTTGGGTATCGTATTGAAGTCAAAATTTTGGTATCGTGACAACACTATTTGATACACGCTCCGAACAACTGATTCGAAACAAAAGATTCGTAAAGCTTCGAAGCTTCATGAATCAGTGTTTTGAAATTGCCCATCACTAGATATTGTTGAATAAAGCTGTTATTTTGTTGTTGTTTTTTGATGCACAAATATATTCTCGTCGCTTCAAAACATTAAGGTTGAACCACTGTAGTCACATGAACTGTTTTAAATATGTCTTTAGTAGCTTTCTGGGCATCTAAAAGTGTTAATTATCTTGTTGGCAATTTTTTTTTTTTTTTGATTTTATCACAAAAATTTGTGTTCCGAAGATGAACGAAGGTCTTACGGGTGTGAAACGACATGAGGGTGTCACAGAATCACAGAATTTTCATTTTGGGGTAAAATAACCCTTTAACTCCTAAGTAGTGCTGAGTTATTTGTTGATAAATAAAAAAAATGTTTTTCATAAATTACGAAAAACTTTTTTGTACTATGTACTGCGTTGTGTCAAAAACATCAAACAGCTCAGATAATCATGTCATATGTCATTTAAAAGGTCTCATGGAGTAGAATACAAAAAGCATAATTGTTTTGGGCTTTGACTAAACTTGAGCGAGTTTTTGTATGTGAAGCCCAGCAAGACCCATATGTAAATGATATACGGATGTGGCATTTATGTCATGTTTTCACTTGTAAATTCATGAAACATGCTCCGATAGTGGAAAATGACACATCATTATTTACAGCAGATTCTCACAATGTCCAAAATCAACATAAACCATTGCGTCGATCACGAGATGTTCCTCACGGAGTTACGACACATAAAACTTCACCGGCGCACAGCTAAGTTAAAGCAAATGTAGCTTTCAAGTGAGGTTTCTGGCTCGTAATTTCATAAAACTCTGATCGTGAAAAATGGCACATCATTACTTACATTGGATGCTCCTGATGAAGAAAGATATGTAAAATTATATATTTTTTTGTCTTTTATCAGCAGTTCTAAAAATGTATAAAGTTTTCTATCAAACGATACCTACCTTTTTGACCCTCCTTGCTATAGTTTTGGAGTTATGAGTCTTTACTTTGTGTATGTCACTCTAAAACAACTCTAAAAATGCCTTCAGGACTTAAAGGGTTAAAATGATAAACTCACATGAGATACCAGTTTTATTCTGCAGTTGGACCTCCTCATAGAGGCTGGCATTTTGTGATCACATGGCCAGATGAATACCGCTCGCTGTAGCACATCCTAAATTTTGCAGAGTTAGGCATTTTGTTGATCCTGGAACAAAATTCCTGTTGAAAATTTTGTCCTAACCATATCCCTACCCCTAAACTTAACCCTACCCATACGTTATCCCTAAAATCAGAGGGAAAAGATGAACAAAACTGATGTTAACTTGGTTGTAAAGCGTAAACTTGGCCCACAAATCTGTTTGTTTGATTGGAATGTTGTTCCAGGATTAACAAAGATGCAGAGCTGCCAATTTAGCAATTTTGTCGCTATAGATATAGCAACTTCCTCGCCCCTTTTGAGACTTTTTTTTTGTCAAAAGCCTAGCAACTTCTTGGACAAACCTTATCTAGATTCCATGTCTCGCCCACTATATTTATATTAATATAGATCAGTGGACTCGCCAGTTTGACGTCATCTAGCGACATTTAGCGACCAGTTTTAGCTACTTTCAACTGAAAGCAATTGGCAACACTGCAAAGATGTTAGTCTAGGAACATGTTGCACTTGGTGGAATAAGGTTCTGCATCTCGTCACGCTCTCATTATTGTACGCTTTTCTTTGGCAAATTAGTATTTGGCATCCACAACAATAGGTGGCAATATGGAGTTCAAGACAAATTGGCTATGCAAAAAATTATTCGGTGCACATTTAATTCACGCATTTTGAAACGGGATTGTAACCCGAAACTGAGGGAATGCGGCTCCAGAAAGCGTGGGGGGTCTGAGATGCCGCGGGGGATGGGGCGAGATTACAGGTTTAAGAAGTTGCCCTCAGGAATGCTTCAAGGGTGTCAGTGGAACGTAAAACAGATAAAACCAAGAGTTATAACCACCTTTTAATCCCTTAATGTTGGACACTTTAAGGCTAACCCTGCCTCAATTCACACTTTACTAAATTAGAAGAGATTGTTTATCGTAGTGGCAATGAACTCCACGTGTTGATCATACACTGCTGTTATAAAGCATTGCATTGTTATCATGGTGCAGAAGGTAATTGTATTGCTCTTGGTGTACAAAGCGAGAGGACGCATTAATAATTGACTGCTGGTTTTGTTGTGTGTGCATGTTTATGTGTCGTCGTGTGGACAAATCAGGCCAAAGGCTCAGTTGTTACTCATTACATTGTTAATGTGACAATGTTGTACAGGGCTATAGATAACAGCTGTTTACATCGTATGGTTGAATTTCAGAAACATGTCCATGCAGGTCACATTTCCCAACTTCAGAAGAAATACAATTATATTTTGCCTGAATAAAATGAAGCTGATTTAGTCATATTATTTGCATTGTTTTTTCACATTTACCAAATTCTTATTACCACAGTACATACAAATTATATATTATGTGGAAGCTTTTATACATCATGCTAGTACTTGTACTGCCTTAAAGAATTAGTTCTCTTGGGAAGGAAAATTAGCCCAAGCTTTACTCACCCTCAAGCCATCCTAGGTGTATATGACTTTCTTCTTTCTGATGAACACAATCTGAGTTATATTAATAATATCCTGACGCATCCAAGCTTTATAATGGCAGTGGACCAACTAGTATAAAGCTCAAGAAAGTGCATCCATCCATCATAAACGTACTCCACACGACTCCAGGGGTTAATAAAGGCCTTCTGAAGCAAAGTGATGCATATGTGTAAGAAAAATATCCATATTAACCAAGTTATAAAGTAAAATAGGGAAGGCGGAGGACATAGAGTAAGCTTTTTGAACTGCGAGAGGCATTACACTTTCTTCATAAGTTGAATATGGAAGGCGGTCTGGAGGAAGCTAGATATTTTACTTATAACTTGGTTAATATGGATATTTTTCTTACACAAATGCATTGCTTCACTTTAGAAGGCCTTTATTAACCCCCCAGAGTCGTGTGGGGTACGTTTTGCTTTGGATGGATGTACTTTCTTCAGCTTCATACTCGTTGCCCCCCGTTCGCTGCCATTTATAAAGCTCGGATGCATCAGGATATTATTTAATTTAACTGTGATTGTGTTCATCAGAAAGAAGAAAGCCAAGTACACCTAGGATGTGTAAAACCTGGGGTAATTTTCATTTGAAAGTGAACTAATCCTTTAAAATTTATGGATAACCAAATATTAAATAAATAAATATATAAATGATTGAGTAAATAAATAAATATTTGTCTCTTACAAAATATATAATGCATAAGTAAATGATCCAATTGGGCAATATATATATATATATATATATATATATATTGTTTACACATTTTAGCCTTTAGATTTCTTTATTTTTATTAATCTATAAATGTATTAACAATGCATTTAATCATTATATTTATCCATTTATTTCATTCATTAATTTAGAGATTAAACAAAAATCTCATTCAAAATATCAAATTGTGCCTAGGATTATTTTCATCACTGTATTATAATAATGAGAATCTAACAAGATCATTATGAATAATGAGAATCATAAACTCGAAAGTAAAACATCTGGACACATTACAGTAATGAAAAATGATCAGGAAAATGAGCTGAAACATCTTAATGGTCCTATAAATTGGCTTCATTTTCTTAATGCAAAACAATGTATTTCTTATTTGTTTTTGGGTTGTAATATGACACCCACATAACCATCATGTTTTGTGATGGAGCTGTCTGCCCACTTGGTTTTTGCTGTGTTGTTTGGTTTCAGTGGGAAGCTGATGGTCCAGTTTCAGTGTATCGTATGTGTGTTTTAAGCACTCGTCATCTACAACAGTGCGCACCATTATCCATTGAAAGGAGATCTCATTCGTGATGTTTCTTATCTCGATTGTTTCTCCTAGATAGGCAGTGAGATAAAATGGAGAATTAAGTCTTATTTATTTCTAATCCGAGACAAAACAGAGACCTCCATGAAGTCTTCTGAACTGTGAGCAATAAAACGTTCCTCTGGGTACCGAAAGTGACCAAGATCTGTTTGAATAGCTGAACATGTGACTTCCGTCGCAAGCATCTGGTTACGCTCACACACACAGATAGCGGAGTGAAAAAAAGAAAAGAAAAAAAAACACCTTCTAATGCTCACTCGTGCCAAACACATCAAGATAACAGAAATACTAAAATTTCTCTTTGGTGACACTTTACCTTATTGTAAAGTGTTAACAGCATTTCATACAAATAATGTGTTGTTAATAATGAATAACATTTTTATTTCTGTTAGGATTATGTTTGTGTTAGCAAAATTAGCAATTATAATTAGCTCTGTAGAAAAACAATAGAGGTCTAAGTATGTCCTCATTAAGGTAACTATATAGATGGGTGTGGGTGTGAAGCACGTCGATAGTGAGGGGACAGAAACTGCTCAAAACAAAACAAGACACTCCTCCTACCTGGAGACGGGGGCGGAGCTTTGGATGTCAGCAGAGTTCACTGAGGCGGGGAAAGAGAGAGGGAGAGAGAGCTGCAGATGTGAGTGGGAAGTGCTGTCAGACGGCGGAGCATTCTTGAGGAGCGTTAAAGAGCAGAACACACACACCATCCTAACGGAAGACCTGCACGTCTGTCTCAGAGGAACTAGAGGAAGTATCTGCTTTTATGTGGAAGTAGCAGGCAAAGCCAAGAGGAATTTTATATTTATGAAGTAAGAAAACTGTCCTCCGCATGTTTGCTTGCAGTTGTAAATCAAGGCTTCAAATCAACCTGTTGGTCCTGAGCCGCTGCTAGAGCGTGAGACGTCTGTTAGAGCATTGAGATTTCAGGGACTCAAATTATTTTACACTAAGCTTTGTTCAGAGGAAAATTTTATTCCTCAGATGTTGCTCTTTAATTGCTCGGGAGACTTAATAGAGGTCTTTGTTATATTTCATTGAAGCTTCAACACTTTTTCAGATGTTTCTCCTTGAATAGACATGAATGAGAACTATAAAATGAATGTGGATTTAGCCTATCTCGCATAATTTGGTTTTAGAAGAATCTTGGCAAATCTGAGCACAGTTCGAGACATTGTTGAGATTTATTCTGAAACTATTCTGAGAAGAAAAATCTGAGCAGTACACTTGAGCAAAAGTCTCGCATTGCTCTCCATTTAATTTCATTTCTGTATAGAGATGGTCGGGATATTAAAGGGGGTAGTTCACCCAAAAATGAAAATTTGATGTTTATCTGCTTACCCCCAGGGCATCCAAGATGTAGGTGACTTTGTTTCTTCAGTAGAACACAAATGATGATTTTTAACTCCAGCCGTTGCCGTCTGTCAGTCGTATAATGTGTGTCAATGGGAACTTCGTCTATAAGAGTAAAAAAAACACGCATAGACAAATCCAAATTAAACCCTGCGGCTCGTGACGACACATTGATGTCCTAAGACATGAAACGATCGGTTTGTGCGATAAACCGAACAGTATTTATATCATTTTTTACTTCTAAAACACCACTATGTCCAACTGCGTTCAGCATCCGGTTGGTGAGGTCAGAAAACGTGTTCTGATGACGGAAGTGATCTCTCACGCGTATACTTCAATGAGTGCTAGACATCACTGCCGCTGTCAGAGCGCGATCAGACCTCACTAAGCGAATGCTGAACACAGTTGGACATAGTGGTGTATTAGAGGTAAAAATTATATAAATACTGTTCGGTTTCTCACACAAACCGATCGTTTCGTGTCTTAGGACATCAATGTGGCGTCATGAGCCACAGGGTTTAATTTGGTTTTTTTGACTCTTATAGACGAAGTTCCCATTGACATGCATTATACAACTGACAGACGGCAACGGTTGGAGTTAAAAATCATCATTTGTGTTCTACTGAAGA
This sequence comes from Ancherythroculter nigrocauda, assembly GCA_036281575.1. NCBI lineage: Eukaryota > Metazoa > Chordata > Actinopteri > Cypriniformes > Xenocyprididae > Ancherythroculter > Ancherythroculter nigrocauda. The sequence goes on from VTFQ01000658.1 coordinate 194,305, forward strand.
AACAAAGTCACCTACATCTTGGATGCCCTGGGGGTAAGCAGATAAACATCAAATTTTCATTTAAAGGGATAGTTCACCCAAAAATGAAAATTATCCCATCTTTTACACACCCTCAAGCCATCTTAGATGTATATGACTTTCTTCTTTCAGTCAAACACAATCGTTATATTAAAAGTATTCTGGCTCTTCCAAGCTTTATAGTTAGTAACCGATATTTTGAAGCCCAAAAAAGCACATTCATCCATCATAAATTAATCCATACGACTCCAGGGGGTTAATAAAGGCCTTCTGAAGCGAAGCGATAGGTTTTTGTTAGAAAAATATTTATAACTTCATAGACTATAATCAGTCCGCGTGTTCACGAGAGAGTCAAGTTCTGGCGTATGACATAGGATGTAGGAGTAGCGTAAACTTAGGTGAGAGTCGACGCCTCTTGCGGTTCAAACAAATAGGGCTGGACAACAAACTCAAGCTCCTCTGACATTTCTCTTTAAAAACTCTCATTTTAGACTTCTAATTCGTGACCGGTGTTTTGTTTTGCTCTATCCTCTGTGCTTCCGCATTCATCAATACGTCATGCGTCGGGTTAGAGGTCACTCTTTCGCTGGAATCAACTCATGTACGCAAGCCAGTGATTAGTTTGTAAAGTTATAAATATGGATATTTTTCTTTCAAAAACCCATTGCTTCGCTTCAGAAGGCCTTTATTAACCCCCTGGAGCTGTGTGGATTACTTTTATGATGGATGGATGTCCTTTTTCGACTTCAAAAAAATGGCGCCATTCATTCTCATTATAAAGTTTGGAAGAGCCAGAATATTTTTTAATGTAACTCCAATTGTGTTTGACTGAAAGAAGAAAGTCATATTCACCTCGGATGGCTTGAGGGTGAGTAAATTATGGGATAATTTTCATTTTGGGGTGAACTATCCCTTTAAATATCTCCTTGGTGTTTTTCTAATCATTTTTTGGAGAAAAAAATAGTAAGTGTATAAAGGGACTATAAAAGGAATATGGAAAACATAGATGAAAAATCTGATGAGAGAGCTTATAATCAAATTTTGAACGTTTAATTGCAAACTTTGGTATCTTAGAAAGTCTGAGTGCTGTTTGAGACTGTTGAGATCTCTTCCAAACTCCAGAGGACACTCATGTGAGACTATTGGAGTCTCTTTTTTTTTTTTTTTTCTGAAGAAAAATATGAGCAAGTTCACTTAGGCGAAAGTGTGGATAACAGAAAATTTGATGAGAAATATTTGAGTTCATTCACATCAATGAGATGTTTGATGGTAAATTGCAAATTTTCCTATCTTGGAAAATCTGAGCACAGTTTGAGATCTTTTCTGAAACTCCAGAAGGGAGACCTTTCAAATATTTAAAGGGTTATTTCATCCAAAAATCAAAATCATTTACTCACCCTCATGTCATTCCAAACCCGACTTTCGTTCATCTTCGGTACACAAATGAAGATATTTTTAATGTAATCTGAGAGCTTTCTGTCCTTCCATAGACAGCTACACAATTAAAACTTAGATGTTTCAAAAAGTTCATAAAGAGATTGTAAAACTAATCCATATGTATTGAGTGGTTTAGTCCAGATTTTCCGAAGAGACTCGATCACTTTTTATGATGAACAGATTTAATTTAGGCTTTTACTCGCATATAAACATTGATTAGCAACAGAAGCTCAACCAAACCTGCTTGACGTACGAGAACAAACCTCTTCCAGAAGCTCAATCGTGCTGCGTAACACGAGAGTGAACCTCATTGGTTCTTGAGGAAGCTCAAACGTGCTGCGTAACACGAGAATGAACCTCATTGGTTCTTGCACGCAACATACTTGAGCTTCCATTTACCACAACTGATGTGTGAGTCAGCTGATGAATGTTAATATGTGAATAAAAGCCTAAATTCAATCTATTCCTCATATAAAGCGATTGAGTCTCTTCAGGAAAATTTGGAATAAATTGCTCAATTCATATGAATTAATTTTACTGTCAAAGTTTAAATTCTCAGAAATCGCTTAGATTTACTCAAAAACATCTTCATTTGTGTTCCAAAGATGAACAAAAGTGTCACGGGTTTTGAACATCATGAGGGCGAGTAATTAATGACAGAATTTTCATTTTGGGGTGAACTAACCCTTTAAAGGAAATGTTTCTTCAATAAATTTTGTAATCACTTTCAACTCTTTTTTTTCCAATGAAAAATGAGACATGAACCATAATGTCCACAATATGACGGATAATGGATGATAGCGTGGATCCTGGATTTAATTATGTGCCCATGTGTTTAGAGCTACATTAATCATGCTTCTTTAACAAGGCGCTTTTCACTAAGTCCTTTATGAACTTGCTGTTTGCTTTTAATCTAACCTGATTCCCCTGTCAATCCGTGTTTAACTGCATTCGGTCTGCTAATGACCAGACTGCATGCTTTAAAGTCCAGCACGGGCACAAAATCTGGTTAGTATATCATTAGGAGCCATGTAATATCGTTATCTTATTCACTCAACAAAACCTTCTCAGTCATTTTCGAAGCATGTGCTGTATGACTTCACCGCTCAGAATAGCAACTGCATAGCAACGCATCCAGTCAAATGTTGCAGATGCAGCACCTGTGGAATATGTGGTCACGTGAAAGATTTCATGACTAATCAACTTAAGTCTTGTGACGTAAAGTCAAAGGCAGCAGATCATCTTTTGAAATGCCCAGCTCAGCTCTTTGTTAAGGGGGCGGGTGAAGTGACAGTTCAGCACTTGGCTTGTTAAGCTGTTTAGGGTGATGCTGATGTGATCTACCGGTGGACTGCTCCGTTTAGACAGATCTGCTGTTCCTCATCAGTAACACGTACACAGAGGTGCAGACATACTGCGGTGTGTTTGTGTTCTGTGTCCACCTTTTTCCTAACAAGCCTACTGTGTTTTAGATTAAGGGAGGCGCTTCTTGTTTCAGACATAACACTTTGTATTTTAAAGGTGTCCTCGAATGAAAAATTGAATTTATCTTGGCATAGTCAAATAACAAGAGTTCAGTACATGGAAATGACATACAGTGAGTCTCAAACTCCATTGTTTCCTCCTTCTTATATAAATCTCATTTGTTTAAAAGACCTCAGAAGAACAGGCGAATCTCAACATAACACCGACTGTTACGTAACAGTCGGGGTGTACGCCCCAATATTTGCATATGCCAGCCCATGATCCCAACATTATGAAAGGCATTAGACAAGGACAGGACGTCTGGATCTGTGCACAGCTGAATCATCAGACTAGGTAAGCAAGCAAGAACAATAGCGAAAAATGGCAGATGGAGCAATAATAACTGACATGATCCATGATTACATGATATTTTTAGTGATATTTGTAAACTGTCTTTCTAAATGTTTCGTTAGCATGTTTTGCTAATGTACTGTTAAATGTGGTTAAAGTTACCATCGTTTCTTACTGTATTCACGGAGACAAGAGCTGTCGCTATTTTCATTTTTAAACACTTGCAGTCTGTATAATGCATAAACACAACTTCATTCTTTATAAATCTCTCCAACAGTGTAGCATTAGCCGTTAGCCACGGAGCATAGCCTCAAACTCATTCAGAATCAAATGTAAACAATATAACAGTATACAATACTCACATAATCCGACGCATGCATGACGAACACTTTGTAAAGATCCATTTGAGGGTTATATTAGCTGTGTGAACTCTGTTTATGCACTGTTCAAGGCAAGCGCAAGCTCCGTGGGCGGAGAGCACGAGAATTAAAGGGCCAGTAGCCCTGAATCGGCTCATATTTAATGATGCCCCAAAATAGGCAGTTAAAAAAATGAATTAAAACAAATCTATGGAGTATTTTGAGCTGAAACTTCACAGACACATTCAGGGGACACCTTAGACTTATATTACATCTTTTTAAAAAAAGTTCTAGGACACCTTTAATGTCACGCCGTATGGAAAGAATATCTGTGGCTTTTCGCTGAATTATTTTCCTCCTGATTATTTTCTTTTTTTCCCCCCTTGTATTCCACTGTAGCAATATAAAAAAAAGACAATACTGCACATTTGTGGTCTGCTCTTCCGATTTAATTTACGATATATCCCATGAATAATTCACTGGAATGCACGAAGAATCTCTCGTTTTCTCCCCAAACGCTCACATCTCTTTCCAGGTTTGTTTTCACAAGGATGCTTTAAAATGTAACTGTCCCCACTTTTCACTTTTAATCTATATTAGCAGTGTTTACTGGAATGTTTTAAAAATGGGTAAATCTATCAAAAATGATGGAAATCACTTTGAAATATTATCACTAAATGTTCCAGTTAAAGGATTAGTTCACATTCAAATTAAAATTTCCTGATAATTTTCTCACCCCCATGTTATCCAAGATGTTCATGTCTTTCTTCAGTCGAAAAGAAATTAAGGTTTTTGAGGAAAACATTCCAGGATTATTCTCCATATAGTGGACTTCAATGGTCTCCAAACGGTTGAAGGTCAAAATTACAGTTTCAGTGCAGCTTCAAAGGGCTTTAAACGATACCAGACGAGGAATAAGGGTCTTATCTAGCAAAACGATTGGGCATTTTAGAAAAAAAATGTAAATGTATATGCTTTATATAAAGACGCGCCGCGTTCGTTCCGTAAATTTTATTTGAAAGTGAACTAATCCTTTAACGAACATTTTTGATTAAAGGCATAGTTCACCCAAAAATGACCCTCAAGTCATCCTAGATGTATATGACTTTCTTAATTCAGTCAAACACAATCAGAGTTATATTAAAAAATCCAAGCTTTATAATGGGAGTGAATATTAACCGAGATTTAGAAGCCAAAAAAAGCACATCCATCCATCATAAAAATAATCCATACGGCTCCAGGGGGTTAATAAAGAACTTCTGAAGTGAAGTGATGCATTTTTTTGTAAGAAAAATATCCATATTTATAACTTTATGATCACTAGTTTCTGGTATATGTATATATTTAGTGCTTTACAGTAATGAGAATTTTAGGGAAAATGTGCATATCTTAATCTTAAATAGGTTTAATTTTCATTATCATGCAAATGTGACCTGGGCATGTTCTTTTTTTTTTTCTTTTTTTTAGTTTTTCTCTCATATCCCCATGGTAATAGAAAACACATCATGGCCTTTTACTGGAAAGTGAAGTTTCATTGACCCCTGTGGTGACCACTAAGCATCATTGGCTTTCTCTGGATCAATGTTGAGAAATACATGTGAGCCTTCATTAGGGTTTGTGAAAGCTTCTGTATTTCACGATGGACAGTTTCACCTTACATGCAAATCATTCATTTGCTTTGTAAGTATTCAGTGTGAACCTTCTCCCTGTTTCTCTCTATCGTTGCCTGGATCTTTCCAGTTCTCTGCAACTCTCTATTCTCTGACGTGTAAGCTTCTGTCTTTCACACTCCATTGACAATCTCAGGAAGGTGTGAAAATATGTGTTCAAAAGTGTGAAGATTCGCAGATAACACAATAAAAAGCCTTTGATCGCTCTCAAGGTCAGGTTAGTTTCAAGGCAAATCAAACCATCTTAAATGCACTCTGTAAAGACCCAGAAGATAAGTATAATATGTTATACAAAAGTTTTCCCAATATTCCATCATAGAAATGGTATCAGAAATTTTCAAATGAACTGTTTTCTTAAAAGGATAGTTCACCCAAAAATTAAAATTATCCCATGATTTACTTACCCTCAAGCCATCTTAGGTGTATATGACCTTCTTCTTCCAGTCAAACACAATCAGAGTTATATTTCAAAATATTCTGGCTCTTCCAAGCTTTATAATTGGAGTGAATAGTTACTGAGATTTTGAAGCCCAAAAAAGCACATCCATCCATCATAAAAGTAATCCATATGGCTCCAGGGGGTTAATAAAGGCCTTCTGAAGTGAAATGATGCTTTTGTATAAGAAAAATATCCATATTTCAAACTTTATAAACTAAAATAACTAGCTTCTGGCAGACGGCCGTACACATCGATTTGCGGTGAAGAGTGATCTCTGACCTGACGCATGACGTATTGACAAACGTGGAAGCGTAGAGGATAGAGCAAAACAAAACACCGGTTACGAATTAGAAGTCTAAAATTGAGAATTTTTATAGAGAGGAGGATCTCATTATAAGAGAAGAGAAGCTTGAGTTGCCTAGACCTATTTGTTTGAATCGCGTTGAGGTGTCTAAACTTACGATACTCTTACATCCTGCGACTTACATTGCGTCAGAGGTTTCTCTTTTGTTGCAAGATGATGTGCATATGGCCGTCTGCCAGAAGCCAGTTATTATAGTTTTTAAAGTTTTAAATATGGATATTTTTCTTACACAAACACATCACTTCACTTCAGAAGGCCTTTATTAACCCCCTGGAGCTGTGTGGTTATCTTTTATGATGGATGAACGTGCTTTTTGGGATTCAAAATCTCATCCTGCCATTATAAAGCTGCCATTATTTAATATAACTCTGATTGTGTTCATCTGAAAGAAGAAAGGCATACACCTAGGATGGCTTGAGGGTGAGTAAATCATGGGGTAATTTTCATTTTTGGTTGAACTAACTAGCTACAATGCTTTGTAATGTTCCAGATGTGTGTTGTTGAATATATCTTCTGGCAGGAATGAAGTCTCCAGAGACCCTTACAAGAATAGGTGCGGTTATTCTCCTGCTATTCTTGTAGATATTGAATAGTATGAAAGAATAATGAAACAACCTCAACTCCCATGCAAACAATTTTTGTAACAGTCTGTAGATGTCGACCTTCACTTCACTTTGGGGAATGAGCACTCCTAGAAAGAATTAACATGACTTTTAAACACTTGTATGCACCAACTCAGAGAGGTAGAGCGCTTTCGAGAAAAGTATTTGGGTTTGACGTTTACTCATATGGAAACTCCTGTCTGATGTAAGCAAGAGATGGAAAAGCAAAACAACCACAAACACTGAGTGCTTACTCAACACAAGGACAACTAACAACATCCTCAAAGCATATAAATATCACCTGTGAAAATCTGCAAGAACTCGCAAGATTGTCATTTGAGTTCAGTTAAAAGTCAAAGACATGGTGTGCATTTTTTGTATGGTTCTATGAATTTATTAAGAGATATTGTATTACGTAGATTAAATACTATTGTATTACGTAGATTAATACTACTGTATTATGTAGAAGAGTGTTGTGAGAAAGAGATCGAGTGAGCGAGTTTATTACCTGCATTCAGATTTAGCATTTTCCTTCAGGTCAGGCCTGTGTTCATAATAAAAAATCTGTTTAAATGTCCGCTACAATATCTTGTCCTTTTAACAATTAAGGGGTTTTCCCGTGGCTGACAGGCTAGTCAAAGCATTTGTCAGTTGCGTCTTGTTCCGTGTTCACAACAATTCAGTCTTTTCAACGTAAAAGTCTTCACTACTGACTGACACACTCATAAAGACAGACTTTGCTGCCATCTAATGGCGTAAAAATGTAACTTCTGTTGCTGTTCATGCTCAGGGACTTTTTTTTCCTTGCGAAAGGAAGGCTTTTAGTTCGTTAACTTCATGAAAGTTGCATTGATACATATTTTTGGCTTTAATATTTGTATTGTGTGGTAACTGTTATATAAAAGCAATAAGGTACGAGAGGCTGTGCTGTATCGTGAATAAGGGCATTGTTAGGCACGACACGAAACGGAGACATGATTTAAACTTGGCACGTGTATTTTAAATTAGAATTTGAAAAGATGTTTTGAAAATGTTGAAAATCACATACTCTAGGATTTGGTTTAGTTCTTCTCTCCAATTTGAAACATTTTTGAATCTCACAAAGTGTGAATTTGTGAGATAAACAAAGTTATTTTTAGGGTGCCTTAAATTTTTTTTAAGGCAGGTGATGCTTCTGTTTTCTTCCTCGCCTTAGCATCTGCTGTTATTTTTATTCTGCAAAATCACAGTTCACGGAAAGGTTTGGTCTGTCTCTCATTTTCTCATGTCTCATCCTGACACCCTTTACAGCTTTTCTCACAAAGCTCAGTTGTTTGATAATCTTTGATAATCTGAAAGAGCTTAGATCCCAATCCTCTGAGTTGTAACTTTGTTTCATCCTTGGTTCCCATGTCTTGACTGAAGAATCAATCTCCTGTGGTACTTGGATTCACACGCATACTACTTGAAACACTTGTCTGACCCGGGACACTGGCATAGACATTGTCTTTCTGCCTGATGCATCAAGGAGACTTGGAATCGTGTGAAAATTCATGTCCCAAGACTGTCCTGGTAATTATTTAGCAAAGCTCACATAATGAGAGAGTGAGTTCGCTATGCTTCGCCGGGATTCACCCATATAAATATCCTCCCTTGGAAACCACAAGCTGCTCACCACTGTTGCTTAGTGCCGATGCCCCAAAGTTCCCATCTGCGCCACTGCTTAACTGCAGAAGTAACAGGACAAAATGTTGATTAGCAGTTTAATGTGTTACCAGCTATGCCACAAGAGCACAGCCAAAAGAGTGCAACAGTGACCGTCCACTTTTTATAAAGTTCCTGACGAATTTTACATAAGCATGGTAGATCTGTCATGGAAGATGTGATTTGATGGAAGTTTTATACATTATTACTAAAATTCTTCGATGGCGAATATGAATGAGATTTTAATTCCCGGATCCAGTCTGTTGTGCTCTTTTGGATGCCTGATTTGATGTCACCTCATCCACTCTCTTGGTGGGAGGCATCTGTTTATCATGGATTTTCTGCTTCATTATACTTGGTAGTAGAATATCTGGAATAAAGCAGGCAGGGGGATGTCAAGAATGCACACACTTCTCAATGCTCCCACACCAGGAATGTGTTGTTTCGCAACACATGCATTCCACTAACGTTTTTGTCTGTGAATCAACAGTGAGTTTTCCCGCCACAGGGACTGGATCTGTCACCTGAAATTGCACATTCCAGACCTTTTGCAAACATTCCCTGAAGCTTGAAAAAGCCGAGTACAGACCCTTGACCTTCGCCAAAGATGGAATGTGGAAAGGTGATGAACAGTCATGTGCTATCTTGGTAGGAGTTGAATTTAACACGGTTTCTGAATAAACCAATGCTCTACAGAGTAAAGAGAGCATTGGTCAGCATTCAACTTAACATAATGTTGTTTCCAGTTGTAAAACTAAAATGTTTGAATGTTCAAAACCAACTTCTCGTTTGCTAGAAACCTCACTGAGAAATCATGTCTCTAAATTTATCCTCTTTAAAGCAGCACACGGTTAGTGAAGATGGTTTGAGGAATTAAAGCATTGAAAGCATACGATCCCACCCTCACTGCAAATCGCCGCTCTAGGCAAAGCATCACAAGAGACAGCGTTAAACTACCTCATGTCTCAAAGCACATAACATACAATAATAATGAACGTAAATAACTTGGAGAGCTTGTACCTGACTGCTGCAGATTCATGTTGGTGTTCATACTGTTGACATGGAAACGCACAATTCCAAGTCTGAGGACGTGAACAGCTCCGGTTAGAATGTCACGGGTTGCCATCTCTTAATTATGGTAGTTATGGCGTGAATACAACATAAGTTCCTTGTTTTGATTCAGTAGGAACTAAAAAGGTGGCTGCTGTTTGTTTGTGGTGCTCCGTGACTGACGTCTGTCTACATAAACTCTGCACACCATGAAACGCGCTGATGACGGTGTATGTCTGCACGAACAGGGTGCGCGAAGGTGTGTAAAAACATACGTTGACAGGCAGGTACATCATATTATTTCATTCGGACAGAATATAATGATTGGATTTACATTTTGTGTTCCTACGCCTTGCACAGATGATGTGTATTTATAAAAATACATTTAGACCGTTTAACATGGTGATTGCTATCAGTATAAGAGGAGACTTTTAACCAGTATAACAATAAATGTTTCTGTAAAGAATCGCCTATTGCACCTTTAAAGATATACAGCAGTACATAGTTAACCTCACTGACTAGATAGCTAAATATAAAAAATGAAATATATTTAATATTGAAAATATTGAAATTTCATCTATCACTTCACCACTAAAAATTTAAAAATTTTAAAACGCTCCAGTGTGTATCTATGTTTTTGAAGCGTTGATCATTTTAGCCAATAACAGACATATCTGTTGAGCTTGTGAACACAATGGCCAATCAGAGGTGTTTAAGAATCCGCTCAACATTTTTCAAATTTCAGTACCGACTTGGTACCAAAGTTGGTACTTTTGACAACAATAATCTCTAGTAAACTTTAAAGATTACAAAGACAAACTTTACTTTACTGAATCATGCACATGTATATATTAAAGTAAAATGGGTCAGCTGTGATTTCATGTTGACTTTAATAAGTAGTTTCACTTCAGAAGGAATTTGATGGTGGATGTACAGTTTGTGCACCTGTTTAAAAATGTCCAGATCTTTACTGTCTGACCACAAGGGAGTTTGGTCTTGTTTTAATATAGTAGGTGCACCTGTTCTGTCTTGCATTGAAAATAGGCCAATGCCTCAGGACTTCCTTTGTTGGCGATCTGTCTTTTACACCTCAGGCTTTGATATTCATCATTTTGATAAATCTGGAATAGAAAGCAACATTATATAATGTGTGGAACACCGTTTTAAATTATTTAGCACAGCAGGCATGTAAAAGAGTATTAAATAACTTATGAACCAGAAGTCTCATGCTGCATGCAAGCAAATTTCACGAATAGAGATGGTAAAGTGGACACATACACTGGCTTAAATTGGTACGGCTGTTCAGTGATGTCAGTAAACAAATACTTCTGATTTCATTTCCTCTGTGGAAAAACACATTTAATTGGTTATGACAAACTGCAAAGCTCCACACAAGAGAACATAATGTTTCAAAGCTGGTTTCTTACAGGGCTTGTCATACACGGCTCAGACTATTTTCTCTGCAGATTCCCTTATGGTCTGCTTACACCTGGTTAGTGTCTCTCATGAAGTGAAAACCACCCACCTGTCTGGAATTACAACCCATGCATTATGCTAATGTCTAACAGATTCTTTTCTTGTGGTTGCACACAGAATTAATTTGGTGTCAGACATAAGATTGACATTTATTTGTGATCTTTTTGCGATGTTGAGTCAAAAGTCCAAATGCAACTTCCCATTGGCGGCCTGACAAAAATGTGTGCCCACACATTTGCAGTCTCTCTTTTTCAGTGTGTGTGCATCCCACTTGCTGAAGCCAAGATAGGGATTTCTGGGCAGTGAGCAGAGACAGCCTCGTTTGTTTTCCCAGGCTGCCTTTGTTTAGGTTAGAGGTGAAGCCTGGTCACTTTTGGTGCCCTCAACATTCCTCTGTCTTAGAGGCAAAGGGTTGCTGCTCCTACCATTCATGTGGTCGGAGACACCTAAAAATCATTATCCGTAATTTATTATACAGTAAATCGCAAATGACTGCAAAAGTCATGGCCTCTTATAATATTGTTGTGGACAAAGGAGGGAATTTGAGACTATTCTGCAAATTTGGTAACTAATTTGCAAAAATTAATTGGACTACATTTCTTGTGAGGGAGATCCATTTTGCACATTTTTGTTAAAATACTGTGTTATGTACAACTAGGGGTGGGCGATATGGCAAAAAGGTTGATCATGTTGATTTTACTATTTTGCAAGTGACTGAGCAGTAAAGCCAAACTTAAAGGTGCCGTGGAACGTCTTTTTAAAAGATGTAATATAAGTCTAAGGTGTCCGCTGAATGTGTCTGTGAAGTTTCAGCTCAAAATACCCCATAGATGCGAAAGATAACTTAGTTTAGTACTCACACGCTGTTTGACAGGCTTTTAGTGTGTGCGCTTTGGGTGTATGCGCTTAGAAAAGTGCATGTCAGAACAGCTTTTGAATAAAATGTTTAACGGCCAAAAACGCATGCAAATAATAAACTTTCGTGATTGTGGATAACTGCAGTGTCCCTGCCTATGCATTAGCATGTGTATGCCGGAAAGTTGGGAGGCCGGGTGTGTATTGAGTAAATAAAAAAGTTCAGTTTTTACTTCATGTTTACTTTAAACACATCTGTCTGGATCAGGAAATCAGACAAATTGCACAGTTATGGACAACATTCAGTTTCTGATTGTGTTTGTTGCTGGCAACAAGGCCATTATGAAGGAATGTCTATTCAGGTTATGGACGGAGACACTCAATGCATGCTGATCCGACTGTAATTCATATGTGAAAGCAATGACATATTTATAGGTTCATGTTTGTTCAAAGAAGATTAATCAGTTATTCAAAGAGGAAATAAGTACAAAAATGTTAACCACCAACTGACTCATCTGTAATGTTTGTTGGTGGGGGGCATGTTCAGAACTTGCCTGGAGTTGTTTGATGGTTATTTTGATGCAGAAGTGTGATTGAGCTGTCTATGAATGGATGAGACAGTACGGTTGATACAGAATTACGAAGACATCCATGGATTTTTTTTGCGCTAATTAAGCTGGCCGCGCTGTTCTTGTTGCAATTTTCCTTCTATTGTTGACATGTTTCCCATTGGAACAGGAAGTTCAGGAATAACCATTAGTCTTTAGTTTACATCACAGCTATGGACAATGATTAGCTTATTAGCAATTGACTTATTGCTAGTCAGTCACAGATGACTTTGCGGGAGGAAAGAGGGCATTTTATGGGTCAAATATTGGGACACGCCTACAAGTGTAAGGTGATGTCATCAATATTTTTTGTCTGTTTCAAGAGTAGAAAGACTGTAGATTTTAAATGTGTATTTATGTTAAACGTTTGCATTGTCAACTTTTAGGTGTACACTAGCATGTTGAGGACCTATTGTTGCATGTAGCATGTTGATGACATATTATAGGCTATATACCAAAAAGTACCAACTTCGGTAAGCTTTGAGCGCTGTTGAGCAGATTCGTAAACACCTCTGATTGGCCATTGGCTCAACAGATTTGTCTGTGATTGGCTACAATAATCAATGCTTCAAAAACCTTGTAAATAGTCATCAGTGACGATTTCATGCACTTACATTGGAAGTAACTGTAATTAAATAAAAAAAGCAATCCCTTACTTTTTTAAGGGAAAATTAATTAAATGACAGTAAATAATTACTTAGTAATGAACAAGAGTATACAATTTCGGACGCAGTGTATAGATCGTCTGTTGTTCTTCTGTGCTTTTTTCTGTTGTGGCGGTTAGCAAACAGTATTGCATTACCACATGCGCCCCCTTCTGGATTGGAGTGTGAATCGCCTGTGACTGACTGTATTCGTCATCTGACTGTATGCACAGATCCACGACATCCGTATCGTGATGGTTTGGGATAGAGGTCGACCGATATATCGGGCCGATATTTGTCTTTTTTTAATATATCGGCATCGGCCGATATCCGTGTTTAGTCGCGCCGATTTAAAGCCAGGCACGTCCGCGGGCAGCCCTGTGTTATTTTTCACAGCGCATCACTGCATAACTGACGTGCTGTATAATAAAAGATTAGACTATCATATGGCGGCATTATAATGCCAATAATGACCGAGCGCACAACTGATGCTTGCGCGCGCAGTAAATCACTTACGCGAGAGGATAACAGATCCACACACCTTAGGAAACAGGAGCCCGCGAGCTCATTTTAAACCCGCGCGCGCGCATGACATCTCCTCTGCGCGCAAATCAAGCCCTCGCGTGCTCGTACACAACTCGCAGCACGCGCGTCATCACTTCCCACACTCGCGCTCGATCTTCTATTTCGCTCGCGCGAACACTTTTGATTTTTGTCAGTCGTGGGGCGGGACTTTACTTATTTCAGTGTAAGCTCAAATGTCATTTTTCAATTCAGTTTATCCAGTCTGTTGTGATTGGACGCCTGTTGTAAAACGATTAGACATGGCTTCATCAATGGACCAGATGCAAGTGAGTTAAACTTTATTTATTGACTGATTGATTGCATTATTATTATAATATGTCCTTACCAGATACTATATTAACTTGATTTATTATTATTTTTAAGGAGCTGTAGCTGCTGGGGAAAAATGAGAACACATATTATATTTGCTGTAGTTCACCGCTACATTACCACTATACTTCCACTGAACAGTATCTACGTTTACCCAGCCAAAATTATATCAGTTCTGAAAAATATAGAGATGTGAAAAGTGTCCATTAAATAGTTGTAACTATGATTCTAAATCCAAAATTGCTCCATGTGGCTTTGGATGAAAGATAAATCCCTTGTTCATATCAGTAAGGAAGAGTTGTTGTGTAAGCTTTTTTGTTATCATTCTTTGTCAGTTTAATATATTTTCCATTAAATACAATATAAAAGGGTTTCAGCACTTTACCCCGTTGACAAGTTGCAGTTAAAGTTAACATACAGTACTCAGTATGAATGATCATACCCCTCTGAAACCCAATTAAGAAATTAATCTTTATATCTAAGACACTTTTTTTTTTTTTTTAATAACATTATGTTCAGATGTGGTCAGCTGTATTCATAAATACTGTGCACTGTACTTATTTGAACTTGAAGAGTTCACTCAAAAATGAAAATAATGTCATTAATTACTCTCCCTCATGTCGTTCCTCATACCTTCCAGCAGTAATATGCTACAAATTAAGAGCAACACTTTACATAAAAATAGCGTGCAAACGAAATAATGGAACATGTTGAATAAAAGATGGCAAACAGAACATAGGCTAATGTGCGCATGTCACAAAGTCATTCCGATTGAAAACACTGGCATATAAACACCATATCGGATTAGATAACGTCTCATATAAACAGTCCACTGAATCTTTCAATTGGAGTAATTTTAATCGGAATGACAAAAAAATTGTACATGTAAACATGGCTACTGTTGATATTCGAAATCAACCCAAACAAACAGACCCCTCCCTTCATTGTTCCGCCCCCCACACCCGTAAGACCTTCGTTCAAAATTCTGCTTGATAAATGCTCTAAAAATTATGTAAATGATTGACAGATTTTGTTTATATTAGCCTACCTGTTTTATATATTTAATACTTGGTCAGTTTATTGATTTGTTTGATTAACTTTGGATAAATATTTTATTTTAATACAGTGCAGTGCACAAAAAGATTAAGATTCGAGAGATGGTTTAAGTCAGTGTTCAATAAATAATGTTAAGTTTAGAAATGCTGTGCATCCACTTATTATTAGTGTGACATTTTAGCATGCAAATGAAGGGGAAAACTTCAAGATATCGGCCCTAAAAATCGGCAGCACATATCGGCCATCGGCTGACCCTGACCTCTAAAAATCGGCATCGGCATTGGCTATAGAAAAACCCATATCGGTCGATCTCTAGTTTGGGATGAATATATGTACTGTTACACCCCACAAAAGTGAAGAAAAAGTGAACCAGTCGTGGTCAGAAACCTCACAGGGTCCTGTCGGGCCTGGATCTGCTATCAGACCTTTAGTGACTATGCTTTGGATGGGTCTGGCCCTTTATTTGTTTTATTTCATATATAAAAGACCATTAGTCAGAGATGTTGCTGATGCATTGCTGCTGTGGATTGGAGATGCCATCCTAATAAATCACTGATTGATCCATAATGAGTAGAGACAGTAATAATTCACCACACACACCCACCAGTCACTCCATGACACAATCCATCTGCTTTCTCAGCACCACATTCATTCAGTGATCAACTGCTGAGGAAACATTAAATCAAAGCCACACAACAGCTGACAGAGAGAGCCGTCCCACCCTGCCCTTGTATTTTACGTTTTTTGTTTAAAGCTGCAGAAAAGGCTAAAACACAGATGTTTTCTCACTCAGAAAGAGCAGTTGTTATGCATATGTGGGGGCTGAAGAAGACATGCACCATGGGATATATGCACATCAACAGCTGAAACTTTATTCCATGTGATATAAATGGCCTTTTGTGTCTGCTCATATTGTATTAATAAAGGTATGAAACTAACACCCACCATGAGCCAAACACCTGTAATTTTGCTCTTCTTCTAGCCGTTATGACAAGTGACATGTTTCAGCCTGACGTTTGACATGAAGATATTCCTTTGCTTAGACACAACGATGTGTGCTTAAAGAAATGCATTTGATTATATAGACAAGAACAGACAAAACAAAAGCTGTCAATATCACATCTGATTGGATGTTTGTTCAGTGGTGCAAGAGCATTTCGAAGAATACGTACATATGAAGAATTTCTTCCACTGTTATGTTTAGACATTGTATTGTGGCTAATATTTGTTTGATTACTAAGGTGTTCTGTATGATTGCTTAGGGTGTTGCTAGGTGATTGCTAGGATGTTTTGTGTGGTTGTTAACAAGTGTGGATGCTGATATGTTCTGCAGGTTGAAAGGGTGTAGCTTGGTGGTTGCCAGGAAGTTTTTGGGTTTTGTTAATACATTGCTATGTGGTTGATAGGGTGTTCTGGGTAGTTGCTAGGGTGTTTTGGGGTGTTGTTAACATTTTATGCTTTTGATAGGGTGTTCTAGTTGCTAGGTGGTTGCTATGGTGTTTTGGGGTGTTGTTAACATGTTATGCGGATGATAATGATGTTTTAGGTAGTTGCTAGGTGGATGCTAGGGTGATTGGGGGTGTTGTTGACATGTTGCTATGTGGTTGATATGGTGTTTTGGGTAGTTGCTAGGTGGTTGCTAGGGTGTTTTAGGTTAACATGTTGGTATGCGGTTGATAGGGTTTTCTGGGTGGTTGCTAGGGTGTTTTAGGTGAACATGTTGGTATGCGGTTCATATGGTGTTCTGGGTAGTTGCTAGGTCGTTGCTAGGGTGTTTTAGGTTAACATGTTGGTATACGGTTGATATGGTGTTCTGGGTAGTTGTTAGGTGGATGCTAGGGTGTTTTGGGTGGTTGTTAACATGTTATGCGGTTGATAGGGTGTTCTAGGTAATATCTTCTGCAAGTTGCTACGGTGTAGCTTGGTAGTTATTAGGAAGTTTTGGGGGTTGTTAACACATTGAAGTGTGATTGGGGGTTCTGGGTAGTTGCTAGGTGGTTGCTAGGGTGTTGTTGACATGTTGCTATGTGGTTGATATGGTGTTTTGGTAGTTGCTAGGGTGAGATGTTAATATGTTGCCATGCGAATGCTACAGAGTTCTGGGTAGTTGCTTAGGGTGTTGCTAGCTGGTTGTTAGGGTGAGTGGTTGTCAATATGTTGCTATGCTGATGCTAAAGTGTTCTGGGTAGTTACTTAGGTGGTTGCTAGGGTGTTTTAGGGTGTTGTTAACATGTTATGCGGTTGATAAGGTGTTCTGGGTAGTTGCTAGGTGGTTGCCAGGGTGTTTTAAGTTAACATGTTGCTATGCGGTTGATAGGATGTTATGGGTAGTTGCTAGGTGGATGCTAGGGTGTTTTGGGTTGTTAACACGTTGCTATGCAATTGATAGGGTGTTCTGGGTAGTTGCTAGGTGGATGCTAGGGTGTTTGGGGTTGTTGTTAACACATTGCTATGCAATTGATAGGGTCTTCTGGGTAGTACCTATATGGTTACTAGGGTGTTTTAGGTTAACATGTTGGTATGCAGTTGATATGGTGTTCTGACTAGTTGCTAGGTGGATGCTAGGGTGTTTTGGGTGGTTGTTAACATGTTATGCGGTTGATAGGGTGTTCTAGGTAATATATTCTACAAGTTGCTACGGTGTAGCTTGGTAGTTACTAGGAAGTTTTGGGGTTTGTTAACACATTGATGTGTGATAGGGTGTTCTGGGTAGTTGCTAGGTGGTTGCTAGGGTGTTTGGGTTGTTGTTGACATGTTGCTATGTGGTTGATATGGTGTTTTAGGTAGTTGCTAGGGTGGGATGTTAATATGTTGCAATGTGAACGCTAGAGAGTTCTGGGTAGTTGCTTAGGGTGTTGTTAGCTGGTTGTTTGGGTGAGTGGTTGTCAATATGTTGCTATGCTGATGCTAAAGTGATCTGGGTAGTTACTTAGGTGGTTGCTACGGTGTTTTAGGGTGTTGTTAACATGTTATGCGGTTGATAAGGTGTTCTAGGTGGTTGCTAGGGTGTTTTAGGTTAACATGTTGTTATGCGGTTGATATGGTGTTCTGGGTAGTTGCTAGGGTGTTTTGGGGTGTTGTTAACATGTTATGCGGTTGATATGGTCTTCTGGGTAGTTGCTAGGTGTTTGCTAGGGTGTTTTAGGTTAACATGTTATGCGGTTGATAAGGTGTTCTGGGTAGTTTCTAGGTGGATGCAAGGGTGTTTTGGGTTGTTGTTAACACATTGCTATGCAATTGATAGGGTGTTCTGGGTAGTTGCTAGGTGTTTGGGTGTTGTTGACATGTTGCTATGTGGTTTATATGGTGTTTTGGGTAGTTGCTAGGGTGGGATGTTAATACATTGCGATGTGAATGCTAGAGAGTTCTGGGTAGTTGCTTAGGGTGTTGTTAGCTGGTTGTTAGGATGAGTGGTCGTCAATATGTTGCTATGCTGATGCTAAACTGTTCTGCGTAGTTGCTTAGGGTGTTGCTAGGGTGTTTTGGCTGCTGTTGACATGTTGATATGGTGTTCTGGGTAGATGCTAGAGTGTGGCTTTGGTATTGGTGGTTAATACGTTGCTAGGTTGTTCTGGGTAATTTCCAGGGTGTAGCTATGTGGTTGCTAGTTTGTTCTGGTTAGTTGCCAGGATGTAGCTATGTGATTCTTTCATGATATGGCTCTGGTACCTGGTTTAATGTCTTTTTGAGTTTTTCATCTGCCAGGCAGCATAAGTCTGAATGGTTTGGAAAAGATCAGCACATTTGCACTGATTAAGATATCATTCATGTCTTTAGCACAACATCTTTAATACTTAAATAGAATAAGCAATAGACATAGTCTTTGTGTGTAACGTCAGTGTTGCCTCATGAATTATTTGCACTTTCATGTTTTGTGTATTAAATAGCTGAATTGCTAAAAGAAAGCACAGATCACCTCCCTTGTGGGGAAAGATGTTTACGTGCTTCCTTCTGCAGATGTGAGCAGTTGTAGTTGTTGCAGTTGTGTGAGACTTCTCTATCTCCCCCTAGAGCTTCACTCCTCTAACTATCTCATACAGTCACATTGATTTATTAACGGCAGCTTCGCACAGTAGTTTTTCGATAAGAACAACTGGCTAATAAAATCTGCGTTAAGAGAAAGCTCCATGCCTGCACAATAACAGTGCGCTTGTTCCTCAGGACATATTCCCAACAGCCCACAAAACATAAAGAGGATGATGAGAGAGAGGAATGGGATCGTTCCAGTAATCATAGCTTTTGGAGGACGTGCTCAGAAGGGAGGAGACGGGGACGTTTTAGATGTGTCTGGGGTGGGTCTGCATTTCTGAAGCAGTGGGTCTGGACATGTGCGAGTGATTGCATTTTAAGATGGAAGTTGATGATCCACCCAAATCTCAAATGCAAGCCTGCTGTGAGTCAGGTCACCATGCTAAAATATATATTTTTCTGTTCTAACACGAATCCTGTGAACATAAGTCCAAACTGTCCGACTGGTGCGTCTGGCACCTGTTGATTCTTCTGCGATTCATCTTTCACGTTCCAGTACTTTATTGGCATGGTAACTGCAGCGGGCAGAGTTGAGAGGTGTACCCTGAGGCCACGGGCTTCATTTAGTATGAGCCTGTTAGAGGTACAGGAGACAAAAGAAGATTTGTTTTACTCTCTGCTGCACGTGGGCCAACAGGGTAGCATTCCTCTGCTTCAGTGTGGATGGGAAAGGGCTGGAAGAATGCTTCAGTGTTCGCCAGCACCATTTCAGAATTTTTGAAGAACAGAAAAACAATAGATTAAGAGGCTTACAAGAGCAGGTGGAAAGAAAACCGATTTCAAACTGGAAGTTTTCAAGTTTAGGACTTGAGTTTAGAGGTGCCTTTTTTTTTAACCTGCACTACTAGGTTTTGTAATCTGTGTTGTTGGAAAACTCAGTCATTACAATGTTTGTGGCCTAAATATCAAATGAATCATACAAGTTGGTGTGTTCAGGCTGGTTTCTAATTATTTATTAAGATGGCTCAATTGCCAGGTGGCTGCTTTCAGAAACACCTTGTCACACTTTATTGTGTTTCTGAATGTTAAAAATAGTTTGGTGAATGTCATTTAAAACATTTCCATTTCAGCACAAAATCAAACTTAGAAAAGTATTAGAAAAATTTGGGACGTTTTTGAAGGTTTTAATGAAGAAAATTAAAGGGTTAGTTCACCCAAAAATTATCCTATAATTTACTCGCCCTCAAGCCATCCTAGGTGAATATGACTTTCTTCTTTCAGACAAACACAATCAGAGTTCTATTAAAATATATTCTGGCTCTTCCAAGCTTTATAATGGGAGTGAATAGTAACCGAGATTTTGAAGTCCAAAAAAGCATATTCATCCATCTCAAAAGTAACCCATACGACTCCAGTGGGTTAATAAAGGCCTTATGAAGCAAAGCGATGCATTTTTGTAATAAATTATCCATATTTTTAACTTTATAGACTAGAATCACACCTAGAATGGCTTGAGGGTCAGTAAATTATGGGATATTTTTAATTTTTGGGTGAACTAATCCTTTAAGGCTTTTGAAAAAAAAAAAAAAAAAACTTTTTTATATATATTTCCGCCATTGAATAAAAAAATATAATTGCGACTTTTCATCCCACAGTTCTGACTTTTTTCTCAGAATTGCGTGATATAAAGTTATAAAGTTAGATTTGTGTGATATAAAGTCGCAATTGCGAGTTATAAAGTCCGAATTGTGTTTTTATCACCCTTCTGACTTTATAACACACATTTGTGAGTTTATATCTCAGAATTCTGAGAAAAAAGTTTGTATTCTACAGCGATAACAAGCTTCCACACAATAAACACACATACAATGGGGGCGAATATGACCCTGACATGTTTATGTGAGTTATGAAAAAAAATGCTGCTCCTCTCACCTTAATTCTCTTCATTCTCTATTGAACTTGACTTTATGGCCTAGAGATCCATCATCGGGTACTTAGCAGCTGCTAAATGGTCTGCTTTGTATCTTAGCACTGCTATTAAATGTTTTCATAAGTTAATGCGGTAGACTTTACCATAGAATTTCCTCACTAAGGGTGTAATGCGCAACAGTCAAAGTGCACAGAGCCAACATTCATTATGTCTCACTCTTATTAATCTCACAAACAGGTATTCATTCAATAACTGCACGGCTGAAAAATTCAGATGCACACCTTACCTTAGCAGCTCCATCTGTTCCTGCTGTGGGGCTTCAAAGTGGACTCAGACACACATGCAAGCACATGCAGTCTCTGAACAACTAAGTTCTGCCTGTCTGTTCCCTTAAGCATTCATCTGCCAAAATGCCTTTGAAGAGAGCCAGCAGTGCATTTAATTGGAGCAGAGCTATGAGTCCATCAACCTTCTGCTAATAATAACTCTTGAAATTTGCTTACCCACTGGACCTGATGTTCAGTCATGATTTCAAGTCTCATGTCTGGAAATACCTGCAGAGTTTGATCAATCAGGTTGAAACAACTAAAGTAGAAAATAGCTTGATTTTTCTTTATGGATGTTTTTTGGGCCTTATTTTTTACAAGTTTGGACTAGAGATGGGCAATTTAGTAATTTTGTCTTCTCAAATTCTAAACTCCACAGAAAAGGGCGTAGTTTCAGTTGGGGGCATTGAAGTGTGAACCATTTTAGCAAGGTCCCAGGGCATGCTCCCTCATGCGATTTTATTTATTTATTTGTTTGTTTATGACTATACCTAAGGGCTCCAGTACTTTATGTTGGGGCAATGGATTCTTGTGTTTTGTTAATTGTTCTATGCATATGTATGTCACATGGATGTCTTCAGCCATTGTATTGCATCAAAAAACTATCAAAACCTCTGTGTTGAACCGAAAATGATAAAGGATTTTTGAAGTTTGTAATGTAATATATTTCAGACCATGAAAACATGTTGCAATAACTTGGCACTGTTGCTGTTTTGTCATTTCAGAATCCAGACTTTGTCATGCATTGCTGATGTAAGCTGATCTGTGTTCAGTGTCTCTGATGGAGCTGAAAGTTTGGGTGGATGGAGTTGTACGAGTGGTTTGCGGACTGTCAGAAGAGACATCATGCCAGGATGTAGTCATTGCACTCGCTCAAGCCATTGGTAAGTACCTCTGAGAATGAACTTTAGGTGGTGAGTTTAGACATTCAAAGATCTGGGCTGGTAACCAGTAGATTGTAGGTTAGAAGCCAACAAAATTTTTGTCAATGAGGCCTTGCCATAGTGCCTTTGATCAAGACACTTAAAGTAACCCTTGGACAGTTCCCCTGGGTCCTGTTTATACCTGGTATTAAGATGCTTTTTGGTCAATCTGATCACAAGTAGACGATGGAGATATTCCTGTGTACATTGCTGGTCTCTTTTGTCCACTTTCAACCTGTTCTGTCCTGATTTATTCAAGGGGAGGGTCTATGGGTGGGTAAATGTATGGTTTTTTTTCAATCTAATGGGCAAAATAAGCTCATGCAATTTAAATATGAACATGCCTGGAGACAACAGAAAACATACTGAGAGCATCAGCTTTCATTTCTGCTCCGACAGCTGCAAGAACATACAGAACGCTGTGAGTGTGTGTTAGAAATCAGGAATGTTGAGAGAACATTGTGCTTGGTACATTTTTTTGTCTTCAAACCAAACTTGGGTCTTCAGCCGACAAAGTTTAAATCCTGTCTAGATAGCCCGCTTTCCATAATGTTTAAGCATTAGATCAGTAGGCAGAGAGTTGGTGGTCTTTTGTGGCTGTTCCAACTCATTCGACCACATGAGTGTCTACACTATGAAAGCAATCCTCTGGAATTGGTCAACAGCGGACAAGCTCAAAACGTTTTAGACCCCATTTACACCTGTATTTTTCGTCGTCCACTTAATACTGCATCTTAATACCAGGTGTAAAAAGGACCCTAGATCAAGGGGGATTGTCCACATAATAAGTGTACAAAAGAGTAAGTAGGTATGATGCCTTTTTGGACTCTAACTACCCCTGTGCTCTCTACAGGCCAGACGGGGCGATACGTTCTCATTCAGAAATTGAGGGACACTGAGCGCCAACTTCTGGCCAATGAGCGGCCGCTGGAGTCCCTGGCCAAACTGGGCCAACATAGCAGTGAGGTGCAGTTCTTCCTGCGGCGGACTGGTCCCAGCAGCAGTGAGGAACAAAGTCTGCACAACCGCACCCTCCCTCACTCCAAGCCTTCCACATCAGAACCGAAACGGGGATTACCGAAGAAATCCTTAACCTTCAACTTGGGCCCTTCCTGTTCTCCTCGTACAAAAACTAAGGACTCTCGTAAAACACCCTCTCCTGAACAGAGGGCATCCCCAGTTCCACACACGGCGTACCTTCCGGGGCCATCTAAAGAGGAGGTGTTCCGGCATGTTCTCCAGCAGCAAGAGCAGCTACGTGCCCTCGAGTCCCAGCTGGTGGCTGTGGACAGGGAATGCGAGACTTGGGACCAAACGTCTACAGAGGAGACATCCCTGCAGGCAGAGATGGAGGTTTTGGAAAATACCTTGTGGAAGAACCAGCAAGAGTTGGTGGATGAGGAGTTCTGGGAGGAGGAATTAAGGATCGAGACAGAGAGGGAGCGTGGGATGAAGCGGCGGTTAGGAGAGCTGCATGCTAAACTGGATGATTGCGGGCAGAAGTTGCATGAATTCAACACTCGTGCCATGCAGCTTGAAAAGGACATTCAGCGAGAAATGCTACAGGTGGACAACTTGCCCAATCAGTCCGATTCAAAAGACTCTTTGGGGGTAGTCAAGGCAGATCTTCAAAGTCGACAAAAGCAGGGGGAGGAGTTGGAGGCAGAGCTTATAGAGCTTGAGAAGGCTTTGGGGAGGGCGGAGACTCTGCTGAAGGTAAGCAGAGAGGGCGTGGCTCAAGAGAGAGGCTTATAGCTGTTGGCTACAAAATGCTGGCAGTTATTGCAGTCCCCTCGGCAAGGGCGTACGAGCAATGAACTGAAAATCTGAGCAAAGGAACTCACCTTTTGAAATGATTCAGATGTTCACACTCAGAACATATGCATTCAATCTTTTAACCTACTTTTCTGTGCACAAAAACAAATGTTTTTATTTGGACACGCATACATTTCTTTTATTTCCTGTGTATTTTATGCCTTGAAAGGACAAAATAAAGGTATACACTTATTAAATGAGTTTCCTTTCCTGCTAGGCACGTATGAATTTCACACTGTAGGTAGGTAATTATGCACCAGCCTCAGTTTTATAACAGCATTTCAATATTTCACTATTCCAGTGACTTAAATCAAAGACTTGCAAGTCTGTGAAGATGATCTACACTACTTCATATCACAAGTGCCATTTGAAAATCTTCCTTTATGTCTTCTTCCAAAAAGCAAGAAAATCAACCGTGACTAACCGGATCTCTTACATAATCAAAATCTATTCTCATTAGATAAGTCTTGCATGTGAAGTATGCTGCTCTTCCTCCATGACCACGCAGTGAATTACCATAGTTTTCAAATGGCAGCTCAGGTGATTACTTGAGTCGCATACTTTGTGGTTACCTTTGACTTGTCTGTATTTGAATTTGGCTTGTCTTGTTAAACACGTGAAACCTACAGCCGGAAAGGTGTGAAACGTACCCATAGAGGACAAATCCTGAGATTACTGTAAACAAAGCCACAGGGCACAAACTTACTGCCTTGGCTGTTGTTGCTGTTGAAACATGGCGCCTCCTTGTGATTGCTGGTGGAATTACAAGAAAGAAGCAAAATTATATTCAGACAACATTCACAAGAATTTTTACAGGGATTGATTAAAGGTACTAATTAAATCATTTATTTAAAAAATGTCTAAACATAATTTTATATTAAAAACATTAAATAATAATTTAATAAATACAAAAAAAATCTCAAATGTATCCAGTAGTAGGTCTTTATCTGAAGCATCTTAACAACATACTATAGTGCAGCAACTCCAAAAATGACTTTGTTTAATATTTCATATTCATAATATTTTGAACTGTTTTTTTTATTTTAGTCAGCAGGCTGTTTGTGATAGTCTGTTCTCTCTGTGTGTAGGCAAAGCAGGAGGAAGTTGAGGAGTTGAATAAGGAGCTCAGACAGTGTAATTTACAACAGTTTATCCAGCAGGCTGGAGCCCTGCCTACCCACACTCAAGCCCGCACAGACCTCAATGAACACCCGAAAGAACTGGACCTGGCTCAACAACAGCAGGACAATGGTATGGTCTACACACACACACACACACACACACACACTAAATCTACTGCAGGTATATGCAAGTAATTCATTAGAGAAAACAAATTAAAGGGATAGTTCACCCAAAAATGAAAATTATCCCATGATTTACTCACCCTCAAGCCATCCTAGGTGTATATGACTATCTTTTTTCAGGCGAACACAATTGGAGATATATTTAAAAATATCCTTGCTCCTCCAAGCTTTATTATCCCAGCTAGAAATTGTATTAAGAACATTATGCTATGTTCTGGGAATGCTTTCAGCAGCAAGTTCTATTTTTGTTCCCAGAACATTCTCCTAAAAGGTAGGATAACATTCTCTAAAACATTCTAAAAATGTTTATTGATAACATTGTTAGAACATTATCCCCTAACATTCTTATAAAGATTTTAGCGGGAAGCTTCCTATTGGCCACTGGATGTGGGCTCGCACAGCTCAGATGTCAAATTTTGGTTGAAAGTGAAAACCCAACCCAACGTTTGACGTCAAGCTCCAACATCATTAAATAACTCCAAAAACAGCATTACCAGCTTCACTTATTATAAACCAGACTGACTTTATTTCTGTCATGCATGTATAAAAGTTCTTATTGAGATTTACAAAGGTTTAGATGTTGATGGTTTATTGAAAATAATAATAGTCTGGGTTGGTGTCACCATTATGGTGGTCGGTTTTTGCTTTAGTTGGGCAGTTTGACTCTTAACTTCTTAATGTTAGTTTTTCTTTGGCTGCTGTAACTGTTATGTTAAGTACAGCAAAAAACATGTGATTGGATGCTATAACATAGATATTTGCTGATGATAAGGATATTATCATCATGTTGCGATTACAGCTAGTTATTTGAATTTATAAAGTTTTAAATATGTATATATTTCTTACAAAAACGCTTCGCTTCAGAAGGACTTTATTAACCATTCACAACCATTATAATGCTTGGAAGAGCAAGGATATTTTTAAATATATCTCTGATTGTGTTTGACTGAAAGAAGATAGTCATATATACCTAGGATGGCTTGAGGGTGAGTAAATCATGGGGTAATTTTCATTTTTGGGTGAACCATTTCTTTAACGCTAGCATACTGTTTACTGCATACTACACATACAGCATACTAACAACTAGTTGCATACTAACATAGAACTATAGTGTGTATTCAAACATAGTATGCACATTTTCTGCATACTTGGAATACCCAAATGATTTACTGATTTATAATGTTCAGTATACAAATTACACCCTGCAGAATAATGTATCCTACAATGCAGTGTGCTAATGATGTGGTAACTGGAATCACATGATCTGCAGTTTTCAGTGGCTAATTTGGAATAGCATACTACCATACTACACTATAGCCTGCACATTTTAAGGTTTTTAATACAAAAATTAATACAAAAATATTTCCAACATGATAACTGAATGTTGCTCGCTAAATTAAACATGTAACATGATGAGGTAAAGTGACATTGCATGCTACTGTTTTAAATATTTATCCTAATATAATGCATACTGTTTCACCTACTATATTTTTTTTAAACAGTAGGCAGTATACAGTATATACTGCACAGTAGACAAGTATTTCATTTCATTGTCTCACTTTGTTGTCATTATGTTTGTTTATGCATATTTAATTCAAAATATAGCATTCGGTCATCTTGGATTTAAGTATTTAAATTTTAATGTAACGTAAATATGTCTTAACTGTCTGATCAAAAAAAATATGTCAAGAAGGAGATCTCTGCTCACTTGTTACACTGGAAATGGAAAGTAAAGTCTGTTGCTTTGTGGGATACATTATTTCTTTTAGTGATTTTTTTTTTTTTGTTGTACACTGCATGTTTTTATTCCATGAATACAGTTGTGTGTTTATATGAGCATCTGATGTTGCTGATGTATATTTTACCCCATATTTCTTTCCCACAGATTCACCCCCACGTCCCACTGCTAAGCAGTTCCTTGGTCACCCGCGCAACCTGCAGCACCCCCTGGTGTCCAGCCTGAACCCTGAGGGTGTGTATGTGTGACAGCCTGCTGCTGCTTCCCTGCCTGCCCCGCTCTGCAACCCCAGCCTGCCATGCCCAGTGGCGGCAGCCCTTTCTGGGTGAAAGTGCCTGCATGGTGGCCCCCTTAACCGCCCTCTTTTGATCAACATGCCTGATTATTGTAGCACTTTAGCTGAAAGGCATTGCGTCAACTAATTTACACAACATTACCGACATAGCTTTAGCCGCTGTATATTAGTACTATTAATATACAGTATATGCTGATTTTGTTTAACTACTTGGGTCTGTAAATATTGATGTTACATATTACATTGTCAGTATGTAGTGCCTTTCATAAAGAAGTGTTACTATGACCTGTGTTCTTCAACACTTTAGTTTAAGGGATAGTGGGCTGGTTTCAAATTACATCTTGACAAGCTGCTAAACTTTCGTTGAAGTCTAGTTGAGATATTTTTGCTTATGAAGATGTAATTTCACTTAACATTTGCAAACTAAAGTGTTTTTGCAATGTTCCTTTGAGTTCTACACTCCTTTCCTTTTTTTACGCTCTTCTGTCCCAGTTTGGTGTCCTTACATTGTGTTGTTGTGAGTCCTATCATCTGTTTTGCTGATTTATACTTCAGTGCTCGTTCTCTCTCTTTCTCTCGGTGTGATTGTGTGTGTGTGTGTGTGTGTGTGTGTGTTTTATTAAAGTGATAGTTCACCTAAAATATGAATTCAGTTTTCATTTACTTTACTTGGGGTTCTAAACCTGTATAACTTTCTTCCATGAAACACAAAATAAGACATTTTGAAGAATGTTCACACTGCTCTTTTCCAACCAAGAACGCTTTCCCCGACTCTGTGATGAGCTCGACTCAGTATAGCCTTGACATGTTTGGGGTTCCAATCCAAACCTGGAGTGACGTGTATGTGACATGTTTGAATATAAGGAAGTGCAAATGAGATTTAAAAGCCATAGCGGAGGGGAAGATTATCAGTTAATAACTGATAATTCTTAACCTTATTCTTAAGTTGAGAAGAAAATATCAATTGAGAAGAATTTTATTCTTAAAGGGTTAGTTCACTCAAAAATGAAAATTCTGTCTTTATTTACTCACCCTCATGTTGTTCCAAACTCGCAAGTCTTTCGTTCATCTTTGGAACACAAATGAACATATTTTTAAAATCTGAGATTTCTGTCCCATGCAACTACCACTTTAACACTTCAAAAGGTTTGTAAAAAGAGATTGTAAAACTAATCCATATGAATTGAGCGGTTTAGTCCAAATTTTCTGAAGAGACTCAATCGCTTTATATGATAAACATATTTAATTTAGGCTTTTATTCACATATAAACATTCATCAACTCACACATCAGATATGATGAACGGAAACTCATTTTTGCTTGATGTACGAGAACCAATGAGGTTCATTCTCGTGTTATGCATCACATTTGAGCTTCCACAAGAAACAATGAGGTTCATTCTCATGTGTTACGCATCACCCCGTCCGGGTGTATACTTGGAAGGATGTGCGGATGCGACTGCGCGCGAGACGCGTCCGGGCGCGGAAAGTAAAGTATACCCGGGGCATTACGCATCACATTTGAACTTCCGCAAGAACCAATGAGGTTCATTCTCGTGTTACGCAGCACGATTGAGCTTCCACAAGAACCAATGAGGTTCATTCTTGTGTAACGCAGCACGTTTGAGCTTCCTTAAGAACCAATGAGGTTCATTCTCATGTTACGCAGCAAGTTTGAGCTTCCTCAAGAACCAATGAGGTTCATTCTTGTGTAACGCAGCATGTTTGAGCTTCCTTTAGAACCAATGAGGTTCATTCTCATGTTACGCAGCAAGTTTGAGCTTCCACAAGAACCAATGAGGTTCATTCTCGTGTTACGCAGCAAGTTTGAGCTCCCTCAAGAACCAATGAGGTTCATTCTCATGTAACGCAGCATGATTGAGCTTCCTCAAGAACCAATGAGGTTCATTCTCATGTTACGCAGCACGTTTGAGCTTCCTTAAGAACCAATGAGGTTCATTCTCATGTTACGCAGCACATTTAAGCTTCCACAAGAACCAATGAGGTTCATTCTCGTGTGTTATGCAGCACATTTAAGCTTCCTCAAGAACCAATGAGGTTCATTCTCATGTTACGCAGCAAGTTTGAGCTTCCTCAAGAACCAATGAGGTTCATTCTCGTGTTACGCAACCTGTTTGAGCTCCCTCAAGAACCAGTGAGGTTCATTCTCGTGTTACGCAGCATGATTGAGCTTCCTCAAGAACCAATGAGGTTCATTCTCGTGTAACGCCGCACGTTTGAGCTTCCACAAGAACCAATGAGGTTCATTCTCATGTAACACAGCATGATTGAGCTTCCTCAAGAACCAATGAGGTTCATTCTCATGTTATGCAGCACGATTGAGCTTCCACAAGAACCAATGAGGTTCATTCTCGTGTTACGCAGCACGTTTGAGCTTCCTTAAGAACCAATGAGGTTCATTCTCATGTTACGCAGCACGATTGAGCTTCCTCAAGAACCAATGAGGTTCATTCTCGTGTTACGCAGCACGTTTGAGCTCCCTCAAGAACCAATGAGGTTCATTCTCATGTTACGCAGCAAGTTTGAGCTTCCTCAAGAACCAATAAGGTTCATTCTCATGTTACGCAGCAAGTTTGAGCTTCCTCAAGAACCAATGAGGTTCATTCTCGTGTGTTACGCAGCACGATTGAGCTTCCTCAAGAACCAATGAGGTTCATTCTCATGTTACGCAGCACGTTTGAGCTTCCTCAAGAACCAATGAGGTTCATTCTCGTGTAACGCAGCATGATTGAGCTTCCACAAGAACCAATGAGGTTCATTCTCGTGTTACGCAGCACGTTTGAGCTTCCTTAAGAACCAATGGGGTTCATTCTCGTGTGTTACGCAGCACGATTGAGCTTCCTCAAGAACCAATGAGGTTCATTCTCATGTTATGCAGCACGTTTGAGCTTCCTTAAGAACCAATGGGGTTCATTCTCGTGTGTTACGCAGCACGATTGAGCTTCCACAAGAACCAATGAGGTTCATTCTCGTGTTACGCAGCACGTTTGAGCTTCCACAAGAACCAATGAGGTTCATTCTCGTGTTACGCAGCATGATTGAGCTTCCTCAAGAACCAATGAGGTTCATTCTCGTGTTACGCAGCATGTTTGAGCTTCCACAAGAACCAATGAGGTTCATTCTCGTGTGTTACGCAGCACGTTTGAGCTTCCACAAGAACCAATGAGGTTCATTCTCGTGTGTTACGCAGCACGTTTGAGCTTCCACAAGAACCAATGAGGTTCATTCTTGTGTGTTACGCAGCACGTTTGAGCTTCCACAAGAACCAATGAGGTTCATTCTCGTGTTACGCAGCATGATTGAGCTTCCTCAAGAACCAATGAGGTTCATTCTCGTGTAACGCAGCACGTTAGAGCTTCTGCAAGAACCAATGAGGTTCATTCTCGTGTTACGCAGCATGATTGAGCTTCCTCAAGAACCAATGAGGTTCATTCTCAGTGTACGCAGCACGTTTGAGCTTCCAAGAACCAATGAGGTTCATTCTCGTTACGCAGCTGTTTGAGCTTCCAAGAACCAATGAGGTTCATTCTCGTGTACGCAGCACGTTTGAGCTTCTCAAGAACCAATGAGGTTCATTCTCGTGTTCGCACGTTTGAGCTTCCCTCAAGAACCAATGAGGTTCATTCTCATGTTACGCAGCCTTGAGCTTCCTCAAGAACCAATGAGGTTCATTCTTGTTACGCAGCACGATTGAGCTTCCTCAAAACCAATGAGGTTCATTCTCATGTTACGCAGCACGTTTGAGCTTCCACAAGAACCAATGAGTTCATTCTCGTGTTACGCAGCACGTTTGAGCTTCCTCAAGAACCAATGAGGTTCATTCTCGTGTTACGCAGCACGTTTGAGCTTCCTCAAGACCAATGAGGTTCATTCTCATGTACGCAGCACGTTTGAGCTTCCACAAGAACCAATGAGGTTCATTCTCATGTTACGCAGCACGTTTGAGCTTCCTCAAGAACCAATGAGGTTCATTCTCGTGTGTTACGCAGCACGTTTGAGCTTCCGCAAGAACCAATGAGGTTTATTCTCGTGTTACGCAGCACGTTTGAGCTTCCTCAAGAACCAATGAGGTTCATTCTCATGTTACGCAGCATGTTTGAACTTCCGCAAGAACCAATGAGGTTCATTCTCGTGTGTTACGCAGCACGTTAGAGCTTCCGCAAGAACCAATGAGGTTTATTCTCGTGTTAAGCAGCACGTTTGAGCTTCCTCAAGAACCAATGAGGTTCATTCTCATGTAACGCAGCACGTTTGAGCTTCCTCAAGAACCAATGAGGTTCATTCTCATGTGTTACGCAGCACGTTAGAGCTTCCGCAAGAACCAATGAGGTTTATTCTCGTGTTACGCAGCACGTTTGAGCTTCCTTAAGAACCAATGAGGTTCATTCTCATGTAACGCAGCACGTTTGAGCTTCCTCAAGAACCAATGAGGTTCATTCTCGTGTTACGCAGCACGTTTGACCTTCCGCAAAAACCATTGAAGTTTATTCTCGTGTGTTACGCAGCACGTTAGAGCTTCCTCAAGGACCAATGAGGTTTATTCTCATGTTAAGCAGCACGATTGAGCTTCCACAAGAACTAATGAGGTTCATTCTCATGTTACACAGCACCTTTGAATCTCATTGGTTCTTGAGAAAGCTCATTCTCGTTTGTTACACATCATGTTTGAGAGATGGAGATGGTCTTATTATTGGGAGATACAAGGGTCAGAAGCTCTACCACTGGAGAAAGTGTAATGGCTAACTTGGATCACGTGTTCACTGTAATGTGATAACCATGACGTCATTGAACTTCGTTCAGAGTTGTGCAACAGACAATCACTGTTTGCGGACACCATAGAAATGAATGAGAAATGCCGTAAACTGAATCATACCTGTCCTTCTCTTATAAAACAGCATTTTTTTGGTTTAAACTCTAAAAATAGATCAATCCAAAGCAAATGTTAAGAAAAAACATGAAAATTAGCTGATGGGCTGTCGATTAATTTTTTTTTAACCGTCAAATTAGTAGTTGTGTAGCTATGGAGGGACAAAAAGCGCTCAGATTTCATCAAAAAGCTCTTCATTTGTGTTCTGAAGAAAAAAGAAAGTCTTACGGATGTGTAACAACATGAGGGTGAGTAATTGGTGACAGAATATTCATTTTTGGGTAAACTAACCTTTTAAGAATGTTTCGTGAATCTTGCCCCTGGTTACTATATGGTTTTGAATGTAAAAGCAGCAGCATGAACATTTTGCTAAATATCTCCTTGTGTTCCACGCATGGAATAAAGAAAATTTGTTTGGACATCATAAGAGTAAATCACAAAAAAATCTTATCACTATCACTTTAACACATCTAATGATGTGATGGCTTTCATTTGTGACATGTCTTGTCTCCTTAAACAACTATTTGTCCCCAAGAGTGAGTGAGTGAGAGGACAAACAGTCATTTTATTCGTTCTGAATGTTAATACAAAGATTGTGACTGTACATAAGAGTCATTTTGAAAGCATCTGATTGTAAACAAATGGCTGCACAAGTATTCAAAAATATGAACCTTTCCATATTCATATACTTTCAAACAATTCCAAAGCTGTGACTTTTCTTAAAAGTGGAATACAACATATAAATGACAAGAACATCATATTTGAGTAGATGTTTTACCAGTGATCACTTGTTTTTCTGGTCTGTATCTGCTACTATCGGGACACTTTCTGGATAAACCTGCAAAGTAAAACTGCTGGAACGTCTCTGTGTGTATTTGCCATTTCCAAAGAACAAATGATGTTGAATTCATCATTCCCACACATTTTCAATGCCTTGTGCTACATTACAAATTCATCAATAACACTGAGGCAGTATGTTGCTGGTTTCGCATCTGCTAAAACACAGGGTACAGACTTTTCCCTGGGTTTGAAGTTTCCTTCTGTGCTCTCTCAGCTGCTGTGTGCATGGGAATGTGTCTGAAACCCCCGCAGATGAAGTATTTTTGTACCTGTCATGGTTGCTATTCCCAACACCCTCACTCAATGTACTTTTCTATGTGTCTTGCAGTCCTGACATCCAGGGAATCATCTTGGCGGTAATAAACCTGAAGCACAGGGCTAAGGATTTATAATGACTTTCTGCTTGTATTCAACCCCACTGTCTTAACTGTCATCAGTATAACTGCTTATGTTATATATATCCTGTATATATGAATATATATATTAATTATATATTTACTACTTTTTGGTACATTTCAAAACATGTATTTACTGTAAAATATTACCAGATTTTATCTCGAGAACTTTTACTTTTGTCTATGTATTTAAGTATAATAAAGACTGTGCATTGTGTCTTAGATGACTTGCGCTTGATGGTTTGTCAGTTCAGTGATCGTACATCTTTTGCCACTTTCCATACTGATTCACACAAGTTCAGATGTTATAAGTGAAAACAAACACAGGGAATGTTTTCTAACTCATAAAATGGGTTAATAATATACACTATGGCTAAAATGAGTATTCATATCACACAACTGCTGTTTATACCAGCTTATTATAGTTTACTAGAACTAAAACCATAATTAATTGACTAACTGATATATAAAATATAAAAACAGTAACACTTTACAGTAAGGTTCCATTTGTTAACATGAACTAGCAATGAACAATACTTCTAAAGCATTTATTAATCTTGGTTAATGTTAATTTCAACATTTACTAATACATTATTAAAATCAAAGTTGTGTTAATAGTATTTAATGGACCTAACATGAACAAACAAAGTTGATTTTTTATTAACTAACAAATACTGTAACACATATATCACTCATTGTTAATTAATGGATTAACTAAAGTTAATTAATGGACCTTATTGTAAAATAATTATTTCTGCTAATTATTCAGCTTTTTATTTTCATTTAGTTTAACTTTATGTACTAAAATAACTAAAACTAAAATTGAAAATAGTAATAAAAACTATATAGACATTTAAAAATAATTAATACAAACTATTATAAAAATAAAAAAATTATTCAAAATATGAAAAAATTAGAACAGTGTCTCAATTTTTCTAAAAGTACACTGAGAGTATATACAGTAGGGTCCAAAGGTTTCAGACCACTTATTAAGATAATAATTAATACTTAATTATTTGAGTAAAACACCTTTGCAAAGACCCCCCGATCATCTCTTCCTACTAGTTAATTTATAGCATCAAATAAACATGAATGAACATCAGAAGGAATGTTGTTTCAAACGCGGAAAGACGTCAATACACACCATTTTTCAAGTTCAAGTCCACCGAGGTTAATCTTCTAACTCCTGACTGCTTTGTTGGACAAAATGGTGAATTCAGCGTTATGATTGGTTAGATCGCTTGTCAATCAAACTCCCGGCGAGGGTCAATTAACATTATTTTTCAGAATTTCTTGATATTAAGTGTTATTATTCAGTTGTTAAGTCTGACGTCACGCTGCGGTGCTTCCGGGTCCAAACGCTCTATCTCATACCACAAGAAAACAACAAATGGTGCTAATATACACACACGATGTAGTGTATAATACTTCCAAAAAATTATAATCATAACTTTATCTCCATACCAAAATCCCAGATGGCCAGACAGTGATTCATCTTTTATAAATCGTTAAAATATTAATGTCTGTGATGCTGTGCGCACGGAGACTGTTGTGTAGACTGTAAGTATTTTAAATGTTTAACTTTAAAATGTTAAATGTTTAATATGAATAAATAACCCTCATAAACGGTCATGGAGATGCCATTCTCAAGTGAAACGAGTTGAGAACAAATAAATATTTATTTATATATTTATTTAGTTATTTTATTATTTCATTGTTATATTTATGTATTAAATGTATGTTTTAATACAATACATTTCACATTTAATATACATGATATTAATATATTATTACATTTATTTAAAAAAATATAAATACATCTTTTCATTGAAAAATTCTAATAATTATGAATTGTAATATATGAATATTGAAAAAATAAATTGTTGGATTTACTTAAAAAAGCAGCGTCAAGTGTTTCCACACAACTATATTGAGTACTTTGTACAAATATCAATTTAGTTGTATGAACAAAAGAAATTCAAGTAAAGCTGACATCTCTTTGAGTAAATACAAATCATTTGAATTTGTCACTGTTACATAATATTTATATGTGCTGTTTAATTAATAAGGTTATGTTTATTACATAAGGTGTACATAAGGTCAACAAAACTGAACATTAAACATCTTTCCCTTTACTGAAAGCATAAAATAACACTTTAATCCCTAAATTTATTCTCCTAATGCAGTCCCTTGCAAAGCATGCTGGGAACTACAGATCCACTGCCCAGTTAGTTATGTCAACATTAATTTGTGCGTTTCACTGAACAAACACTTAAGTAAAGCTGGCAATTCTCATTTTTAGTAGAAACCACTCAGATAAATTAAGTTCATGTAGATTTTTCTACATGAGATTTTTAAGTCATGTGAACAAGGATGGTTTGAGTGAAACTAACAGTGAAAGTTCATTTTTTTGAGTGAAATATGGTTCTAGGAATTAAGTTTAGGAGACACTAAACTAAACCCAGAAATGTCATGTTGTGTATAAAAAAAGGAAGTCACAATTTTCAATCATTACAGAAAAAAAACTCTGCACATCTTACCTTGACATCACAGATCTGTTCTTCCACTTCACCATAAAGGTGTCCAAACAATTGCTGCATTTTACTAAAAATGTCCTGTAAACATCACTAAACACTATGATTCAGTAAAAAACAAACAAACAAACAAAAAAACAAACAATGAATTACACACGTGTTTGTCTGAGTTTGTCTTTATTAGTTGGGTGCTTTGATATAATGAATAACTATATGAAAGTGGATTATAAGGATGAGATCAAGGAACCGTCTGCCATGGCTGGAGATAAGCCTCAAATCCTCATGGCAGTCAACACTGTACAGCTATAGGAGCTATAGATACAGATAAACACAAGTAAAGGTGTGGCGATGGTCATGAATTTCCATTAATGAGAATTACATTTTTAAATTCATTCCACCAAGGGGGTTTAATCAGAACAAAAAAGGGCAGGTTCAAAAGTGATTCAATCAAATCAAATCTCTAATCTGTGATGAATTCCCTTAAGTGGGCCAGAGCCGTTCACAGCACTATCGTGGCCCAAGACACAATAATGATTTTTCGGCTGCTACATCCCAATAAGGGTTATACATTATAAATGACCATTGAGAATTGATACGAAATTTGATTTAATGTTAGAAGGCGGGATTTACATTTTATGGAACTCAAACTCCAAAATGTAACTATAAATCACCTAAATTCGGTCAGATTTATGTAATATAAAGTGCTTTTCAAGACAATGCCTGATGTACCATGTTACTCATTTTTTAGCACAATTTTACCACAATCTTTAATATTTTGTTGCTAAAAGCATATTTGTATTCTGAAATATTAGGATATATATATATATATATATATATATATATAATATACATATTTTATATTATATCTAAAATGTAAACATATATATATATATATATAAAAAAACATAATAAATATATTATATATATATAATTTTATGTATATAATATACATATTTTATATTATATCTAAAATGTAAACATATATATATATATATATATATATATATATATAATATAAAACATAATAAATATATAAAATATATTCATAATACAAAATATATAATATAATGAAAGCATTAACATATCAAAAAGTATACATTTTTTTCATTTATTTTATTTTTACCAAATTTAACTTTTAAATTGTTAACTTCGTGTTGCACCATGTTAACAATTTCTTTAGGAAAATCGTACATCTACTTCAAATATTTTGTTGCTAAAAGCATTTTTGTATTAATTTTAAAATAATTTTTTTATTTATTTGTAATTGTAAACAAATTGTTTACTTGGTTTCATACTGCATCACCCATTTCTTTAGCAAAATCTTACTACAAACTTTTTTTTTTTGCTAAATATATACGCTATTTCAAATATATATTAATAAATATAATATAACATAACATAACATAACATAATATAACATAACGTATGCGGAAATGTTAAGATTTATATTTTATTTGATATATTTTCATAATATAATATAGTGTCATATCATGAAATCACCAACATATTGAAAAGAGAAAACATCTACTAAATCACATTTACTGTACACAACCAAAACTGAAAACAAAACTTTTTTAATGAAAAATTAATGGAAAATAACACTGATTGTCACACTGAAGTTGTGAAAATATGATTCAAAGTTATTTCAGCTGACATAATGACACTCCCACAAGTTCAGAAGTTCAGAGCTGCTGGATGCATGCAAATATATTGATAAAATCATTATTGCATACTAAACTTAATCTACAGATACAAGTTTAATCGGTATGACACAAGACTGTACAGGAGCACATGTATATCCAGCACTGGCTGTGACACACTGCACGTAGGCTGATGTCATACAAAATTTACATTTACTGTACATTGATCCCAGTGTATTTATTCAGGACATGTGCTCCATGGGAATCGAACACACAACCTTCGTGTTTCAAGCATTACCAGTTGAGCTACAGCAACAAAGACTTGTAGAGGGACCGTGGACCCAAAAGTGTCCCTCCGGTGACTATATCCGTTAAGTAGTCTCCAGTGGGACATTCCCACGGCTGCTGAAGTCAGGCACAAATCCAAAAGCTGGTTAGCCGCTGTCACACGCACAGTGGAGTGGAGAATAGGCGCAATGTGCGTTAGTCAGTGGCTTACCTGCTTTCAGAAATCACAAGTTCTGATGCCACAGGAAACCATGGAATCACTGTAAATATCTGAATACATATAGTACATGTTATAGGCTATAGCTAAACAGTCATACATGATGATGTACATATGTAAATTCATTTATATTTATTAATATATGATCATTATATGAGTTATAAATTAATATAATATATTCTTCGACCATGTGGCCTATGGATGAAACGCCTGAATATGTTTGTAAATATAAATAAAGCATTTTTCAATCAATATAGTTCTCAATTTTTAATTAATCACTGATGGTAAAATATTAATGTATCGCTATATATGTCTCGTTACAACAACAATAAAGCAGAAATATTAAAGGATAAAATAAACTGTTCAAATAAACAGATCAATATTATTTTGACAGACAATTAGAGGTAAAAGCCACACTTACTCACCTCAACTTCCCAATAAACCCATTAATTACACGAAGAATAGCAAATCCAACATTCCTCAGTGGTGTCCTGTCAGAACACACGCAGCAAGAGCTATTTTCATCAAAGACAATAATTTCTCAAATAAAGTATTAAATTGAGGATAGTACACTACACCAGCGCAGAAGTTCAGCTCACTTGCGCTATCCCAACCCTGCCCACTCCCCTGCAACTGCAACCTGACCTGCTTATGCAAATCAGCGTTTGATTGACGTGACAGTCAGCCAATAGTCGGCCGATTCCTTTATTGAAAGCCCGCCTATTAAGTGGAACTATCGAATTACAGCGTCAGAGGGGCTTGTCTATGACCATCAACTTGTTTGGTGGATTTTCTGAGAGTTATAGCGGGGTGCGGCGCGTTCGGTTTTGCACGTCGTACTTTAGGAATGAACCATTTTCGGCGCGCTTACTTTCCTCTTTTCTGGTATATTTATAGTAATTTACGCATCGCACTTTGCATTTTGATTTTTGCAAGTGGACACTGATGTCATATAGCTCAACTGATACAATTATATATTACTTTTACGTGTTTTCGAAAAAAAGAGCTCCACCCGCGTCTTGAAAGTGGTTGAACTCTGTTCGCCTGTGTATAGTAAAGCCATGAAGCTAGTGTTGATGTGCACGTACGAAGGATGCAGAGAGACAGACAGAGAGAGAGAGAGAGAGACAGCGCGAAAAATCATTTTGAAAACTCAACGTAAGCGGCTGTAACATAAAGTTGAGGATTTTGAAATAAAGAAAAAGGAGGGCAGGCCGTTTCGTTTTAAAATGTTGATTTATATTTAATAATAATAATAATAATAATAATAATAATACAGTAATTATATATTAAATATAATATGTTTTATAAATAAATGAACAAATAAACTAGTAAAAAGCTGTTTAGCGAATGTTGACCTAGGAGGCCCTAAAGGGACTGGGAGAGAAAAACAATAGATAGGAAACAATATATAGGCTATTTATAAAGAATTATGTTATGTTTTTTCGTTTGTTTACATTTTTTAATGTTCTATTGGAAATGTATTGCTTCCCCTTGAGAAACTTCACATAAGGTGCACAGTATGCATATTATTTACCACATAGAGAAGAAATGTACGGAGCCCCGGACATGACATGCAGGAAAAAAATAGTTGGCTAAATCGTGCACACGATTTATTAATTCGTTCCCTTGATTTACTAAAACGTGCGCACGATTTACTCTTTCGTTCCCGCAATTTGCTAAAATGTGCGCACAATTTACTATTTCGTTCCCTCGATTTGCTAAAACGTGCACACGATTTATTATTTTGTTCCCTCGATTTGCTAAAACGTGCTCACGATTTAGTATTTCGTTCCCTCAATTTGCTAAAACATGCACACGATTTAGTATTTTGTTCCCTCGATTTGCTAAAACGTGCACACGATTTAGTATTTCATTCCCTCAATTTGCTAAAACATGCACACGATTTAGTATTTCGTTCCCTTGATTTGCTAAAACATGCACATGATTTAGTATTTCGTTCCCTCGATTTGCTAAAACGTGCGCACGATTTACTTATTAGTTTCCTCGATATACTAAAACGTGTGCACAATTTACTATTTCGTTCCCTCGATTTGCTAAAACGTGCGCACGATTTACTATTTCGTTCCCTTGATTTGCTAAAACGTGCGCACGATTTACTATTTCGTTCCTTCGATTTGCTAAAACATGCGCACGATTTACTGTTTCGTTCCCTCGATTTGCTAAAACGTGCGCACGATTTACTAATTCGTTCCCTCGATTTTCTAAAGTGTGTGCACAATTTACTATTTCGTTCCCTCGATTTGCTAAAACGTGTGCATGATTTACTATTTCGTTCCCTCGATTTGCTAAAACGTGCACATGATTTAGTATTTTGTTCCCTCGATTTACTAAAACGTGCGCACGATTTAGTATTTCGTTCCCTTGATTTATAAATCATGCGCACAATTTATAAATCGGGGGCACGTTTTAGTAAATCGAGGGAACGAAATAGTAAATCGTGCGCATAATTAAATTTTTTTTTCTTGCATGTCATGTGCGGGGCTCCGTAGAAATATTGTATTTTGTTTCAAACATAGACTATAAAAATATATGGACGACGCACCTCCATTTGTAGATAAGTGAAGCCGCCAATGTCCTAATATGGCGCTGACATCTTGTGCTGATTTGGGACCTGAGTCTGCATAGTAGTAAGCATGAAGTGGAACCGCGCGCTATCAACGGTGTTGTCATGTTTTCACAACAAAACCCGCCCAATTGCTACTCAAAACTAGCTCAATCACGTTTCAGGGGGATCTCATGGTAAAAATCGCGTTCCGGGGGCAAAATCCACGTTTTTGGCGGGGCTCCCCAAGTAAAAGTCCCATTCCAAGGGCTAAATATCACGTTATTTGGGTCGCTTCCACCCGCAGACATGAAAAACATCCCATGGGAACAGTGTAAAAGTAGTTACTGCAGAACAACTCTGAAATAAACAGTTACGGAAATGTAGAAATTAAAGTTAAAGCTCCGATCTCCTCTCGAAAATCCTGAAAAAAAGGTCCGTTGGTACCTCAGTGACTACTTCGCTCAGAGATGCTGTCAATCACAGCTGTCAATCATGACGTCACGCCCCTGTTTTTATAGCATCAAATAACTAACTAAAACCAAACTTATTAAAAAAACTAATTCTTGAACTCACATCAGCATGATAAAAACTACATAAAATGACAGAAACCATCTTTGGATTTGGATTATTTTAACTGAAAATTAATTGGTTAGTTTGTCTCACGTCCTATTACATTAAATGGAGAGGGCGGGGTTTATGACATATACTGGGGACCAACCACCTGGGGGCGATCGAGATGCTTTGGCTTCACTTTTCAGGACTTGACACACTTTTTTTCAAACATACTACTAGGGGTTTGATATGACCAAAATCTTATATCACAATATGAGTAATTTTATTTCTCGATAGCGATATTTATCACAATACAGTTGTTGTTGTTGTTGTTGTTGCTTTAAGTAAGGTTTTAATGATATCAACATTTTTGATACCATTTAAATTTCATAAATCTCAATTTCAATATAGTCAATTTCAAAATAAATATATTGAATAATATATAAAAGTATAAGTAATATATAAAAGTATATATAGTAGGAATTCAAGTAGTATAATTGAAATCTGGACGTACTACATCCGCCATGTTGTTACTGTCACATGACCTACCAGCGTCACTTACGTCCCTTCCACTCCATTCACAAATCCTCTCCCGTGGCCTCATGGGATAGTAAAGTGTCCATCGTATGTGTACTTAAGAATCTCACCGAAAGTAGTAACTCATCCGGGTACTTTTCGCCTACTGTTTTTCGAATACTATGAATTTGAACATATTACTCTGTCCGCATACTGTTTTTTCGAATACTATATAGTAGAGAAGTATTTGACTTTGGACGCAGCGAAAGTTTCTTGGGGGAACGCAAACATTTTGAGTTACATTGCAAAAGCATTATGTTATAAAATTATAATTTTTCTTCCCATCTAACTTTTTTCCCTAGGCTTAGGCCATCACCATCGCTGCATCCGAAATCGAATACTTCTCTACTAGGCTGTATAGTACGTGAAAAACAGTATGCGAACAGAGTAGTATGTCTGAATTCATAGTATTTGAAAAACAGTAGGTGAAAAGTACTCGAATGACTACTTCCGGCGAGATTCTGAAGTGCGCGTACGATGGACACTTTGCTATCCGATGATGAGACCACGGGAGAGGATTTGTGAATGAAGTTGAGGGAACGAAACTGATGCTGGTAGGTCATGTGACAGTAACAACATGGTGGATGTAGTACATCCGGATTCCATTCATACTACACGCATTCGTACTATATAGAACGACTTTTTCAATGGTCATGAAGTAAATTTAAATTCAAATGTAGTACCTACTCAGACAGTATATGATTTCGGATGCAGCTCATATCTCTTTAGAGGCTCCGTATTTACTAAATAAAGTAAATAGGTTAATGCAAATTATTTAATACTGTGACTAAAATGAATGAATAAAAAATAGGGACAACAACTCTATCAGAATTCAATTTTGACATATTGGTCAGCTGATAAAAAAAAATTGTGTAAATATATCAATTATTTTTTACAGAATTATAGGGAAGGCTAGAGAAGTAAACAATATTGTAAAAAAAACAAAAACGGAAACAAAGGTTATGGGGTGTGTGCTCACCGTCACTGTTTTACACATAGACTGTAAAAAAAGATGGACGACGCGACGCCGCTTCCTTCCATTGTAATGAACTGAAGCCAAAATGGCCGACCGAATGGGCGCTGACATGTTACGCAATACGTCAAAAAAAAAAAAGTTTGGAGCCTGGGCATGCGCAGAAGGAACCGTCAGTGGAGCCGGAGGCGGAGCCGCAGTATCAAGCTTCCGCCCAAACGCACTCGCAATCAACCACGCCCCCTGAACTTCTTACTCGTTTTTTTTATTGGCGGTTCACATTGAACTTCTCTTTTGCTTGCTGAAATAAGGTAAGTTAAATAGAAATACAACAACTAACGACTTAAATTTAAAGACATAATAATATAGCCTACTATATTAAAACTGACGTTGGCTATTTTTTAAATGATTTAAAATGAACAAGTCTTTCACGATGTGTTGGACACTATGGTTGGACAGCAAAATTAACGATCTTTAGTTAATGCAGTCTGTCAAAGTTATCATCATACAGTTTATGGCGACCACATGCATTTTTTTTCTCATATAAAATAAATATATTTTGAATGGATTGTTGTTTCATTTTTGTTATCTTCATTTTAGGATTAACGTTGAACAAAATGACCTCACATTTCACAACCACCACAGAGTTCAAACGTAAGTATAAATAACATAAAAATACATAGAAATAAATGTTCTATTTTGATTTCAGCGTTAAGCTTCTAATTTAAGAATGATATAAGCTAACTCAAGTTTTATTAGTTATTTGTCCCAGCTATATTCAATCCGT
Organism: Ancherythroculter nigrocauda; assembly: GCA_036281575.1. Lineage (NCBI taxonomy): Eukaryota > Metazoa > Chordata > Actinopteri > Cypriniformes > Xenocyprididae > Ancherythroculter > Ancherythroculter nigrocauda. Next base: position 237,832 of record VTFQ01000658.1, read on the forward strand.
CCGGAAATCAACAATAGCTGCATAACGTTAGCTCTATTATTACGAAGGTTTAATTAATTATATTTTAACCTGTGATTTAAGAAAAGTGCATCTACATCACCAATATCGATTAAAAATGGTTCTGTAAAGTGTTTTATGCTAAGCATGCCGGCTTACCTTAACAAGACCTTTGAATCCTGGGATGTTTTAGTGTTTGATGTGAGCTGTTTCAAGTCGTCATTTCAAAATAAAATAAAGTTGATAACGAAAACGGTGTGCTTAAAAATGAGTGGATGGAAAAATATGCATTTATTCTCCATAAAAAAAAAAATAAAATAAAAAAATCACCAAAACTGAGTGCCTCTCCTCAATTTGCAGCAAAGAAAACTACATTGACTATTCCAAAACTTAGAGAGAAAAAAAACACTTCTAAATCCTTTGCTGGAAACGAAATTAAACTTTTGAGTATTCCTGACATACAGCATACCATAGCTTTGTAAAATATGAAAAAAAAAAAAAAAACATTTAAATATAAATAACACACAAAAACAAAGTTTCTTAAAAAGGTGATAATGTTTTTATTATTATTATTATTAACAATCAACAGGACCCAGAATATACATCATTGGGGACAGCTACATTCACCGTGGGGAAAAACATGCGAGGCAGACAGTCGGGACCAACCTTGGGCTGGACGCCCATATCCGGTGGTTTGGCTGGGGAGGCATGGTTTGGAGAAACGTCCTCCCCTTCTTCTATCAGTGCCTTGGAGGAAGAGCTGTGCCAGATGTCCTCTTGATTCACTGCGGCGGGAACGACCTCGGAACCATCAAGAGTGTCAAGCTTGTTGCAGGAATCAAGCAGGACTTGCAAGACCTCCACAGGAAGTTCCCGCAGATGAAAATCATCTTTTCTACCATCACACAGAGATGCCAGTGGAGGTCTGCACACCCCCAAAAAATGGACAAAGCCCGGCGCTTTATTAACAGTGTGATGACTTCCTTTGTTTTGTCTATTGGTGGAGGCATTGTGCATCACCGTCAGATAAAGCGTAGAGATCCTAGCCATTTTTTGCATGATCAAGTTCATTTGGCCCCTTTGGGAAATGATATATTTTTAAAAAACATTGCCCGGTGTTTGAAAGACCAAATCCAGTAGGGTTTGAACTGCTGGATTTGAACTTTCTACCCAAAGTTGTGGCATCAAAAATGTCTAGGATTTTTACACTTCATGTGACGTTTGATGAACAATGTTTGTTGTTGTTGTTTACACAAAGGAAGTCATCACACTGAGTTCTGTCACAGCTCTTCCTCTCCTTCTTTCCTTCTTTCCTTTTCATTTTCTCCAAACCCTTTGCTTTACCTCAGCCATTTTCCCCACGGTGAATGTAGCCAAGATTTTGTAAATAAATTTACTGGAGTAGCATAAAGCCCCCACCATACTTCTTCTTTTTTTTTTTTTTTTAAAGAAAACCATTAAAAATATATATTACATTTTCTAGGGAAAAAAAAGAGAAGATTGCCTGTCTCCAATCAACAGTTTTTTAAATGATTGTTATCTGAGTAACTGTATATGCCAACAAGTGTAAAGAGCAGCGTGTGAGTAATATGAATATACAAGACATTAAATTACATAAATACTGATTTGTCCAACATGTCTCTTTGTAACAGTACTTTCATAATACTATTGCAGATTTTACTGACAATACATAGTTTGGCATTTTAGAATTTAAACCTTTTTTCAGTGGTTCATTTACAGACAATACTCACAAAGAATTACATAAAGAGTGGAATACTACACATGTGGTGAGTCCTCCATGTTGTCACTGCGTGGCACTGGGTCTGAATCTAACGCAGGTTCTGTAAATATATACATAAAGAAAAGGAATCATGAAAAACATTTATTGCAAAGCAAAGTGCAAAGCTCATGCCTCAAAACTTAAAAGGTTAGTTCACCAAAAAATGAAAATTCGGTCATTAATTACTCACCTTCATGTCGTTCACAGTACATAGCACATGCGTGTTCTGCTAATTCTGCACATGTGCGATGGCACTCTTTGGCAATGTCATAAGATCACATCATGAATAAGCAGCTGTATTGAGTTCGCCATAATAGCATGCTGTCTGATGGACCGGTAGCAGAAATCTGAGAAACATAAACCAGTGTTAAGAGAGTTCACTCAAATATGAGATTCCTTAGTAATTGACTAACCTTTATGTGTGTATCTTCTCTCTTCATCATTCTCAATCCTCAATGTCCTAAGACAGGACAGAAAAAAAAATATTTTATACACCAGATCCAACCATAAATTTCAACAAAGTGGCCCATCTTAGTTGAAAGCCCACTCACCACGACAAGGTGCAGGCCATGAGTGGGACACAGGACAAGACATACTTGACAAACAAGACTGACTCAGACGAGACAAAACAGATTTTGTGACATTGAAAATTGTGAACAACAGAAATGCACATTACATGTAAATTCTAAACTATATACAAAAATATTAACAAAACAACAAAAATATAACATTTATAGAAACATGTAACATAAATATCATGAACATATTCATTTCTCAAACTAAAATGAAAGGAATGCATTTTTTGGTATTGTATTTTTATTTTTTATTCATGAACAAAAAATGACAACGTCATGTAATGGTAACTGGAAACTCTAGAGTGTAAACTGTATTTAAAACAAAACAGTCATACTTTTATACTTAGAAGGAACAATGTTAAATTCAATTTCAACAATTTATTAACAATGGCTTCTTGTGACTGAACAGCTTATTAAAAAAACAACAACCACATATTAAAGAAAATTAAGTAAATGATTCAGTCCTGTTTATGCGGACTGTAAATCATTACCAGCAGCAGCAACAGAACTTAAGGGGGATCAGTGGAGTCGAGGTGTCTTCTGTGAATGATTCAGTCCTGTTTATGCGGACTGTAAATCATCACCAGCAGCAGAACTTCAGGAGGATCAGTGGAGTCGAGGTGTCTTCTGTGAATGATTCAGTCCTGTTTATGCGGACTGTAAATCATCACCAGCAGCAGCAGTAGCAGCAACAGCAGCAGCAGAACTTCAGGAGGATCAGTGGAGGCATGAATCATCAGCAAAGAAAACAATAGATGGTAGATGGAAAATGCGACAGCAACAAATATCCACAAATTATTCCCCATAAAAATGGATCAATTTAGTCAGCTGTCTGCGAACCATTTTGCCCTCTTTTGCCATTTCAGTTTGCCTTCTTGCAAAGTGATTAAATCTCACTTTGCAGTACCACAAGGACGCCATCTTTACCAATAAATGAGTATGATTCATTTCAACACATGTAGCAAACATATGGCTGTGTAGTTGTGGGAAAAGATCTTTCTCAGCACAATCTGCTAGCACCTCACTGGAAATGGCTAATGTGATTCCTCGTCCACAGGGAAGCTGACCTCCACTTGTTGTGATCCTTCTCTGAATGTATTTCTCTGTGGTCAGACAAATGGACACCATGCCTGGTGATGGTTTCTGCAGGCCACCTCTGTCTTTTAGATGAATGAAATCATGTGCGGCACCATCAGATGTTAATGCCTGTGAACACGGCAAGCAGGTGATTTTCTCTTTCATCTTCTTCACCACAAATCCTGTGATGTAGCTGATCGCTGCCTCTTTGTATTCAGAAAGGCTGCATACATCAGGGAGGACAGGAACTGTGTCATCCTCAGGCATGCCCACTTCCACCAACTGCACTTCCAATCTTCGGGCAACATTCACAGATGCAGGTGTTGAGTTTAGGATGTAAGTGTTGTCTCGAAGCAAACAGTTCCCTGTGCCTGTTTTCACTTGGTGCCTCACAAGTAGGCGTTTGTATGCTCCTCTGAACTGCCTGGCATTGGGGTTGTCATTGTGACCACCTCTTGCTCTTATGGCAGCAAAGAAGAGCTCCAAGTGGTCCTGACTTAATTTGTAGGTGAGAAGATATCTGCATGGTGCATTGGCCCTCTCCACAAGGTCATGGTAGATGTTAAGAGCACTTCTGCCATTCGCAATGAAGCCATATATGGCAGTCTTTTTTTTGGTGGTGTGAAGTGGCACCATTTTGTTGTACTGCTGGACCTTCAAGCCACGGAGCATGGTTTCTGCCTTCTTCAAAATGGTCTCAACCCGATCTTTAGTTGTTGGCTTGATTGGGGCTTTGAAACCTTTTCCAAGAGGATTTCTGCTGTTCAGCGCATCAAAAGCTGCATCTACAGTGCGCAAAAACTGCACAGTTGCAGCACAACCTTTGAACTCCTCCAACTTCAAGCCTTGCTCACAGAACTCCATGGCATCTGCCACACTGCTGCTGAAGATCTGTGCTGCCAGGTGAACTTTCATTTTTTGTTTTCTCCACTGTAAATGAGCCATTCTTAGCTTGTTTCCCAGTCGCAGGCCTTCTTTCTCTTGAAGTTCATTAAGGGCTTCAATGTACTTCCACTTAATCTTCCTTCCATCTTCTGTCTCAAATTCTAGGGAAGATGCAAAGGCATTACGAAGGAGCTTTAGCATGTGGCATGCATCCAGGATCACATGTACTTTATGTGTAGGATCTTCAGGATGCAAGAAGTAGGGCTTCATGTTGTTAATATTCAGGTCAGCGCCAAGTTCCCTTATCATCGCCAAGTTGGTTGTGGGGGCATCACATGTAAGTGAGACAACTTTTACACCAACCTCATGAAGCCTGCTAAGGCTCTCCCTAATGACATTGGCTTTCTCTGATCCATCCATTCCTGTGATGAGAAAGTATGCTATGGGAATTTTCCATGACTCATTTACAGCCACAACCATGAGGACCAAGGCCTGGGTCGCCAGCGTGTTGTCAATCTCTCCAGTGCCTATGTCCACGTAACCATGGAACTGGTCTCCAGCAAATTCAGTCATCTTGTGAATATACATTTCATCCATCATTAGGGCACAGACCGTTTCTTTTCCTTTCTCTCTGTTTTCCTCTACATGGCTTTTTAGCGCTGTGAAAGATGCCACAGTAAATCCTGGATCAGCTGAGACACTGCTGTACCAGCTGCGAATGGTGTGACTGTGTGGCAGAGCTTTCTGAAAATTGTCACGCACATAGTCATATGCCTTTGGGGAGTAAAAATGTAGCGTGGTGGCAAACTGCCTCAGCTCCTCTGAGTACTTAGCTGTTTTTTTCCCCTGCTGTATATTCAACAAGATGTGCTTTGGCACATCATCAATTGACTCAAGCAAAGAAGCACATTCACTGGATATCATCAGCTTCTTCTTGAGTTCTTTAGTGACATCCTTTAAGGTGGAGATCTTTTTTTTTAGACGCCTGGACTTTTGGAATTGCATTTTAAGCTTTTTCCTGTATTTAGTCAGAATTTTCTCAGTGGCCTGATTTTTCCGCTTCAAAGACCTTGGAGACCCTAGGTTGTAGCTGTGATCCTCTAGAACGCAATGATGGTTTGCATATCTAGCACGTGTTGCTGCATATCTGTGATCCTCATTGATATCCACTGTTACAGTAGTGTCAGCTTGACAGATGTCATTGCTAAATGGGATGTTTCCATTGGCATTTTCAGTCAGGGTGGCATTGCTGTAATCGGCAGCAGATTTCAGGTTAAGGCACTTGTCAACTGGAGAATCCTCTTTATCGTCTCCTGTAATTTTGCAGAACAAAAACGAGGACCCACTTACCTCTGAATTATCACTCTCAAAAATCTTGCGCCTTACCACTGTACAAGAGGACTTCACCAGATGACAAGGAAATGAGAAAATTGTTGGAACTGCTGTATTCTTTAGACGGCGATTCCCCTAAAGAAAAGAAAAGGAAAGAAACAATAATAAAGTACAATTATGTCTTTCGAATAACAACACTAGATGCCACTGAAATGTTTTTTTCAGTCTTCTATTAATGTTGAATATGTTAACGTCAATTATATTAAAGGAATAGTTCACCCAAAAATAAAAATTGTTTGTGTTTCTTTGTTATACAAAATATACAAAAGAAGATATTTTAAAAAGCTGGTAACCCAAGTTTGTTCTGCTGAAAACAAAAGAATATATTTTAAGGAATGTTGGTAAGAGAGTCGATGGGATCCACTGACTTCCATAGTATCTTTTTTTCCTACCACAGAAGTCAGTGGATTCCATCAGCTGTTGGGTTACCAGCTTTTTAAAAATATCTTCTTTTGTGTTCAGCAGAAAGAAACTCATGCAGGTTTGGAGCAACATGAGGGTGAGTAAATGATGGGTAAACTATACCTTTAAGAAAGGATATAGATAATTTAATTTAATTTCAGTTTATTTCATGGCATTGACAGCAAAGATGTTGACAAAATGCTGTCCATTGTTCAATGAAGATGTCAAATTAAAATTTCAACATTATTCGAATGTAAAGTAATAATGCATATTCCATTGCTAATCTGTGCATTAGAATATTCAAATTTCTGCCAAGCACTTACGACAACTCACAATCCACTAACCGAATGCATGCTTGGGCTAAAATCTGATCATCTGAATGTGATGTTTTTTTCAGCCACATTGGCAGCACAATTATTCTGCAGATTTTTGTTTACCTTTAAGTCCTTGGTGAAAGCATGCTCTTCAAAATGAGCACTGCAAAGACGAGATGACGTTGTTGGTTTCCAGTCCTTTCGTCTCATGTTCACCACCCATTGTCTGAGTCTTTCTGCATCATGCACACCTAAAGGAAAACTGCAAAACATTTGTAGCTACTGTCACTGTTTCAATACATTTTAAGTCATTAATATAGGCCAATTTTGTTAGCAAAAGTAGATATGCAAGTACACATAGCAAAAAAAAGATGTCTAAGTATCAACAGGATACTTGCATATCACATATCTGCCACTATATAAAACAAAATCCTTAGCAATTTATACAATAAGCTTTTTAAACACTGCAGCTGTACTACAGGCTATTTGTTTTATTATCTATTATTTATTATATTTTTATTTTCATCTTTCCTTTTTTCATTAGGTTTAAACGATGGCTTAAAATTACATCTGGCAAAGAGGAATTTACATTTATTTTAATGTTTATTAATAAAGCCAAAAATGTATTAATATACATTGTTCATTTTCAAATAAATTATTAGTGATAACTATAATACATTGGGATAGGTCAAAACAACATATCGTAATTTATGTATTTTAAATATATAAATTATACACAATTAAAATATGCACAAAATAATATTCTGTTTCTAGAGCAATAATAATTTTGAAACAGCTAATTCAGTAATGTTAGATAAACTCAATAACATAGCTGCCAACTCTCACGCATTCAGCGTGAGACTCACGCAATTGACCCAATTCTCACACTCTCACGCCACACCCCCATATTCTCACGCAGACTCGTGCAGAAGTGAGGGGAAAAAAAATCGCGCCGCATGATCTCGCAAAGCAACGCGCAGAGAGACCAGACAGACAGTGTACAGTGAGTTTTTTGTGACAATTGTGAGGGAAATACACAATTTATTCCCATAAACTGTGTAGTCTTCTGTTCTCCCTCCCATCTGCACCGTGTGAATTGTGAACGCAGGCAGGTCAGTGAGTTACAGGGCGCTCCGTGTCTCCATCCAGTTTAGGCTAGTAACTAATAGGCCTAATAATATGCTGTTATATAGTTTATAGGGATGTGACGAGATTTCTCGTCGAGGCGAAAAGTAGTCTGTGATGTTGCCATGACAGAGTGTTAGGATGATTAGGAAAGAATATGCCACCGCTACGTTTACATTACGCCTCCACTATCGTTTTGCTTTGTATTTAAATAAAAAAACATTTAATTCAGTTTGATAACGGTCGCCGCCGCTCCATATTTACAGAGTTACGCGCGATCACGAAAGTGAAAGTAAACGCGAGCGCGCATTCAAACGCGATTTCAATACCCCGCATTTGAAAGCGGCTCCCTGATGAATACAGATATCTCTCAATATGAAAGCTATTTTAGGCTGGGCAGTGTAGTTGTAACAATCTCTCAACTCTGTATCAAAGAAAAATTGGTCTTATTTGCACTTTGAATATTGAGAGAGTGTGATTATGGTTGCACTTAAAGTGTTACCATAAAAATGAATAACAGTTTTCTCTTAATCTTATTAAGCACAAAAAGTAAGGTTTCATTTAACATTAGTTAATGCTCTGTGAACTCTCATGAACTAACAATGAATGTCTATTTTTATTAACTAACATAAACAAAGATTAATAAATACTGTAGCAAATATATTGCTCATTGTTAATGTTAATGTTTATAAATTAATAAATGAGACCTTATTGTAAAGTGTTACCATTTTTATTCATACTGTTTTTATTTCTATGATCAGTTTGTGGAAAGGAGTTCAGTTAGGAGGTCAAAAGTTGTAGAAGCTCATAAATCATGTACAGTAATGTCTGAAGAGACTAAAATCATACAGAAGAGAAGTCAGTCAGTTGAGTTAGTGGCAAAACCTTTTACAGTGCTTGAGTATTGTTGTCTTTTACTGCATATGATAATTCATACTCCGAAAGTAGAACTGAAATGACATTCATTACAAGATGATTAGTTAAAACATTTCAAATACACCTGCAGAATATTTTTTCTAGTTATGTATTTTGCCATCTTGTCTCGTCTCGAGATACCTGTCTCGTCACACCCCTAATAGTTTATATAGAATTAAGTTAGCATTAGCAGAGTTGTTTGTTTTGCAGCACTGAGCAGTTATTTTACATAAGTTTATCATAAAAAAACAGTACAAAAGCAAGCCACGCCCCTCCATAAGCCCCTCCCCCTAACCAAAGCCCCGCCCCCGAAATCTCACTCTAAGCTGAACTCAAAAGTTGGCAGCTCTGCAATAATATGCCACTAGAAACAACTCAATGGTCATCCTGCCATTTTAAATAAAATTAAACTAACGGTACAGGAGATCGATTTGCTGTAAGTGCTCTATAATTAATTAGAGTAGGCTATCATTAGTTTTGTCCTGCTAATTATTATTTTTATACCCATAAAAATAATTAGTAACTGCCAGATAACGATCACCTGCTTTTTTTCTGTCATGGCTAACGTTAAGCATGTTATCTTAGCTAATATCATTTATTAATTAGCTTATAAAGCCCACATTTAACGTTACCGGAAAAAACTGAGTGATCCGTCAGATCCTGTAGGTCGGTTAGTACAGTTTACTGCTGAACAACTCATTTTGTCGTTGTAAAAATAACACAGAAATCGAAAATTAAAAGTTAGTGATATATCTTCAATCTCCCCTCGAAGCTCCGACAGTTAAGAGAAGCTGTCAATCAAAACTGTCAATCAAACCGACACGCCCCGTTTCTATATCATCAAATTGCTAGCTAAAATCAAACTTATCACAAAAAAACACAATTGAATATATATCAGCGTGATAACAACTACCTTAAATGACCAAACCATCTTTCTGAAATTTTTTATTGGAGAGTAATTAATTTTTTTTTTTTTGACAAGCGCCATTCGTTTGCATTGAGAGGGCGGGGTTTATGACTTGTACTGCATCCAGCCTCCAGGGGGCGATGAAAGAGCCCGTGGCTTCACTTTTCAGAACGTATGAGACACACCCGGTTTTACACATAGACTTTACACAGTTGAAAGTTCAATTCATGAATATTAATCAACGTGCTAATTAATATTCATAAGCCAAAACATTTACTCAAGTAGCCAGCTCACTAGCGCCCACATTCGGGCAGTCGGATAAAGCCTATTGGGCAGACCTTACGAAACTTTAATTAATATTCATGAGCAATTCCTTGCCATAGTAGGATTCGTAATTTCTCCAGCCGGTAGCGTACTAGCGTCAAAGACAAACGGACTTCAAAACACAAATAATGTCTTACACATCCTTACAGGGTAGGTACAAATGCTTAAAATTATAACCTCCCCGATGAATTAAATAAATGGGACTTTTATCGCCTCTAAAAGCTGCATGGATACGGCCTGGATAGTACATATAACAAAAATAGCTGAAGAGTTAAATTTAGACTAAGGGCAAGAAACACAGATAGCGTGTTAGCTTTAGCATTAGCTATATGACAAGTGCTCAAGGCTCACTTTCACAAAATAAAATGACTTTTGATGTTTTGCATTGCATTATTTTTCATGTTTACAAGCCTCTTTATAACTGTCCTGGAATGTGTAGTTTAAATGAAGTGAAGCAGGTTAGTGTTTTTGTTAGCTGGCTTGATCTTTGCCGTTAGCATCGAGTCAATAACATTGTTCCGTATAAGCATTGAGAGTTATGTGCATTGAACCATCTGTATCAAACTACAAAATCCAAAACATTTCTGAGGACATTTAAGCTTGACGTGAAAGCTAATCGTTTTGGGTGATAGTGTATTTTAAAATGAGTACACAGATGAGTGCTGATAAATTATATCTGATGATAAAGATAGTTAACCTCGTTTATTAGATTATTCTGATGTATTAATTCTGTTTGACACTATTTAAATATTGGTCACATTTGGAGTGGATGTTCACATTGTATAATGCATATGTGCCTTACAGGTTGTTCAGTGCTGAAAAATATCTAGATTATATCAGAGCATAATCATGGATGATGAGGACAGCCAGGATGAGCTGATCAACAGGAATGTCTCCCATGGAAAAGGAAAAAGACCTGCCATGTCCATCATCTCTGATGACGGTTAGTTGTCTTCTGTCAGCGAAGGGAACAACACAGGGATGTGTTGTGGGCCTTAAATGCATCTCTAGCCCCTATTTAACCATGTAAAGTCTGAAATATCGAGAAAAAAAAATGAATAGCATATTGAACCTTTATGTTTCATATCCTATTTGATACATCAGGCTTTTATTGCTCATATGATATAGTGGAAAGAAAAATATAAAATGCATATAAATATCAGTTGTCACTCTGTGTATTTCTCAATGATATGTCTTAAGATGATATTTAAATGCTTAGTTTTATGATACAAATCAACATTCTCCAAGAGCCTGATGTATCATATTTGATTTTTCTAAAAAATTATATATGGATAATCAAGTAAAGTTGCTTCAGTTCAGTTACAGCAAGTGTTCATCTTGAAACATTACTAAGTAGCAATATAAAAGTTAAAAGTAAATTACAAGTAAAGATTTCACAACAAAAGATACATGCCATGACTTTTTAGAATTCTACTAGATTATAAGACCTTTTACTCGCTAAAAAAGTATAAACTATCAATCAGATGGCAGAAAACATCAAAGTTGTGGTCATGTTGATCATTTAGAGGCCTTAGAAATTTGTGTATCAAATATGATTCAGTAAGCTTTATAGGGTTAAGTTCAGGATTGCATTTAATAAATACATATTTTTATTCAGTTTCTTCTTTTACTCTATGTGACTTCTCTTCCTGCATGTCATACCAATTCAGAGGACGACTCAGAAGATGAGGGGGAATCAGAGGAAGGAGAAACAGGCAGTGAGGAAGATGATGATGATGAAGTGGAGGATGTCCTTGATGGAGAGGAGGAGGAGGAAGATGATGAGGGTGAAAGTGAAAGTAAGATTTAATTTCGACATGCCTTTGCATTGACTTTTTTATGCTTGTCAATTTAACTAGTTAATTATATTGAAAGAATTGAGATGGAATAAATAGTGTATTTCTCACTACAAAATCAAAATGTACTATTCTTATTTATTTTTTTAATGGAATATTGCAGTGTTTATTACAAATTATTTGTCCATGCACATCAGGGTCAGAAATAAAAGGGGACTTTCAAAAATGCTACGAAAATGCTACAAATTCAAACTAAGGGGGCAAAAATGCCCCAGCACAATTAAGCAAGATCTATTACGGCTGTCACGATTAAAGTGCAATGTGAAATGAATGTAAAGTATCGAATGCAGCATTACATTTACTGTAGATTTACTCATGTTGCATCATATTTCATATGCAGCGTTGAGCTTTATAACTAAGCACACACGTTTCTGTTGAGCTTATGAATGCAATGTCCAATCAGAGGGGTTTTGATTCTTCTGCAGAGAATGTCAGATTGACATTCTGACTAACTTCTGAATCTGCATTCGCACTAGTTCTCTCATCATCATAACATCAAAGTGCAGAAAAAATGCAAGTAAGAGATTAATTTTACAGTGTAGACAGCTTCAGTGATTGTAACAGGAGTTTTTGTGAAAGTGCATAACTCTGCTTGCTTCAGTGTTCTTCACTCGCATTCTTTGTATTATTTTTTTCCAGGTTTGAATAACCGTTTTGTTTTTCATGCTACTGAAATAACCAATGTGAAGTCTTGATTTTCTAATCCGTAAAAAGCAATACATTTATAAATGGTTCTTAGCTTGTTATGTCTGAAGCTAGAATATGATATGCTTTTTCCCCACAAAAAAAGTTTTATTAATCAGCATTAATAATCATTATTACAATATCAAGATTAATAATCATGCATGTATTTACATTAAAGAGCATTAAACATTCTGTGTAATAAACATAAATGTCATATCAGGATTCAAGACTGCGACAAAATGGTCGCATTTTGCGTCCTTTTTTCATGTCGGTGTGATTAAATTTTGTTAGAGGTCGCACTGGTGTGACCACCACATTGCCCAACTGATGAGAGCTGCCATTTCTGTTGCACATAAAGGCCCCGGTATATTTCAAACAAAGTTATTTTTCGTTCTTCGTTTAGGGGTAAAACGAAGTTCGAAATGCGTGACCAGTGATATACTGTAAACGAACATCTGACGCCTCCCACACTGCTGAGAGCGACGTTTAGATGAATATGTAAATATGTGCCATGCGCTTTCTTCTCAGTAGCAAAATAAACACAACAAAAATGAGAAAACAGCAAGCATTTTTTAATAGAAAGCATAAGAAAAGCGTCTGATCATAACAGCATGGGTATGTTAGCACAAGCTCTGCAAATTAGCACTCCAGTCACGTCACGTCTTCATATAGCACTTTATTCAATAGATTGCTTAAAATCAAGCAGCTTTACAGTATCAAACATGAAAAACAGTGTTAGTGCCTCATTTTTTCACAAGCACAACTTAATTTTGTACTATAAAGCTGCTATCCAGTGTGTTCGTTTTCACCCGCGGAGATCTTACCTCAACAAACTCAAACACACGAAATGAGTCAAAGACGCGTCCCACGCGAGTGAAGGCGGAGCCTCAGCACACACCTCCTATTACGTTATCGTCACTGACCAATGGTAGTACGAAGGTGTTTTGCAGCTGGAGCGAACTTTTCCTGAAAGTTCGCTTTGGCAAGCCGTTTCGAACTTCAAAAAGAACACAAAACAAACTTCGTTTTGGCCTGATTTTGTTTGAAATGACGTCACATCAGTTCGTTCTTCGATTTCGTTTGAAGTATACCGGGGCCTTAAAGCTGCAGTCCGCAACTTTTTTTGGTTAAAAATGATCCAAAATCAATTTTTGAGCAAGTACATAACCAGTCAGTGTTCAAAACTATCTAATTATCTTGTCTCGATTCACAACGGTAAGCTTGTAATAATGTTTTATAAAAAGAGCGGCATGCCGGATTTCCGCGGGAAATTTGAGCATGCAGCAGTTCCTCTGTGCGTCATTATGTCATGTCCGTAAACAGAAAGTAGGAGTCCCGTCGAGAGGCTAGTCAGTTATATCATGTGAGGATGCTGTCGGTAGCGGCACATTTGTAGCCTTTTCTCACAGCAGCTGAAATAATTAAACGTATCATTTTGATGGCGGATTGTAATCCAGAAAGATCCAAATGACAATCATGAGATTGGAGATTCAGCCGTAGCCAAAAAGTAAAAGACTTTGGACTGTGGAGTGGCTACAGAAATTGAAATCTACAGGTAAAGCTAATATACACTAAATACACAGTCACGCAATGCTGATGTTGTTAACATTAACAATTTGAGAACAATATAACAGTAATAATAATTTGCACGGTTTGGCGTGATCCGAGCTAAGCGATCGTTAGATTTAATCATCATTGGCAACGTGATTTATTGTAGGCCTAATGCTTTTCCCCTCAGTGGCAGGTCAGAACAAAAGTGGCAAACATGTTACTTACTTGTTCAGAAGACGTTGAATCTGTGATTCTGAAGTTCAGTATCCACATCGGTGCGGTGACTGACAGCAAGCATTAGATTCATCCGCGCTGACGAGCTGTGCCGAAGCACAACGCACGTACAGATAACTGTTCCGCATATGACTGCAATCGCATGTTTCAAACAGAGATGGCGACAAAGAGGAAAAATCGCAGACTGCAGCTTTAATTCATATGAGAAACATCAAACAAAATGAACGTGGAATGAAACCGCACTACTCATTTATTGAGCTGCGAAGCGTGGACCGTTTATCAGCTCGGAAAATAATAAACAGCGCAACAGCGTCTGTTACTAGAGCGCTGGAAGATCCAAAGAGAAAGCATTGAATTTGCCACAGAGTTAATAACATCGCAGCGAGATCTAGTGGGAAGCATTTAAAGTCGGCACTTCAAATCTCTAAATATGATTCAATTTTAATGCTATTTTTAATGTGATGACTTGTAAAACTAAAAGTTTAAAGATGAAGGAACATTTTGTGGCAAACAAACTTTTATTTAAAAAGACATGAAATTACAAGTATAACAGTAGATTAGCTTATTAGCCATTTCCACTCGCTAATATATGGGGAAAAGTCACAATGTCTCATGAAAAACAAAAACTTTTCTTCAAATTGTGACTGAATTACACATAAAACAAGTAAAGAGCGCTCACTTTATAATCACTGTCGGTCAGTTCAGTATGGTACATTTAATAAGAATAGAATATTCACATTTTTTTCCTACTTTGTTACTGTTGTCAATAAAAGTTAATGTTATCTACATAGTGCTTTACTGTCACATTTCCGATAAATAAACATGTAATATTATTAGTAACTGTACTTATTAATGCAAAAAAATAGTAATAAGATTAAATTGCCTTTATACCTAGTGCCACCAAATCAAGCGCCACCTTCTGTAGATCTGGAGCTCTGCATATCAGATGCAGCTTCTGTTTTTGAAAAACAATTGATTGGTGACAGTCTATAGCATTGTGATTGATTGTAACTGGTTAAATTTAAATATTTGACATAAAAAATTAACACGGATACATTTAATACGGTAATTATAAAAATTGTCCCCTGTAAAGGTAAAAAAATATTGCCCCTGGAAAAGTTAAGTTCTTACCCTAATGCACATCAATAAAAAATGAATGTGCCCTCGTAATCTTTAATCAAAACCATTATCTTCCCCTCCCCTTGACAATGACAACTTTTCTCTGATGACATCAGATCATGTGGTACATTAATCATTGGGAGTGACATGTTTACATTTTGCCCTAAATATTCATATCATAAGACCGGCCACACCATCATCAAACAAACATTGGAAGAAAAACACTCAGGCTTTTTACCTGTATCCTCAGATGAGGACTCCGTCAGTGTCCTGGAAGGAGCTGCAGGGAATGTTCCTGTGGATGCAGCTGGCCTGAGCTCAGATGAGGACTCTGAGAAATGCCCCATCTGCCTGAACTCATTCCACGAGCAGCCCGTGGCCACACCGGAGTCGTGCGAACACTACTTCTGTCTGGACTGCATTCTGGAATGGTCAAAGGTAAAATTGACGGGCTTAGACCCTTTACATCACTCATACATAAAAGATCTTGTCCATATTTGGTCACTGATTCTGTACAGTTATTCAACATTATTCATAATATGCAAATACAGGTGAAGCAACTTAATGGTTGATGCAATATTGTTCATAACAGTGTTATTTTATTATGGGTCCAAGCACCGAAGGGCCGTGAGTCAAACAGAGCAACCGAGTTTAATTCCGACCAGCCCCTGTTAACCTTGTCTAATAGGTGCTCAAACTTCATTGGCCGATGTTTTTTGAGATACGTGAATGTCCTCATAAACAATCACAGCACCTTGGACAAAGACATTGCATGCCTGTTTTCAAGTCAATTGCACTGACTTATTTATTTTTTATTTTATTAATTAATTAATTTGGATTTGTTTTAATTTTTATATATTTTTTTGTTTAATTTTATAGTATTAGTAATTTTGTTGTTTGTTTTTTGTCAATTTTATTAGTGTTTTTTAATGTCTACATAGGTTTTATTAACTTTTATTTCAGTTTTAGTATATTTTAGTACATTAACTTGAAAAATATATTACCTCAGCAACTAGCTGAAATAAAATACGTTTTTTTTTTTTGTTTTTTTTTTCAGTTATCGTTTATTTCAAGTAACAAAAATGTTTTTTTTTTTTATGGTTTTAGTTAACTATAATAACTCTGGTTCATAAACAGTAATGTCACATTTTTTTTCAGAATGCCAACTCCTGTCCTGTGGACCGAATAGTCTTTAATAACATTCTCCTGAGAAAGTGCCATGGTGGGAAAGTTCAAAAAACAGTGAGTCACATCTTTCCATCAGGATTGCTGTTATGTATAAAAGGCCCATTCACACCAAGAACTATAACTATAATGATAACTATATTAGGCTGCTCATCAATAGATGTTAATGTTCTGTTTATTATAAGCGTGCTGCAGTTATATTGTCTGCCGATTCTGATTGGTTGTCAATGTTTTTTTATCATTCATCAGCTGGATAAGAAAAAAAGGTTCAGAAAGTGATTCTAACAATACGGTTCCTCTGTGTCATTTTCATTATAGCTGTAGTTCGCCCTATTCTCATACAAAATTATGGTTATCGTCCATGGTGTGAATGGGCATTTCGAGTTATTTATTAGGTGCTGATTTAATGGTGTGTTCTAGTCATGCTGAAAAGGTTTATGAGATTCACGCACATAAATGGCAACACAATATTGTAATGACAACTGGGAAAACTTGAATTGTCTTTGAATATAGTAGTATTGTAAAATTATGATCAAACAATATAACAATTCAGTTTACATTAGGGATGTGCAACGATAAATTGCAATTGTTTGCAAAATAAAAGTCTGTGTTTACGTAATATATGTGCGTGTTCTGTGTATAATAATTATGCATATATAAATACACACACATACATGTATAAACTTAAGAAATACATTCATGTTTAAATAAATATATATTTATATATATATTATATTATATATAAATATAACTATTATATATAAATATAACATTTTTCTTAAATATATACATGTATGTGTCTGTATTTATATATGCATAATTATTATACACAGAACACGCACATATTACGTAAACACAGACTTTTATTTTGCAAACGATTAATCGCGATTAATCGTTGCACATCCCTAGTTTACATCAACTTGATAAATTGAATAAAAATATGAAAAAGCAAAAACACACTTGATGTGCATTCTTTATTCGTGACATTCGTGACTTCCCAATTCACAAATACAAACTTCCCAGGAGGACTTGGGCTGTCTTAAATTGCACATATGAAACTCATACTTCTGAGTCATGCATTCGTTATTACAACACGTAGGGCCCTATGAAAAACTTCAGTGCTTTCCATTTAACATTTCTGGATTCCATTTTAATGGTTTAATTAAATTTTAATATTCAGAACATGTTTAATCAATTACATTTATTAAACTTTATGATCAAGAATTGCAAATATTGGTATTTTTCCTCTTTATAAACAACTTATAATATATTATAAGCAGTATGAATTTATATTTTTTTTTAAAAATTCTGGTTTTATGATTACTCTGAGAGGTACATTGTACTGTCCAATAGTAATATAGTGCCGTCACAATTTCTTCAAGTAAACCGAACGTTTATTTTGACGGGTTCTTGTGAAGACCTTTGAGTTTCTATGTATGTGATCTGACAACTTCAAATGAATTTGAAGTTGCAGTTAGTGGTCAGGTTTTATATAAAATGTATTTTTTTGACCAACGTTTTCCACTTTGATGTCATATCAAATTACTATTGTAGTAATTAAATATTTGCTTAGTTATCACCAAAGCTCACTCTATTTTGCTGTAGATCATTAAACTGTTATGCTGCCTCAGAAGTCCATATTGTGATTTGGTCAAGTGTAGAGCCCGACTTGTATCCAAAATTTGTCAAATTCCACAACATTGTGTTGTTCAGTAAATTCCATTTTTATGACAGGATTCTGTGATTCCATTTACGTTTTCCACATTTAAAGAAATATGTTGTGAATAATAAACCCTAATAACTACATCTGAATTCAAAATGTACCGATTTCAATCACTTATTTATACATGATATCACAACATGGTTTCACAAATGTGAAAGTCGAGTGGTTATTAGAACATTCGCTACACACTTGCTTCCGCTCATTGATCAGTGTTTCAAATCACTTACGATGTCAAAAAAAGAGTTTTCCCCCTTTCTAAATATAACTTTTCTTGGTCATTCATGTGCTTGGACATCATAATTATGATATTTCCGACTCCACTCGAAGGGCACATTGAACACACCATAATATCAGCCTCAATCGGAAAGTATTGGTTTGTGTGTGCTTAGATTGCAGTTAAGAAGCCTGTAAAACCTGGGGAGGAACAGGTGGACGTGGACCTGGATCAGACCAGCTGTGAGGTTTGCGGGGGTCGAGACCGTGAAGATCGTCTCCTGCTGTGTGATGGCTGTGATGCTGGGTAAGAAATGTATGACAATCCATGGTTGTGGACTTGAGTCCCAAATTTGATGACTTGCGACTCGAATAAGAATTTTGTAAGGCATTAGAAAACCCACAATTGATCAGATATGGGTCAGTATTGAATGTCATGTTAGCTAGCTACTTAGTTACTGTGGACAATGGACATCAACTACAGTTTTGCCATGAATTATTTTAAAACAGCTAAATACGGTGTGGTGCCAGACATGTTCGGTTTCAACATATTTAGAGATATTAACTCAACCCCTGGGATTATCATAAAATTGAGATTATTAAAATATTAACATTTTACTTTGAATTAAGAATGTGCAGCATTAAGACATGATTATATAATTTTGTATTGTGCACATATAGATAGGCTAGGGTTGTTAAAAGTACTGACTTCGGTAATAATTTAGTACTGAAATTTTAAAAATGTGACGATACCAGCATTTGCCCCAAGCAATTTGAGCGCTGTTGAGTAGATTCTTAAACACCTCTGATTGGCTATTGTGTTCATGCACTCAACAGATATGTCAGTGATTGGCTACAATGAGCAACGCTTAAAAAAAAAATAGAGTTTTTGACGTGTTGCTCGAGTGCTTACACAGATACATACGGGAGCTTTCAAACGCTCCCATTTGTACGCTTACCGTTTGGTGAAAAGCGTCAAAGATGTCTATTTGCAACATGTTTTTGAAGTGTTGATCATTGTAGCCAATCACTGACATACTGTATCTGTTGAGTGCGTGAACACAATGGCCAATCAGAGGTGTTTTAAGTAAAATTTCAGTACCGACTTGGTACCGAAGTTGGTACTTTTGACAACCCTAGGCCTACCTCGTCTCTGGGGCAGCATTCTAGTCATGCTGGGCTATGTTCAAATCCTATGACTGGTATCACTGGTTTTGGATGTCTCCCGTATCTGCCCCATATATTTCTGGTCTTGGAGTCTCTACTAATGAGCTGATGAGTTGATTCAGGTGTGTTTGATTAGTAAGAGTTGGAAATTGTGAGGTGTTGGTGTGTCTCCAGGAACAGGGTTGGGAAACACTGCTTTAACATACGAACATGCGTATTAGCCCCGCCTATTTACAGGACTATTTTCGACTGCTTATTCTATATTATACTCACTTTTTTATGGAAGGTATCACATGGAATGTCTCACACCGCCTTTGGATGCTGTACCTGTAGAGGAATGGTTCTGCCCAGAGTGCATCGCCAACAACCGCACATCAGGTCATCTTTCATTTCTTAAAACCACTTACATTAACATTGCATTTTAGATTTGTTACATATTGTAATAATAACCATATTTTTCATCTTGTTATAGGTTCTGAACAAATTAGTGAAGAGGAGAGCAGCTCTCTCCCCACCACCAGCCGTTCCCGGTCCAGACCAACCCGAGCTATCGCACGGACCCAGCAGAGCGAGCGAGTTCGGGCCAACGTCAACAGACATCGTATCACACAGGCACGCACAGCAGCACAGGTTTGCATGATGCATTTGCTTTGCTCTCTAATCACAAGTGTGTAACATTGTCTTGACTGATTTGCTGATGGCTGAGATTTGTGTGTCACTGACATGATGAATCTGGTCTAACTGGTTTGTTTAATGCAAAAACAACTGGATACTTTGGATGTTTATGTTGTTTTGTTCAAATACAAGTAAATGACATACTTACATGCTAGAATAAGCATGAACAAAAAAAATCTCACTTACTTTTGTTCATATGGTTGGAGTTAGTGGTTGAACAATCTCGTTTAAACTTTGGGAATGTTTTTTGCGGTACTGTACTACTATTGTTGTGAGCTAAGTGAGTGCTTGATTTGTGTGGTGGTGTATTTCAGCTTGCTCCCAGATATATGATGCAGTCCACATGGTTGGATGAGACCATCAATGCTGTAGTGGCCGGACTCAACACAGCCGTGTATGTGCGAGACTTGACTCCTCGCCCCAGACCCCGCCGGAGGAGAAAGACAGGTGAGACACATAGACCCGCCATTTACACCTGGAATTAAAGGGTTAGTTCACCCAAAAATGAAAATTATTTCATAATTTACTCACCCTCAAGCCATCCTAGGTGTATATGACTTTTTTGAAGCCCAAAAAAGCACATCCATCCATTATAAAAGTAATCCATATGGCTCCAGGAGGTTAATAAAGGCCTTCTGAAGTGAAGCAATGTGTTTTTGTAAGAAAAATATCCATATTTAAAACGTTATAAACTGTAATTACGTCCGTCTGTGCGTTCACGAGAGAGTCGAGTTCCAGCGTATGATGTAGGATGTAGAAGTAGTGTAAGCTTAGGTGAGAGTAGACGTCTCTTGTGGTTCAAACAAATAGGGCTGGGCAACAAACTCAAGCTCCTCCGACATTTCTCTTTAATTCTCGTTTTAGACTTCTAATTCGTGACTGGTGTTTTGTTTTGCTCTATCCTCTGTACATCATCAATACGTCATGCATCAGGTTAAAGTTCGAAATCGACTTGCGTACGGAAGCCAGTGATTCTAGTTTAGAAAGTTATAAATATGGATATTTTTCTTACAAAAACGCTTCAGAAGTCCTCATTAACTCCCTGGAGCCGTATCAATTACTATTATGATGGATGAATGGCCTTTTTTTGGGCTTCCGAATCTTATGCCCCATTCACTCCCATTATAAAGCTTGGAAGAGCCAGAATATATTTTTTAATATAAATCCGATTTGTTTTTGCCCGAAAGAAGATGGTCATATACATCTAGGATGGCTTGAAGGTGAGTAAATTATGGGATAATTTTTATTTTTGGGTGAACAAACCCAAAAATGAATAAATGTATTAATATCTTTCAAAGAAAAATAATTACCCCAAACTTTAACAGAAGTGTATGTATTCATGAAATCAGATACCCTACTGTAAAATAACATGTTTTACAGAAGACACTTTTGAGACATGTGTTACTACCTACTTTACTGTTTTGCCTGACCTCTTGGCATTGGTTAACATGAAATGGATCATATGTATTTAGACTTTTAAGTTTTCATTAACCTGATTGTTTAGTTTGGTGTGATTCTGTCTATCTGTCTGATTTAAATGGGATTCTCTTACCAGTTAAAAGAAGGAAAACCAATAGCAAATCCTCAGCAATCTCAGAGGGGAAAACAACAAAAAGCATGGGAGTGAGGAGAAGACGGAAACGCAAAGTGAGGAAGTCAAAATTGAGAAGAAAACTGGTAAGTTCTTGACAAAAGCTCTAATGTAAATGCTTTGCTGATTAAAAGTATTGCTTTACCTCCTCTATGTAAGAACACGTGAAAGTTTGCAATTACATGTCTGGCAAAAAAACTGATAAAACTGAACTTTTTGTCCCTTCAGGTCAAAAAGAAGGAAACAAATTCCAGAGGTCGTATTGCAAGGAATTTAGGGATTAAGAAGCCCAAGCCTGGTTCCATCATTCCCTCAGTTTATCGGCCTTCAGAGTACAGTTTAGGAAGTATGCGGGCAGAAATCGGTGCAGCCTCCCTCTCTGTTTACGGAGATCCCTTTGACCTAGACCCCTTTGACGATAGGTGAAGTTCTACTTGGTTTTATTTTTTATATTTGTCAAATATTTCTAAGAAGTAAGTGGTTCAGTGTCTAAGTTAATCTTCCAATTTATCTTGTTAGGGAGGATGAGATTGAAGTTCCAACACCATCCTCTGTTCTGGATGCCAAACGCCGTGGCCTCTCCCGTTCTGCCTTGCGGTCCCATCAGCCTGTGGCCAGACCCATATCTGCCGGCCTCTCCAGGTAACTACTAGAGGGGGGGAATCACTCTTTATGGTCACGATGGAGGAAACAGATGATTTCTACTTCAAGGTGATGAAAATCACAATGAGAATATGTTTGGGGTTTAAATGGATGTTTAAATCCTGGTTGTGTGGTGGTTTCCAGGCAAGGTGTGAGTATCCCACAGGTGGAAGCCCCTGTACCAGACCTGCTGGGGAGTATTCTCAGTGGTCAGAGCATGCTCCTCATGGACAGCTCTGATGTGGTCATCAACAGAGATGGTTCCCTCAAAGCAACCAAACCTGGTAAGTCATGCTTTGGATATATATCATATATCAGGCAAGAATTTTATCCTCAGTTAGGGTTGTACAGGTACTGAAATTAGGTATAATATGAATATTTTGCAAATTTCTAATGACAGCACGGCATTTGGCATAGTAAGGCCGTGTGTCCACCAGAGCGTTTTTAGCCAGCTGAAAACGCTAGGCGCTCTGCTTAAAACGCCCCTCTGTGAGCGCTTGAGAGCGCTTCTGCAGCGCAGCATTTTTTTCCGTTGAGACGCTTTGTTGCTATGATACGGATTATATGCGTCACTGTTACTTATAACTGATTTCACAGGTAATTTGTTTCAGACTTAAAATGTTGACACAATGTGAAATTACTTTGCTATGTATTTTCGGAGAGCAGCAATATTAATTTCTCATCCATTTGTTCCGTTCTCTGCTTGTTGATGTCGTTGTACAGCAAGAATGTTGTGACAGTTGGTCGGTGTTGTATTTGTCCCGCCCCTCCTCTACTCTGATTGGACGGCTGTCTAAAAAGTGACAGTGATGAGCGCAGCGTTTTACTCAAAGTTGAACATTTTTCAACTCGAGGCGACCAGTAAAAAACACCGAGCTCTCAGCGCTTGAGCGTGAAAAAGACGCTCAGCGCCTCGTTACGCTCCTGGCGTTTAAAGAACGCGGTGCTCCCATTGAAAACAATTGAAAAAGTACGCTAGCAGCTGGAAAAAACGCTATGGTGGACACACGGCCTAAGCCTTGACACTCGTGGTGATTGAGTTTTAACTAACTATATATTTAACTAACTATGCAACTGTATATAGTATGGGTATATATGGGTAAAAAAAAATATTGATTTCTCGATTTTAATCAATTCTCATTTTGAACATCAGAAGGTATGTTGCAATCGGTGTTTCAACTATGGAAAGACGTCAATAAAACAAACGTAATGTTATATTTAACTCAAAAGTCATTCATTGTCCAAAAACTCGTTAGTCAGCTAGGAAAATAAACCTAGAGAGGAGCATTTTGATAAATATGTGAACTACATTGCATATTCATTGTATTTTTTACTTAACTTCAGTATTTAAATGTTTATACAAAAAATGAGTAGAAACATAATTATGTCATTTAGAATTTAATATTATAACGTTATATTATAAAAACTTGTAATTTAGATGTAAGTAGCCTACAAATCAGTGAATTTAAACCTTTAACCTAATTTTATAGTGATGTACCAACTGGGTTCCCTGTATAGTTTACAGCATTATATATTTGCCTTTGGGCTAACTTGAGTATATTTACATCTGTCTGAATGTTGATTAATGTGTACACCGTTTCTTTTGAATAATCTATATAGTATTGAATCGCAAGCTTGTGATTTGAATCGAGTCGTGAAATTTGTGTCAATACCCAGCCCTAATATGTATATAAAATATATATATAATACACACACCATCTATTTGCAACCACAAACATAAGCCAGACCTTATTGTACTCCTTAAATGCATCTGTGTAGATGGTTTCAACAATGCTTGACTTGATGTTGCATGATTGTCATCCTTTCAAAAGTCCAATTTTTGTTCATTCCTTTCAGTGTCCCTGTCCTTGCCAAGGAACACTACCCCTAGAGAATCAAGCTCAGGGGAAACGGCAAACACACCAAACTCAGAAAGTCCCATCCACCCCTTTGAACAGCCTGGTCCTTCCTCTAGCCCATTGAGGAGGCCCACACCAGTACACAATTCTCATGGGTCCTGTTCCACACCACAGAATCCCACATCTCCACCCATACACTTTCCACATCTTCCTCATTCTCACCCATCTCCTTTGGGACATCCCCATCTGCATCCAGGTGCTCTTCACAGGCCCATCACCCTAAATCCACCAAGACCTGGAAATGGTCACTTGAGCACTAATGGGATTAGAGGTCAACCCCTCTCAAGGGTGTCAAATAGCCCTTCTGACTCTCCCCATCAAGACAAGGAGGGTACTGCCCGACAACCGCCTGTGAGAAAGCCTCCTCCAAAGCCTGTATGGGTGGATGTTTCTGTATTGCCAAGGATACCAAAAATTAAAAGGGACAGTACCTCCAGTGCAAATAGTAGCAGTGACAGCAGTAGCAGTACTTTGCCTGGGTCTTCAGCGACCAGCTTAGCAGGGAATACAGGTAGGGAACGTACCGTTGACCAGCAAGGAATGGGTACAAGTCAGCAAAACAGGACAGTGGATGCTCAGAGGCAAAGAGCAGACCGAACTGGTGCTTCTTCTTCATTTTCTAGCTCTTTCACCTCCACTACATCTTCTTTCAGTGCCTCTGCAAACTCACGCCCGTCCTCCTCCTCCGTCAGTTTCCGTATAAACACTAGCGGAAACCCATGGCAAGCTCGGCGACTTCCTGCATCAGGAGGGACTCTGACTGGGAATGATGAGGAATCATTAAAGAAGAGTAATAAAAGTAAACAGATACTGTTGTCATTAAAAAGAAAAGTCAAAGAGGAGAAGTGTGAGGTCTATGACCCCTTTAACCCTACAGGGTCTGATTCATCTGATAATGAACCAGAAGGTGAGGGTCTTGATGTTAGCACTCAAAATACTGAGTCTCGGGTGGCAGTTGGAGTCAATGAGGATGCCTGTCATCAAATCAAGTCTGAGCCTATGAGTGAGGACTCAGATATGGAGAGAGACTCTGAAATATGTGCAGAAGTTAAAACAGAACCAGATCCTTGCAGAGACAAACCGTGCAAACAATCACCACATCATTCAGACACAATCGACAGTCAGGCTACCTCAGGAGCTTCTATAAATTCTACTATATGCGAAGCTAGCATAGATCCTGGAAGTCGTGAAACACCAGAAAGTCCATTTCGGAAATCTCAGGAGCACTCCAGATCAAGCTCGTCATGCAGTGACAGAAACGTTAAGTTGGAGGTGAAGTCTGAGCCTGAGGCTAAACCTCCACCCGTCAGGCCCCAATCAAAGTCCCTTGAAGAGTCTCTAGCAAATCTACAACAAGCTTCCAAAGGAAATGGGGTGTGTAAAGAGCTACCTTCAGTCAGTGGTGCCTTTAATGCTACTAACATAATGGAAAGACCTCACCAGTCCCAGTGCAAGGATAGGAAGCGGTCACCATCAACCTCGCAAAGCCTTTCATCTAAAGACTCCCATAAAAAGAAGCACTCAAGGTCAAAAGAAAAGAGGAGGTCACGCTCAAGATCAAGAGACCGGCGGCGATCCCGTTCAAAATCAAAAGAGAGGCAGCGCTCAAGATCGAAAGAGAGGAGGCGTCCACGGTCAAGAGACAGGAGGTGTTCCTCGAGTTCCAGCAGTAGAGAGAGGAAGACAAGTGGGAGAAGAGTGAGTCGTGAGAGGAATGACAACCGAGGGAGAGAAAGACGAAAGAAGAGATCAAAAGAAAGAAGGCGATCTCGTTCGTTGTCTAGATCTAGATCCAGAGAACGGAGGAGAACATCAAAGGATAAGGGTGAGAATAGGTTAAAGAGACAAAAGTCAAGATCAACGTCTAGAGAGCGGAAAAGGAGAGAGGATCGATCAGAGACCTCTCGGCGTACGGAAAGGAGCTCCCATAAGTCTGCAGAGCCCATGTCTACTGAGTTACATGAGCCCACTATTGGTTCAATCAAGCCTACAACGACGGTGAAGACGGAGAAAGATGCAAGAGCACACGAATATGGGACTGCTTCATTTAAACCATCAATTAAACAAGAGACTCGGTTGGTTGACATCACAACTTATGGTCTTGGGTCATCAAGACATATTGACCAGACTAGAGCAGTTAAAGAAAGCAAGGAAGAGGTTTCACTTGAGCTGCTTAAGCCCAAGAAATTGAAACAAGAGGAACCTCAGCCCTTTAGTGCTGTCAAGGAGTTGAAAGATCTCAAAAAGGAGGAGGATCTGGGTCTTAACTTGTATGGAGAATTAGATGGTGAGATCGCAACTTGTGGTCTTGGGTCATCAAAACATGGTGACCGGACTAAAACGGTTAAAGAAAGCAAGGAAAATGTTTCACTTGAGCTGCTTAAGCCCAAAAAATTAAAACGAGAGGAACCTCGGACCATTAGTGCTGTCAAGGAGTTGAAAGATTTCAAAAAGGAGGAGGAACTTGGTCTTGACTTGTATGAAGAATTAGATGGTGAGATCGCAACTTATGGTCTTGGGTCATCAAAACATGGTGACCAGACTAGAACAGTTAAAGAAAGCAAGGATGATGTTTCCTTTGAGCTGCTTAAGCCCAAAAAAATTAAAGAAGAGGAACCTCAGCCAATTAGCACTGTCAAGGAGTTGAAAGATTTCAAAAAGGAGGAACTTGGCCTTAACTTGTATGGAGAATTAGATGGTGACATCACAACTTATGGTCTTGGGTCATCAAAACATGGTGACCAGACTACAACAGTTAAAGAAAGCAAGGAAGATGTTTTGCTTGAGCTGCTTAAGCCCAAACAGTTTAAACAAGAGGAACCTTGGCCCATTAGTGCTGTCAAGGAGTTGAAAGATTTCAAAAAGGAGGAGGAACTTGGTCTTAACTGTGGAGAATTATATGGTGTTAAAGAGATGAAAAATGAAGAGATGATGTCTTTAAACATCTTCAGCAAGGAATCACCAAATCGTAATGAAATTCATTTGAAAAGTGTTGATTTAGAAAAGAGCCTCACTGGCTTTCAGGATGAAATGAAAGTGCAAGAAATGGTTGAGCCAAAAAAGAATAAAATTGAGCAAATATGGCCTGATGAAGATGATTCACCAAGCTGCCGTGACAACCCTCTTGTCATCAGTTTGGATACACCTGACATAGATGCCATGAACTGTAAAAAGGGGCCCACTGAGTCATATCAGTTGCCACTTTTAGAGGAGGACATGGAGTTGTCCCCTCTCCAACCACCAGACCCCCCAATAAAACAAGAACCTGTT
Organism: Ancherythroculter nigrocauda; assembly: GCA_036281575.1. NCBI lineage: Eukaryota > Metazoa > Chordata > Actinopteri > Cypriniformes > Xenocyprididae > Ancherythroculter > Ancherythroculter nigrocauda. Next base: position 265,354 of record VTFQ01000658.1, read on the forward strand.
ATGTCGTCTGATGATGATATTAGCGTTGATTACTTGATTGATAATTTGGACTTCATTAAGAAAGAAATGAGTGAGAGCTCTGTGGCCGACTCAACAGAAGACCCCAAATCCACCACTCCAGAGGCTCCAACAGGGAATAAGCAAATTACTGAAACAGTTACAGCTGGTGCAAAGTCTAAACCACAGGGCAAAAGAGTTACTTGGAATTTGCAGGAACCAGTAGAACCCCAGTCTGAGAAATTAAGCAGTGAGTAAAATTGTTTGATGTACTACTTTGCACATTTAGTCACATCAGGCTTGGTCTGAAGCATTCAGGCTACATAAAACTAAAATATTTTCAAAATTAGTAAAAATGTTTTCCCGTGCCTTATTTAGAACTTGCACTCTTCAAACTAAAACTCAAGCAAGAAGGGTCACGAAGGTCTGCTACATCCCAACAAACCTCCAGTCAGGTACAACCTTGTCTTATACTTTCTTTCTTGCAGTATTTTAAAGGGATAGATTCCCCCAAAATGAAAATTGTCATCATTTACTCACCCTCATCATTGTTTCACACTTATGACTATAGTCTCCAGAAGACAAAAGAAGATATTTTGAAGAACTTCAAGTGTAAACTCCAATGACTTACATTGTATATACCAAAATACTGTAAAAAAATGTTCCAAACCATCATACTTGTGTGGAACAACTCTAGTAAATACAGAATTTTATTGAAGAGGTTACATAAATTGATCTAAATAAGTTTTTGTGGATACCAGTGCACATCATAATAGTTGCACCTCATATGCAGTTGCTTCAAGCAACCAGAGGGTGTCATCATGTCACTGTTCACATTCACAATTTGCAACATGATCTCTCAGGAAGGTAAAAACAATGGTGATGCAATTCCTGTTGTACCCATGTGACCGAAACTGAAAGCATCCTTATAAGGCTTCACTTCAGATGAAATGAAAGTTATCCTTACACTTGGAAATTGCATCCTTCTTTCACAAGGAGTGTCCCTGACAATTCAAGTTTATTAAGGTTTATGATTGTCATTTTATGCATCTTCAGTAGTTGACACTAAATCTTTCTGTGAAGTTTTGCATTTCTCAGAAATCATTCAGGTGCATTGATTTTGTGCTTGATAAATTATTATTTCACATTACCTTAAAGAGAGAGTTCAACCAAAAATGGAAATGATCCCAAAATTTCACCCAAAAATGAAAATTATCCCATAATTTACTCACCCTCAAGCCATCCTAGGTGTGTTTGTCTTTCTTCTTTCAGTCAAACACAATCGGAGTTGCGTTTAGTGCTAGTGATACAGTTATTGATTACAGTTTATAAAGTTACAATTATGGATATTTTTCTTACAAAAACGCTTTGCTTCACTTCAGAAGGTTTTTATTAACCACCTGGAGCCGTATGGATTACTGCTATAATAGATAGATGTGCTTTTTTGGGCTTAAAAAATATGACACCATTCACTCCCATTATAAAGTTCGGAAAAGCCAAAATATTTTTAAATGCAACTCTGATTGTGTTTGACTGAAAGAAGAAAGTCATATATACCTAGGATGGCTTGAAGGTGAGTAAATCATGGGATAATTTTCATTTTTGGGTGAACTAAACCTTTAAGCAAAGGGAAAGTCCGGAAGATCACAGGAAGCTGAGACGCCTCATTAATCTTTGAAACTTTTAATGGGAGTTTTTTATTATTGTGGGCAGTTTCAATGGACATTCCAGCTTGAGTAATGTTATGGGTACTACAGTAATACCATAAATCTATTCCATATTAAAGGACAAAGCTTTATCTAAGGCTGATACAAAACTCACAGCAACAGTCTCCAGCCTTCCTCCCCAAGATGAATCCAGCAAACCAAAATCCCGCAAAGAAGCTGTACAAGACCCCAATCAGAAAGATAAGGTGAATAAAGCATCACTGCGCAGTTTCATCACATCGCTGACTCATTTCTTTCCATTGTCTTGATGTCATGAATTTTTAAACATTGTTTTTCTTTCTCTAGTACATGAAGAAACTTCATATGCAAGAGCGAGCAATAGAGGAGGTCAAACTTGCAATAAAGCCCTTTTATCAGAAAAGAGACATCACAAAGGAAGAGTACAAAGAGATTTTGCGGAAAGCCGTTCAGAAGGTAATTGCGTGACGTCAGATGTTTTCTTTTGCAGTTGATTTTCATATTCACTTCCTTTTACCACCCAAGTAAACACATGTGACAAGCACATTTGCAAATACTATTTTGGTTTCTTTTTCTCCAGTGGGCCATTTCTTGAATGAATTATTAAAGAATTGTTATTACTATGAAAATAATCCCAATTATGTCTTGTTTGCCCCATTCACAAGGTGTGTCATAGCAAGAGCGGTGAGATCAACCCGGTGAAGGTAGTTAACCTGGTCAAAGCCTATGTGGATAAGTATAAACATGCAAGAAAACACAAGAAAGACGAAACTGGACAAAGCCAAAACGCAGACGTCCCAAAAGACTTCCAAACTTCAGTGTGAGGTTATACATCCTTTTCAGACAGTATCATTAGCAATCAACTGTAGATTTGATTACTTTTTAATCTGCGCATTTCTACGACGACATAGGAAACTCCCAAGGGCTCAATCTATTGTTATCAGTAATCAAATGAACAGTTTTGAATGTTTGTATGTTTTCTTTTTAATGTAAAGATCATTTGAAAATATCTGGGTTTGTCCGAATACAAGATATGTGAAAAATCTTTACGTTGCCATCGTTTAAAACGAGTCTTCAAGAGGGTGTTGTGTTTCTTTGCTATTTTAAGCTTATCCAACAGGAAGTGTAAGTTGCTAGACAGGCTCTTGCATCAGACTAAAAAAATAATTAACTCATTTGTGTGAACTAATGTATCATATATACACACACGCACAATATGCTTGAACTTGGTAAACATCATCATGAACAATTGACATAATTTTTTTTGGGTATATGACGTACACGCATAAGAACCTCTAGGACGTTCTGCGATCTCTCCGAATACTTAAAAAGAGCATTTATTTGAATTTAAAATATTGTTCTGATATCTAGTCTTTATGAGACTCTGGAATCTATTTGGTTGACTGATTTCTTTAAAGTCTTTTAAAGAGCCTCACCCTCATCGAATGGCTTTGTTGTAAATAGGAAAACAATACGGTCCTTTCGTGACACTCGTGAACTGGCTACAATGGATCTTTTCTGTTCAGTTGAAAAGTGACTGTTTAGCAGATTTCCTTTTAAATTAGGGCTGCACGATTAATCGCATGCTATTCTCACGCGCATTTCGTCAGTAAAGCCGGTTCCCTGATTACCGCTAAACCGCCATCACCTGTTTTTAAACGGAGCGCCTTTTAATAGACGGAGCCGTAGTTCACGGACAAGCCACGCAATATCGCGTTCATTATCGCAGGCGATTCATCTGCGATATGAACGCGATATTGCGTGGCTTTTCAGTGATCTACGGCTCTGTCTATTAAATACCGCTTCATTTGAAAGCAGGTGATGGCGATTTAGCGGTAATCAGGGAACCGGCTTTACTGACGAAATGCGCGTGAGAATAGCATGCGATTAATCGTGCAGCCCTATTTTAAATCATGTCAGATGAATGTGTTTGCCAATTGTTTTTCCTGATTGCCATTGGCGTTTTTTTTCTGTTAGTGAATGACAGCTTTTACAAATGACATTCAGACTCGAAAATAACCATTTCTTTTTGCATTACTAAATGAAAAGCATTGATAAGAAAAGTTGATTGTAAACAATGCCTGAAAAGTGTAATTCAAAAGGTTTTTCTGAACCCTTTTCATTAATTATCATTTTCATTGCTTGAGAAATGTAACTTGATGTAACTTCAGTTGCAGAACATGTGGCCTGTTTTCCTGTGGCAAACTGCAGAGTTGCTCTGAGAGTTGATTCTTTTCCTGACAGAGAGGATTCTGTTATCTTAACTGGAGTGAACTTTATCATGTGAATCCAAGCAGTCACAGAATACATGATTCATGATGTAAAATTGGTGCATCCACTGTTTGTGTAAATAATTTTATTAGATTCTTTATTTAATAAAAAAAAAATCTCTTGGCATGCTTCTTGCTTGTTTCACAGTCACAAAATTTGCTGATATTTAATGATTGAACTGTCAATAATGGATCTCATTCACTAATAATTGCGTGCATTATTTCGTATTTGTACGTACATGAATTTGTTCTTAACCTCGTTCTTATTTTAGTGAATTTGGAGTATTCTAAATGAGCAGCCGCGTGCACAAGGTTATTCATTGATATTCAATACTATTTTCGATATCATGGGGTCAAAACTACAACATTAAGGGCATAAACAACACAAGAGGCGTCACTCGTATTGTTTTGAATTGGAGAAAGTGGTGGAATAAGTCCCGCCTTTTAAATAAGAGCCAATCGCTGATTGATAAATTCATCGCGTCACTGCAGCGGCCGTTAAAGCTCCGGTTCCTATAGAAACAGTCAGACGCACGCTTCCTATAGAGACGCACACTTAGGACTGCACATGCGCATTAGCTTGATCCAGTCTGAAAAATACTTTTTTTTTGTCATGATTTGAGCGTTTAGAAACAAAATTTATGTGACAGTTGTTGTCAGATTTCATTGGTGATTTCAAATATGAAATTTAATTGAAAGCTTGGCAAACAGCTTTGGAGAATTTGATGTTTTCCCATTTAAAGAGATAGGAGCTGCACTTGCATGCCCAAGAGGTGTTTCAAAGATGGCCGCTGAGTGAAATGACTTGTCTTAAATGGACTTTGATAAAACTCACCCAAACCATACACACGCTTTAATAACAGGCTTGCATCACTCTGTTAAGCCATGCCGCTGGCGCTGACACGCTCTCGCCTGATCCTCCAGCAATGCCAAGTGTGCCGTTCTCACAATAAACACCTTTCATACAGACCCAGATTACAGACCTCTCATGAGGCAGCTGTACATACACATACATCTGTTATTCAGAGAAACCTCGCAGCTGAACATAATCACTGTATATGATGAAATGTATTTAAGATAAAATTATTAATATAATTAATATAATTTAAATTATTATTAATTATATTAATAATTTTATAGATGGATTATATAATACAATTAATGTAACATACTTTAATATAATAATTATAGTCATGTTAGGATGAAATTTCATATTTATATGACTTCTTAATGATTATAAGTCCGTACAGAGTAAGTGCTTTTTGAGCAAGAGTGCTTTTAGTTCTTCCTATATTTTGTTGTAAATTTAGAATTATTTTTAGTACGAAATTTTCGGTGAATCATGATTTGTTCTTAAAATTGTTCATACGCACATTTCACGCACAAATTTGTGCGTACGCATGCTTAGTGAATGAGACCCAATGATTGCACAATTAGTCATATAATAAACCATGTGCAGAATTATTAGGCACATTGATTTTTATGAAGTTCTGGTCATTTTTTTTTTTTTTTTTTACCAATTCCAAACCACACCAATCTTAATAACTGCTATTAATTTTGTAATTAATCATTTATAAGTGATATATAATTGTTCATGAAGGCTGGAAATGAAAAATGGCTTATATTCAGGTGTGCAGAATTATTAGGCAGGATTTATGTTACAGGCAAAATGAGCCAAAAAAGATATATATATATATAATATTAAATGCTCATGAGAAGGATTCAGTACTGGAAATTGCAAAGTTAAAGCATGACCAATAGACAGCAAAATGCTCTTTGGGTCAGCAGGGTCAGACAAAAACAGGTGGAGAAGAAAAGATACGTTAACTGCAAAACAATTAAGGTGAAGAATGAACTGTGAAACCATCAGGAACCCTTTAGAAGGACCAGCACCACATCCTCTTGTACCACTGTTTGAGGAATTCATCTTCCAGAATCTGGCAGTAAGGTGTGGGAATTCATTTTTAGTCTATCTCGTATCCTGAAAAGTCCATCTTGCAGATATGGAATAAAAATGAACTTCCAAAACTTACTTTCCAAAAATTCTTCAAACAGCAGTATAAGAGGATGTGGTGCTGGTCCTGCAAGAGTCACTCTCAATCTGTCTGTCTATAAGGCCTATAAGAAATCAGTCTTCATGTATTTTACTTCACTTCAGCTTGTGATTCTTATTAAGTGGGGGTCATTTTTTAGGATTCTTCACCTAACCTAAGTCTCTGAGATCCTGACACCTTGCACTTCTGCAGACTCCAGGTACAGTAGTTTTCAGTTCTGGAAAATGGTGGCGCTGGACCCAATGAGCGTTTTGCTGTCCAATGGTCATGCCTTAACTTTGCAATTTATAGTATTGCATTAGTATTCCAGCCTTCTCATGTGCATTTAGTAACTTAGACTGAAAAGTCAAAATTTAAATCTTTTTTGGCTTGTTTTGTCTGTAAAAGAAAACCTGCCTAATAATTCTGTACACCTGAATATAAGGTGTTTTTCATTTCCAACCTTCATGAACAATTATATATCACTTATAAATGATTAAATACAATATTAATAGTAGTTAAGATTTATGTGGTTTGGAATTGGTAAAATGGCCTTGAAAAAAAAAAATAATAATAATTTAAAAAAAAATCTGAAAATCAACTTGCCTAATAATTCTGCACAGTGTATTCCGAAAATAATGTTTAGTTAGGAGGAATTTTGAAAATGTCTGATTGTGAAATGTGCTGAATAGTTTAGTTATAGATCTGTGAATTTTCGATTTTGAGTACATCTTATTCACTGTCTTACATGTAAATATACATTTAATGTTTATATTTAATACATATTTTATATAATGCAATATGTTTTATATTAAAATTATTAAATGATATAACAAAAGAAATATTACATTTTACATATATGTTTATTCAACTTTGACATTTTTACATGATGTCCATCATCCACCCCACTCTTTAGTTATTGGTATCAGCATTATCCAATAAATTAACAGCCACAAAAGTCAACCACTACTTTTTAAATGACTCCATTTAATGACATCAAACTTTCTAGATATCACATTCATAAACAAGGTAACAGACAAAAAGCAAATTAAGCCCTTTGGGCAAAGTGTGAAAGATTCTTCACTAGAAGACAAGATATTAAAATGAGGCTGAAGCCCTCATTAGAAAATATTAACAAGGAGATGTTTCAGACAGTAGTTTCATTGAGATTACCATTAAACAGTAAGAGACCAGCAATGAGTTTTGAGCAAATACAAGATCCGCAAAGCAATCCCCCCAGAATGCCCCATGGAAATAACCTCTGAAAAGATCTCTCAGTTTGCATTGTGCTAGAAGTATAACAGTAGCAAAACGAATAAACTTGAAAATGAATGACAGCTGACTAATTTCATGGTGAAGACAGAAGCTTTAGTCCATTGAAGGCAGACCCAAAGAATTTATAAGGTCAAAAAGGCTGTTGTGGGAGATCTGCAAGCTAACGTTATCTCGAAGAGACGACGCTCCCTCCATTTGAGCTCTTTCATGTAGTTCGCGGCATATCAGAGGGACAACCTGCGAAAGATGAAAAAGATACGTTATAACACTTAAAATGCAACTAAAAATGTGTTTCTGTTTTGAGATATTTACTTTGACAGTGATGAGTTTTTTCTCCAGTGGTTTTCCATCAGGGAGCTTCTCCCCAAAGCACAGGTAGATGGTGTAATCCGGAGACCCCCGTCTGTTCTCTTTAAAATCCACCAGATCTGAAAAACAATTGTGATATTCGAATCCGAATGAGAAAACACATTGCTGTAATACAGTTGAGGTTGTTCTTGTCTATTTAAAGACAGCATTTGTAACATACTGTCAGTTACAACAGAAAAGATTTTAAACTTCAGTTTGTAAAATAAACCCTGTTACCGTGTTTATTTTCCCAGAATAAACACGGTAACAGGGTTGAAGGCTAAGCAGTCAATTCTGCGATTTGCGAGAAAATTGGAAAAAAATATTTTTACTTGCAGTTTTTTTTTTCAACAATTTGTCAGCGAAAGGTGCTTAACATTTGTTTTAAATTATATTTATATAAGTATTAGGCTAAATAAAATGTATTTAAAATGAAGGTCAAAATGAGTAACAGGGTTGCATAATTCACAGAAATCGGTCACTCAGTAGTTGTTAGCTAGTATGGGATCAAATGCTGGTTTTGTAGTTAGTGATAAAAATATTTTCCATAAATTAAAGAAAAATATTTGTTCAGTGTTTTTTCTTCTTTTTTTCCAGAATAACCACAGTAACAGGGTTGAAGGCTAAGCAGTCAATTCTGCGATTTGCGACAAAATTGTAAAAAAAAGAAAAAAGAAAAAAAAAGTTTTTTTTTTACTTGCAGTATTTTTTTTTTCAACAATTTGTCAGTGAAAGGTGCTTAACATTTGTTTTAAATTATATTTATATTATATAAGGATTAGGCTTAATAGAATGTATTTAAAATGAATGTCAAAATCAGAAACAGGGTTGCATATTTCATAGAAATTGGTCACTCAGTAGTTGTTACGTAGCTAGTATGGGATCAAATGCTGGTTTTGTAGTTAGTGATAAACATATTTTCCATAAATTAAAGAAAAATATTTGTTCAGTGTTTTTTCTTCTTTTTTTCCCCAGAATAACCACAGTAACAGGGTTGAAGGCTAAGCAGTCAATTCTGCGATTTGCGACAAAATTGTAAAAAAAAAAAAAAAAAGAAAAAAGAAAAAAAAAGGTTTTTTTTTACTTGCAGTATTTTTTTTCAACAATTTGTCAGTGAAAGGTGCTTAACATTTGTTTTAATTTATATTTATATTATATAAGGATTAGGCTTAATAGAATGTATTTAAAATGAATGTCAAAATCAGAAACAGGGTTGCATATTTCATAGAAATCGGTCACTCAGTAGTTGTTACGTAGCTAGTATGGGATCAAATGCTGGTTTTGTAGTTAGTGATAAACATATTTTCCATAAATTAAAGAAAAATATTTGTTCAGTGTTTTTTCTTCTTTTTTTTCCCAGAATAACCACAGTAACAGGGTTGAAGGCTAAGCAGTCAATTCTGCGATTTGCGACAAAATTGTAAAAAAAAAAAAAAAGAAAAAAGAAAAAAAAAGGTTTTTTTTTACTTGCAGTATTTTTTTTCAACAATTTGTCAGTGAAAGGTGCTTAACATTTGTTTTAATTTATATTTATATTATATAAGGATTAGGCTTAATAGAATGTATTTAAAATGAATGTCAAAATCAGAAACAGGGTTGCATATTTCATAGAAATCGGTCACTCAGTAGTTGTTACGTAGCTAGTATGGGATCAAATGCTGGTTTTGTAGTTAGTGATAAACATATTTTCCATAAATTAAAGAAAAATATTTGTTCAGTGTTTTTTCTTCTTTTTTTTCCCAGAATAACCACAGTAACAGGGTTGAAGGCTAAGCAGTCAATTCTGCGATTTGCGACAAAATTGTAAAAAAAAAAAAAAAGAAAAAAGAAAAAAAAAGGTTTTTTTTTACTTGCAGTATTTTTTTTCAACAATTTGTCAGTGAAAGGTGCTTAACATTTGTTTTAATTTATATTTATATTATATAAGGATTAGGCTTAATAGAATGTATTTAAAATGAATGTCAAAATCAGAAACAGGGTTGCATATTTCATAGAAATCGGTCACTCAGTAGTTGTTACGTAGCTAGTATGGGATCAAATGCTGGTTTTGTAGTTAGTGATAAACATATTTTCCATAAATTAAAGAAAAATATTTGTTCAGTGTTTTTTCTTCTTTTTTTTTCCAGAATAACCACAGTAACAGGGTTGAAGGCTAAGCAGTCAATTCTGCGATTTGTGACAAAATTGTAAAAGAAAAAAGAAAAAAAAGGTTTTTTTTTACTTGCAGTATTTTTTTTTCAACAATTTGTCAGTGAAAGGTGCTTAACATTTATTTTAAATTATATTTATATTATATAAGGATTAGGCTTAATAAAATGTATTTAAAATGAATGTTAAAATGAGTAACAGGGTTGCATATTTCACATAATCTGTCACTCAGTAGCTAGTTTGGGACCAAATGCTGATTTCTAGTTTGTGATAAACTTATATTAAATTTTCAAAAAATTTTCTGCACAATAAGTATGGTAACAGGTTTGAAGTTTGAGCTTTACCCATACAGTCAATTCTGCAATTTGTTGAAAAAACTGAGAAAATGGCATGAGATTTTTTATTGCTATGCTGTAGAAAACAACCTATGATGATGTCACTTCCTATATGTCACAATTTTAAGGAATATTTCATTTTTGTTATGGGGAACAATCATGGTAACAGGGTTGCAAATGGTGAACCAAGCTATAAAATTATGTTTTTGGTAATTAAAAGTTGTTTGCAAATGAATTGGATATTAATTCAACATATTATAGAACAATATTCAGTATGTTTAGTAAATACTCCTTTCTCATCATTTATACCTTTTATGTACTTATCAAAACTGAACAGTTGCTCCTTGGAGTTCTGATGCAGTTTTCTGGGCTCTGGGTTCTGGATCTCAGATGGGTCACTGGTGCTGACAAAGACTTTACACTTGTCCTGACGGAAGCCGTAGATGCCATACTGGTTCACCTCCAGCTGCAGACCTCTCTGAATGCTGTCTAGGATGCGTTTAGTGAACTGAATCTGTTTGTGGTCAATCAGACCCTCGGTGTTTGGGAAGCGTATTGGCTCTCCTATCAGCTCAGATGGGTCACACTGGTAGTAAAACTGAACGAGTGACGAACACAGGCGAGTTTTCAAAACTTCTGTTCTTCTGTAGTTGATCGAGATCTCCAGGTCGCAGAGAGCAGGAACATTCCATTGCTGTGCTGGAAGTTACATTATATAACACAATTTAGAGATGCATTACTATGTAATATGCAATATTCTAGATGTGGACAGCATCAGTGGTTCAAATACAACCAACACAGTCTCATGGCATTTCGCAACTATTTTACGTTTTGTCAAATTTGTGGCGAGTCTCATACACGAATCTCATTCGTATATTTTCGGCTCACTTACAGTTAGGTTTGGGGTGAACCTTAAAGGGATAGTTCACCCAAAAATTAAAATGATCCCATGATTAACTCAACCTCAAGCCATCCTCGGTGTATATGACCATCTTCTTTCAGATGAACACAATCAGAGTTATAAAATATTCTGGCTCTTCCAAGCTTTATAATGGTAGTGAATGGCGCTCGAGATTTTGAAGCCCAAAAAAGCACATCCATCCATCATAAAAGATATCCAGTCAATTTGCATAGGCAATCTGCCAGAAGCTAGTTATTTTAGTTTATGAAGTTTTAAATATGGATATTTTTCTAACAAAAATGCATCACTTCACTTCATAAGGCTTTTATTAACCCCCTGGAGTCGTATGGATTACTTTTATAATGGATGGATGCACTTTTTTGGACTTCAAAATCAGGAGTGCCATTCACTACCATTATAAAACTTGGAAGAAACAAGACATTTTTTACCTAGGATGGCTTGAGGGTGAGTAAATCATGGGATCATTTTCATTTTTGGGTGAACTAACCCTTTAATGTTTGCTTTTTGTAAAAATTGTACAAATTAGCCAACTTGTAAAAAACAGTTACAATTTCTTATAAAACTTGGTTGAATAAAACTGTTTTGGCGTTTGGTGTCTTGTTGTGTTACCAGTAGTGTAGGGTTGCTGGACTGGGTCAGGCATGTTGTTCTGCATGCATTGGTCTGGGTAGGGGGTCCCAAAGTAGCTCCTCGAGGTAGTCTGTATGTTTTGTTGGGAACAGTCCCATGGTTGGGTTTCTGTGAATAGAAAGAGGGTATATTGTGAATGTGCCGAATCCATAGAGCCTACCCATCTCACTTCCTGCCATGGAGCAAAACTTGCTAATATAATGCTTATAATGAGTCAAGTGATGTTAAGTCATCTTTATTTATATAAGTGCGCATTACGGTCACATTAGCAAAAAAAGGGTAGGCGATGCATGAAGCACAGCTCAGACAGAAGTCACTTTCAAAACAGGCAGCTTTCTGTTGGTCAGTGTATTTGTGTGAACTTGAACTAATTTTTTTGCCCTCAATTCTGACCACACAGATTCCTATTGAAATGACTGGATTTCAGTATGTGACTGACCGCACCTTAAGATTTTAGTTGCTAAGTCATGATTTAAACTACTAAATGTACTCATCATAGTGATGGTAAATTTTATACCTGCAGGTTGTGGATTTAGATGCATTGTCTCCACCTGGCTGAGCAATTCCTGCTGTAAAAGACACAATATAATATATATTTATTATATTTTCAAAAATATATTTAAATCACTTTATTTATATACAATACCGGTCAATGTGGAATATTTACGATTTTTTAAATCAAGTATTTTGATCAAAAATACAGTAAAAATGATAATATTGTAATGTAAATATTATTTAAATATTAAATGTTTTCTTCATAAATATAATTTAAAATGTAATTTACTCCTGTGATATCAAAGCTGAATTTTCAGCATCATTACTCCAGCCTTCAGTGTCACATGATCCTTCATAAATCATTCTAATATGATGATTTGACGTGCAATCATTAACAATTATTATTGAGGCTGAATTATTAATAATGGTTCTTATTGTGATCAATATTCTTTTTTCAGGATTCTTTAATTAATAGAAAGTTATTATAATTAATGTAACATTATAAAGGTCTTTACTGTCACTTTTGATCAATTTAATCCATCCTTGCTGAATAAAAGTATTAATATATGAAAATATGAAGCAAAAGCTGTTTTTAACATTGATAATAATAATAATAATAATAATAATAAATGTTTCTTGAGCAGCAAATCAGCATATTAGAATGATTTCTGAAGGATCATGTGACACTGAAGACTGGAGTAATGATGCTGAAAATTCAGCTTTTATCACAAGAATAAATTATATTTTAAAATATATTAAAAAAGAAAACTCTTCTTTTAAATTGTAATAATTTTTCACAGTTTTTTCTTCTTTATTTTTGATCAAATAAATGCAGCCTTGGTGAGCCTAAGAGATTTTTACAAAAAACAAATGTAATTATTCCAAACTTTTGGTCGGTAGTGTATTAATTTTTAATTCAAGTAATATTTAAAAATATTTAATATTTAAAAAATTAATTAATTCCATTTATTGTGTACATATCATCATTAACAGTCATAAATCTGGGCCTTACCTCCATGTCTTCAGGCATGTAATCATTTGTGCTGAAGACCTCAGAAATGAATGGTAGCGGAAGTTGAACTGGCTCTGCACTCTGTACCTCTTGGTGATCTGAAGAACAAGATTAGCCAGAGCTTTATACATCAACTCATTTTCCCATGACAAGTGCAGATTGAGCAGTTAAACTCACTTTGAGGACGGATAATGCGATAGACTTTGTGTTGGTCGTCCGGATCTTTGGAGTGATCCTCTAACATCTCAAAGTTTTTCAGACTATAAAGCGCACAACGGAAATTTGTCTTCCATTTGGCTTTGTCGTTAGGGTGCTCGTTGATCTTCCCACTGACCACAGCCCACTCCTGTAACAAAGTGCATGTTACATTTATTTCAAGTTCGTATAATTCAAATCAAGTCACTGATGCATCAGGTGTGAATGGTCTATAAAACAATTTAAGGGTGAATTCCACTCAATGGTTAGGAAATCCCACCCCCTCTTTTTTAATTCCACCCCCTTTGAAGATCTTCAGACTGCAGCTATATGCCTCTTGGAGCATTCATGCAGAAGTGAAACGTGTGATGAAAGGAGGAAGTTACCTTAAATATTTTGATATCCTCGTCCCCAAGGTCTTTTCTAGAGTTGTGTTTCCAAGGGATGCGAAATATGTCATTGCCTATCATGCGCACTCCCTCATACCGCCCACTTTCCACCTGCTCTATAAGCCATGGGCCGAACTGAGGTTTGCCGATTGTGCTGCTTAAAACAAAACAATGGAAGATAAAAAAAGAGATCTGATTAGTGACGACATTGTATGTCAGACAGCTGTCTACTGAATGCACTAGAAGCTTATTTTACATTTACATTTATAAGCAATTTTTTACAGTTTCCTTTTTTAAATAATTGGCTGGTCAATGACGTGACGGGTCACTTTTCTGTTCAAAGTCCTTAATAATAATAAAAAACAAAGACATGACATCCAAAGTATGTAAGGCTGTACAAATATATCTCTTTTATTGAATCCAAAAGGTTTTAATTATATTTTGCACATTTTAAAGATTTTGAAGTGTCAAAAGGTCATTCGGTTTAACCGTCCAACGAACAATACAGCCATTTGATTTGTGATTAAAATATCTTAAAATGTAATAAATGTATATATTTTTTATTCTGGCATGATTTTATAACATTGAATATCAACATAGTGCAAAATTTTATTAAAATTATGTGTAGAAGTTGTTGCTTTGTTATGAGAAAAAAATGTCCTGAAAAATGAATTTCATTGATGTCATTCGGAGTAACCAATATAAAGGGACCATTTTGGATCAAGTCATGTTGTCAGTATCATGTGACAGGATGTGACATCATTCACCTGCAAAGAACCACATGGTCGTGAAGCAAAGTAACTAACTCTCTTTTAACTATTTGAAAAATTCATGATTTCACTTGTTCATACGCATGTCCCGAAACATCAGGTCATTCGGTTCAACTGCTATAAAACATGGAAAATGTTGTAATATTATAAAACCTTGTACTAAATATAAAATGTTTGATTGTCCTTTTGCTAGCTAGCTAGATATCAGCCTGTTAGCGTTGAAAATATCGTCATTTGGTATAACCAAAAGTGTCATTCGGTAAAAGCAAAATTTTGGTTAAACCGAATGACTTTTTTGGTGACAAATTTTGTCAAAATCAGTGTTAATTGATTATAAAAACCACATAATCTCATTGTTAACACTTAACCCTCTGGCCTTCTTCGGTCATTTCTGACCGAAAAATTTTATATTTTGAATTGTTAAAAATCGTAGCTTTGTCGGAATGAGATAACACTTGGTGGCTTTTGTAGCATTACCAATATGAACACAAAAAAAAATCAAGGACATGATTCGGACATGTTAAGGCATCGTAAAAAAAATAGTCACACTTACCTTCTTTTCGGTCAGAAATGACCGACATAGGAAATGAATGGGAAATACGAAAAAATACAACAACTCAGACAATCTTTTGTTGGTACAAACTACAAATCAGACACTGTGCAGAAACAAAGTGTGCAGCACTGAAGGGGGGACACTCTGAAATGCCAAGAGTGCAAAATAGACACAACCACCCCCCCACCCCCCTCCCCCCACACACATATATATGAACCAGCACGACTATAAGACAGAGCAAGTTTATGCAAATGTGTGAAATAAAAGCAAAAATTCAGCCACAAAGCAGTAAAAAATGAACTGCAAGAAAGGGGTTACACTCTAAAACACCAAGAGTACAAAATAGAAACACCCACTCACTTACACACATTCACAGACAAACACACACACAACACACCATTATACACATACAAATGAACCAGTGTGGCTGTAATAGTATGGTAAAATTGAGCCAAAACTCAAATAAGAGGATGAAATCAGATCAAACACAGATTTTTTAAGCTGTTATAAAACACACCTGTTCATTTTTGTTATTTTTTATTGAATTTTGATGTTATGTGTAACAAAATGGCGCCCTCTATGTTCAGGTTTGACTGTAGTAAAATTAATGCAAAAACCGACGCTTCAAATCAACATAAAAAAAAAAAAAAATCTAAACCTTGACAAAAAGTAGTCTTTGAGAATGTCTAAGTTTAAATCCATATCCAAAACTTAATAAAAATAAGTGTTTGTGTCCAAAAACCACTAGAGAATTTTATATAGAGCTCTATGGGAATCTAGTGGTTACGACATGGCATTGCATAAGTTTTTCTTTTTTTACTCTCACCAAATGGCACTAATCTACCTTCAAAAAAATTTATTTTAATTGCCTTGTCTCTATTTTAACATGGAATACTGCTTTAATTGGAAAATAATTTAAAAATATGTTAGAATTTTTTTTTATATTATTTTCAATGGGGAAAAATAGTTAATAAAAATTGTATAAATATTGCATAGTATCATAAAATACCCTCAAAATTTTATATAATAATCAAAAAATATTATAGAACAAGAATACATTACATTGGTTTTCCTGAGGAACAAAAAAGTTACTTTCCAAGGCTTCGGTCACTTTTGACCGTAAAGAAGGTAAGTGTGACACCTAACTTCAAAATTAATTATATCTCCATTATGTTTTTTTTTACACTTTTAAAAACCTTATTCATCAATGACCCAGGCCTAATTTTTCAAATAACTTATAAACTCAAATACACTATATATGCCACACTGCAGTGTTTATCTGTGCTAAATGTAAATATACGGATTTTGGTTGAATTTTAACAATATTAATTTTCTACAATATTTTGCTTTAATTGAAACTTCTATCAATATATGTTTCTAATTCAAACAAAAATGTAAAATAAAATGTCCAAAATAATTGCCTACAATAGTTTTTTTTAGAACTTCATATTACCTTTTACTTTTTAAAACAGTATGCAAAGATACATGATTTGAATATGTAAATATATTAGCAAAATCATATATATATATATATATATATATATATATATATGAATATATAATTTTGCTAATTATATATTTACATATTCAAATTATCTTTGCATATATTATGTATCTTATATATATATATATATATATATATATATATATATATATATAATATTATTATTATATTATTATATGCATTTTAATTACATTATCTGTAGTCTATTCAAGTGTACTACCTTCATATGCGTCTCAAACCGAGTCAGCTGCCTTCCTAGATAGCATATTTGTGATCATCCGATTGATTCTCGGATGATATTAAAAAAATAAAGACTTTATCTCCATTGTTGAACTATATGTAAGTCAACATTTCTGTCCGAAAATGTAGTCCAAATCACTACCCCTATACCTAACCCTAACCATAACTTCAGAGGGAAATGATAGGCTAATAACACTAATGTAGAAGCACCAAACTTGACACAAACTGTAAACTTGTCCCTCTTTAACACGGCTCCTCAGGCGGACGGGTCGTGCTCGTGCACTAGGTTTTGAGACACAGCCTATATTTCATAATAATGATATTAATTCCTTCGTCTTACCTCTGCATCGCTGCCATAACTTCGGGTCCTGAAGCAGCTTTACTACCGCGGAGTTTACATGGCTCTGACGTTACTCTCATGTTTATATACGGGTAAACTCGGACACGCCCCTTCAGGTGGGAGGGGTTTATCGATAAAGCGAAATTCCTGGAGAAAGCGAGTCGTTTTCGAAAATAAAACTGACTTCTTGTTGCATCATCGTTTTGAGGCGAAGGCTGCTGATGCAACTCCCATTGGCTTTAAATACACATTTACATGTCTGTTATACCAACCACTTTCATTTGTTTTGGTCATAAAGAGACTCGTTCTCAGGGGTATTCAAACATTTTGATGCCAAAATATGATAACCCTAGTAAGTAAGTGTGATATCTTAAAGACACAGTGATGTTAATAACTAGCATTTATTATGCCATTGTAGTATACTTTATAATACTTAAAATTTCTACAAAAAAAATAATACGCAGCACAACCGTGATGATAATAATAAATGTTTATTGAGCTGCAAATCAGCATGATTTCTGAAGGATCATGTGACACTGAAGACTGGGAAAATCATTTTATTTTAAAATATGTTAAAATAGAAAACTTATGACTGCTCTAGTGCTGCACGGTGTTAAATGATATTTGGATACAAAGGCTTATTGTGATTGTAATGTCTTGTCAAACAGTAGCTACTTGTGTACACAGAACTATAAAAGTACAGAGTTCATACAGATCATGCATCATGTTGATGTGAAATTACATATTGAACTTCAAACAGATTGTTAACAGATTACAATGTAATGACTTTTGTTATACTACACACCCTTCTCTGACGTGTGAATCAGACTACAGTGATTTACCTGAACACATGCAGACAAATATGCTTTGGGCCGTGTTGACTCTCCTTAGTTTTACCTGCGTTAGTATTTTTCACATCTGTTACCCAATAATATATGTGTTAAATTGTAATACAGTTGTAATTTCAATGTAATTAATCTGTTAAACTTGCTCTGTTTACTGTTTGTGACTGCAAAGATTTTGACTGCAAAGTCAATGGGGTCCAAAACAAACACAGATATATATGGGTCATTGACGAATAAGGTTTTTAAAAGTGTAAAAAAAACACATTTTGGAGATATAATTTTGTGTTAACAATGAGATTATGTGGTTTTTATAATCAATTAACACTACTTTTGTAATTTTTTACAAGATGGTCAAAATTTGAGTTTTACCGAATGACTCTTTTGGTTATACCGAATGACGATATTTTCAAACAATGCAAACAGGCTGATATCTAGCTAGCTAGCAAAAGGACAATCAAACATTTTATATTTAGTACAAGTTTTTAAAATATTACAACATTTTCCATGTTTTATAGCGGTTGTACCGAATGACCTGATGTTTCGGGACATGCGTATGAGGAAGTGAAAACATGAATTTTTCAAATAGTTAAAAGAGAGTTAGTTTCTTTGCTTCATGATCATGTGGTCCTTTGCAGGTGTCTGAATGATGTCACATCCTGTCACATGATATTGACTGCACGACTTGATCCAAAATGGTCCCTTTATATTGGTTACTCCGAATGACATCAATAGTTCATTTTTCCATTGTAATATTGTAATATTGATAGTACAGTTGTAATATCAATGTAATTAATCTGTTATATTTGCTCTGTTTACTATTGTTTCAGTTTGGGGCCATTTTGACAATGTCAATGGGGTCCAAAACACACACACACACACACACATATATATGGGTCATTGACGAATAAGGTTTTTAAAAGTGTAAAAAAAAAACAAAAACAAAAAAAAAACATATAGATATAATGGAGATATAATTAATTTTGAAATTTTATTAAGTGTTAACAATGAGATTGTTGTTTTTATAATCATTTAACATCATTTTTTACAAGATGGACAAAATTTATCCCCAAAAAAGTCATTTGGTTTAACCAAAATTTCGGTTTTACCGAATGACTCTTTTGGTTATACCGAATGACGATATTTTCAAACAGTGCTAACAGGCTGATATCTAGCTAGTTAGCAAAAGGACAATCAAACATTTTATATTTAGTACAAGTTTTTAAAATATTACAACATTTTCCATGTTTTATAGCAGTTGTACCGAATGACCTGATGTTTCGGACATGCGTATGAGCAAGTGAAAGCATGAATTTTTCAAATAGTTAAAAGTGAGTTAGTTACTTTGCTTCACGTCCATGTGGTCCTTTGCAGGTGTCTGAATGATGTCACATCCTGTCACGTGATATTGACCGCACAACTTAATCCAAAATGGTCCCTTTATATTGGTTACTCCTCAATGAAATCATTGAAATTCATTTTTTCGTTGTAATACTGTAATATTGATAGTACAGTTGTAATATCACTGTAATTAATCTGTTATATTTGCTCTGTTTACTGTTGTTTCAGTTTGGGGCCATTTTGACAATGTCAATGGGGTCCAAAACTCGGCTTCAATTTCATTGCATGGACAAAATTTAAAAATGTTTAAAAAAAATATATATCTTCTTTGTGTTCCACTGAAAAAAACAAAGTCATACATGTTTGAATAAATGACATGATGGTGAATAAATGATGACAGAATTTTTATTTTTGGGTGAACTATCCCTGTTTTTCGTGCTATTACAAAATCCTTGTGGACAGAAGGTTAAATGCTGTATTAAAGTGTGATCACATTCATATTGGTTCGATATGCATCTAAATACAAAATTCAGTTTTCTTCTATTGAATACAGTGATTAAATTGCAACTTTGGTGCCAAAAATAAATCATATAAGGGGGATTGTGGTCATGAGACTACAGTTTCAAAGACACGTCATTTCTTGAACAGATGTCTTTCTGCACTCTATCCGTCTCTCTGTCCTCATTCATTTCTCACGCCAGCTGTAAGAGAGGAACTTGAGAAAACTATTGCTGTTATAAATATTGCACGTTCACTGCACTTTACCTTGAGGTTTAAAGTGCATGTGTCTGTTATTTAGCAGTGGAAAAAGGAAATGAATCTCAGTGTAACGGGTGCACTTCTCTCTACGAACTCCTAGGAAGAGCTTTCCTCCGGTGTGGGGTTGTTTCCCTTATACTGAAGTCTCTTGACCAGATTCAGCTGACAGGGGGCTCCTCGCCTACATAAAGCAATAAAGTGTTTTCACATCCCTTTTTTCGTGATTTCATGAAAAACAGAGAGAAAGTTTTAGAAACCTGTGACTGCATGGAAATAAAAACCTATTTATGCAGAACACCATAACTGAAATCTCAGCTGGACAAAACTGTGTACCTGTGTACCACTTTCTCTTGTTATTTTAAAAATACTTTTACATTTAAACAGAAAATTTAAACATAAATATATAATATGATACCAACAGAAAGTGCGTAACTTCTAGGTTTTTTTAGGCTTTGTCACGTTACTGTAATTGTTGTGAAGGCCTACTAATGATCAACGGTTTTTGTCTTGTACATTTCTGCCCTCTGGTGGGGATAAAACCACTCTACACAATAAGAACTTTTCGTATCTCTCCATCTATCTATCTATACACCATATATGTTGAAGTGAATAACACTGATTATCTCTTCATCAGGGAATATATCAGGCAGCGAGTGAACATTTTGACCTCAAAGTTGATGTGTTAGAAGCAGGAAAATTGGGCAAGCGTAAGGATTTGACTGAGTTTGTCAAGGGCCAAATTGTGATGGCTAGACGACTGGGTCAGAGCATCTCCAAAACTGCAGCTCTTGTTGGGTGTTCCCGGTCTGCAGTGGTCAGTATCTATCAAAAGTGGTCCAAGGAACAGTTTGTTGCGTATGGGGCTGCATAGCCACAAACCAGTCAGGGTGCCATGCTGACCCCTGTCCTTCGCCGAAAGCACCAACAGTGGGCACATGAGCATCAGAACTGGACCACGGAGCAATGGAAGAAGGTGGCCTGGTCTGATGAATCACGTTTTCTTTTACATCACGTGGATGGCCGGATGTGTGTGCATCACTTACTTGGGGATCACATGCAGGGATGGACTGGGACCAAAAATCGGCCCTGGCATTTTGGCCCAGACCGGCCCACCACCACATAAGATCACAAATACCTAATATCTATTAGCCTTATTACAGTTTACATATTCTTATCACAATGTTAATTGTTGTTGGTGTGGGTGACTTCCACTTGGGTAAAGTTGGTTTTATATTCGCACATTCGGACTTCTGATAAATTCAGACTTTCCAATAAATGTGCAATAAATTAATGTTTCCGAATTTTAAGCAGCGACATGATATTGACAACCAACGATTGTCAACTTACAACATTTTTCACAGTCGATCAAAATAGGCAAGTATTGTTTTAATGGCATATTTACTTGTGAATGTCCAATGTAGTGTGATTAACAAGGCTATTGAATACGGATGTCCGAATGTGCGAATATAAAACCAACTTTACCCAAGTCTTCTATCCAACAAGCTATGGTAAACAAGCTAGGTAACATTATAATCGCTAAAATAGCGGACTCACGGGAAAAAATCATCAGTTATCATCTTTTTTGTTGTTGTTGTTGTTGTTATGACTAATTACTCCGCACCGTCAGTATTAAAGAGAAAATAATCACTTCATCCGATGTTTTTGAATAAAATAGCCTTGACAGCCGACTTACTGGAACTCATCTGTCTGTAGAACTGTTCTCTCCCCGCCGGCGCCGCCGGACTTCTACAGAATCTACACACTGCGCGGTGGACCAAACCACTCTGAGGCAAGGGAGGGGTGACTCAAAATGTTTCTAAACTTAAAACGCCCGTTTGCATTGCTTTACTACTTACATAATTATTTTAAGTTTATATAATTTATGCACAATACTTAGCGTGGTTATTAATTATATTTTTTAAGGGGGGGGGGGAGGGGGGACAGCACTCAGATACGGGGGGTCCTGTCCCCCCGCGATTTACGCCCCTGCTGCTACTGCCGAAAACATTTGTGTTTTTTGACACAAATGGTGCTGTTCAAAGATATGATTGGGCCAGTCCAGTGTAAATCAAGAAAACAACCAATGGGCCGCTGAGCTACATGTTTCATGAACCGCGTCTGTCAGAAGGAAAAAAAAACTAGCCTATGTGATATTTTTGGGCCAGCAGCCCAGTGTCAATTGAAAAAGCATTGGGCCGCCGATCTAGGCCTACCACTTTCATGGGCCGAGAGATTTTCTTTTTTTTTTTGCGGTCGGCGACCGTCGGCCCCAAAAAGCACGTCGGCCCACCGGGAAAGTGCCCGGTATGCCAGATGGCCAGTCCGCCCGTGATCACATGGCACCAAGATGCACTATGGGAAGAAGGCAAGCCGGCGATGCTTTGGGCAATGTTCTGCTGGGAAACCTTGGGTCCTGCCATCCATGTGGATGTTACTTTGACATGTACCAGCTACCTAAGCACTGTTGCAGACCATGTACACCCTTTCATGGAAACGGTATTCCCTGGTGGATGTGGACTCTTTCAGCAGGATAATGCGCCCTGCCTCAGAGCAAAAATGTTTCAGGAATGGTTTGAGGAGCACAATGATGAGTTTGAGGTGTTGACTTGAACTCCAAATTCCCCAGATCTCAATCCAATCGAGCATCTGTGGGATGTGTTGAACAAACAAGTCCGATCAATGGAGGCTCCACCTCACAACTTAAAGGATCTGCTGCTAACATCTTGGTGCCAGATACCACAGCAGACCTTCAGGGGTCTAGTGGACCAACACAATATTAGGAAGGTGGTCATAATGTTATGCCTGATCGGTGTATATTGTATATCGTTCTATCATTAAGGTTATGGTTTGTCATTTTTAAATGTGGAAAAACTAGTAGAAAACTGAAATAACAAAAATGGTTTCATAACTATTTAGTGACCAGACATGTAAAAATAAAATTTTATTTGCCTTCAGAATTGCCTTAATTCTTCATGGCAGAGATTCAACAAGTTGCTGGAAACTTTCCTCAGAGATTTTGCTTCATGTTAAAGGTACAATATGTAAGAATTTTGCAGTAAAATATCCAAAAACCACTAGGCCAGTGTTATATATTTTGTTCACCTGTCAATTGCGTCATACCCGCGTTACCCTCGGTTTCCGGTTTTATTTTGTAGAAACCATGGAAACAACAAAGACGCTTTAATATTTACATGTTTTAATAGACAATATATTTTGATATATTTATAGACAGAAAATGAATCATTATATAGCTCAACACATTGTCTTATTGTTCTAATTTTCTTGTTTTGTTTTTTTTTGTGAGTACCATGTTTCACCATGCCTCAGAGAAAAACACTATTTTGTGAAGTAGCTAACATAGCATAATCAGATGCAGCTTTATTTTTAGTAACAGTAATACTGAATTTTCTCCATCATACAATATATTTTAAAATTAATTGCATGCCATTTATCAACACAAGCCATCCAGCATTTAATATGATATTCTAATATCGATCTATCTTACTGCAGTGTGTAACAGTGTCTCACAGCAGCCGCTGAACGAACGCACAGAGTAACGTTATATCATCATTTTCAGCACACTCAAATGTATCAAATATGATAAACAGAGCTGTGTTACCTCATACTCATGACCGGAAAAGCGGAAGCAGCGCCGGCGACTGTGTCATAATAAAAGTTCTGCTGCTCGTGAGGCGTGTGTTGTGCAGTCGCTCTAGTGGCCTCGTTCAGCTCCCACAACACTCGTCCTGCTCTGCTTCATACTACAGTAACGTTAATAATCGCATCCATGAACATGATTTCTTCACGAGTCCCATCCTGATTATTTCCACCATCCGTTGAGGTGAAAACCACATGTCCCAAGATTCCACGCACAAACTTGGCGTCATCAAGCTACGCCTTTGTTTTGAATAGGCCTCTAGCGACCTCTAGCGGACAGAAAATATTACATAGTGCACCTTTAACATGACAACATCATGCTGTTGCTGCAGATTTGCTGGCTTCACATCCATGATGCAAATCTCCCAATCCACCACATCCTAAAGCTACTCTATTGGATTGAGATCTGGAGACTGTGGAGTCAGTTTCAGTATAGTGAACTCAATGTCATGTTCAAGAAACCAGTTTGAGATCATTTAAGCTTTGGGATATGATGTGTTATCCTGCTGGAAGTAGCCATCAGTAGATGGTCCACTGTGGTCATAAAGGGATGGATATGGTCAGAAACAATACTCAGGTTGGCTGTGGTGTTTAAACAAAGCTCAGTTGATACTAAGAGGCCCAAAGTGTGCCAAGAAAATATCCAACACACCACTACACCACCTGAACCATTGATACAAGGCAGGATGGATCCATGCTTTCATGATATTTAAGCCAAATGAAAATCCCAGTAGATCAGCAGTTTCTGAAATACTCAGCCCGTCTGACACCAACAACCACGCCACGTTCAAAGTCACCTAAATCACTTTTCTTCTCCATTCTGATGCTCAAGTTTGAACTTCAGCAGGTCACTGTGTAAAGTGTATATATACTGCACTGGAAATGCCTGAGATTCACTGGAGGTATAATGGGATTTAAATATAAAATCTTCTATAATCTATAATAACATATTTCATGTTTCCTCCAAACAATGTTTTCTTCAGTATCAAGACAGGCACTTGAAAGGTCATGAACAACATATAACATGCTTATTCATTAAAGGTGCAATATGTAAAGTTTTCTGTCCACTAGAGGTCACTAGAAGCCTATTCAAAACAAAGGCGTAGCTTGATGACGGCAAGTTTGAGCACGGAATCTTGGGACATGTGGTCTTCACCTCACAGCTGGTGGAAATAATCAGGATAGGACTCGAAAATAAATCATGTTCATGGATGTGATTATTGTGACGTATTGTAACGATTATGTGACATTACTGTAGTATGAAGCAGAGCAGGACGAGTGTTGTGGGAGCTGAACGAGGCCGCTGGAGCGATTGCGCAACACACGCCTCACGAGCAGCGGGACTTTTATTATGACACAGTCGCCGACGCCGCTTCCGTTTTTCTGGTCATGAGTATGAGGTAACGCAGCTCTGTTTATCATAATAAATACATTTATGAGTTTTGAAAATGATGTTATAACGTTACTCTGTGCGTTCGCTCGGCGGCTGCTGTGAGACACTGTTACACGCTGCAGTAAGATAGATCGATTTTAGAATATCATATTAAATGCTGGACGGCTTGTGTTGATAAATGGCATGCAATTAATTTTAAAACATATTGTATGATGAAGAAAATTCAGTATTACTGTTACTAAAAATAAAGCTGCATCTGATTATGCTATGTTAGCTACTTGACAAAGTAGTGTTTTTCTCTGAGGCATAGTAAAGCATGGTACTCAAAATCAAGAAAATTAGACTTAAACAATAAGACTAAACATGTTGAGCTATATAACAACAATTAGTTTTATTTTGTCTATAAATATATCAAAACAGTTGTTCCCTTGTCTAATAAAACATGTAAATATTAAAGCGTCTTTGTTGTTTCCATGGTTTCTACAAAATAAAAGCGGAAACTGAGGGTAACGCGGGTATGACGCAATTGACAGGCGACTCCTCACACGTCCCGGAGCCTTGGATAAAACTGCAATTTTCTCACGATTTACAAATAGTTGAAAACATTTGGGATATTGTAAGTACTCAAGTGAACAAAATATATAACACTGGCCTAGTGGTTTTTGGATATTATACTGCAAAATTCTTACATGCACCTTTAAATGTAATATGAAAATAATTATGCATTAATGAGCAATATTTTTTTATTTTTTTTATTTTCAGTTTATAAATTAACATTCAACTAAATTAATAAACAGTAAACATTGCAGTGTCCATTGTTAGTTAAACTAATGCATAAACTGTACTTTATTATAAGGTGTTGGTGATTCATTTTATAGTTGATGAATTATCAGGATATGGAGCAAAATACAATTCTGGCAAGACTTTTGGAAAGCAATGTAACTTTTTACCACTAGAGGGAGTCAGATTTCCACAAAGACACCTGCTACTATAACTAGTACTACAACTGCAACTACCATGAGTGGTAACAGTGATTACAGCACTAGCATAATAAATTAATAAATTATTAGTATTATACCAGTATATGAGTATTTTTAAAAAATAGAAAATATCCTATATTATATATGCATATACACAGAAAAATCAGTGTTAAATTAACACTGAGGATTTTGCTGTGCATATATATTAAAAATTTCAGAACTTCTAGAATTTTATATATATATATATATATACCGTAAGTTCCAAAGGTCTGAAACCAAATTGAAAAACATTTTGTATTCTGTAAATAATTGAATATTGAAAAATGTAAATCAAAGGAAAGTTATGTAAAATAAATAGGATTTAAGATTCCTAACTTAATCTTTTGCTAAGTCACTAATCAAATGTAGCCTAGCTACTAAGCAAATTTGTTACTGAACTCGGTCAGACTAGTCAAACAAATCAATAGCAGCGTTTTCATTTGTAATCTCAGACTTTTGGATTCCTCTGTATTTTATAAGACTACCAATCCAAGCTTTTTACATGCAGCCTAATTCATGTCGTAGCCTATATACATTTCTGTATGTTGGTATTTTTGTCAGTATAACTGAGCGCTTTCAAAGTAGTTAGGCTAGATTCAAAAGCATCTATAAAGCCATTCACCTTTTATTCCGCACATTTTGTGGTCTCTCATTCAGTTTAAAAGCGTTTGAATCCACCAATAGGCTTTGAGACTGCAGATATTGGGATGTAAATGAGCACACAGCGCGTGCTGGCGCAGTGAAAGCGTCCGATTGTTTATTGAGCTCGCGGAGCCACGCGCCCGGCTCGCGGAGCGTCACCCGGCGGAGGCGGAGTCTCGAGCAAGAAGCGTGCGTCTTCAAAGGGGGTGGGGT
The DNA here is from genome assembly GCA_036281575.1 of Ancherythroculter nigrocauda. Taxonomy (NCBI): domain Eukaryota; kingdom Metazoa; phylum Chordata; class Actinopteri; order Cypriniformes; family Xenocyprididae; genus Ancherythroculter; species Ancherythroculter nigrocauda. Next base: position 292,361 of record VTFQ01000658.1, read on the forward strand.
GTCGGGCGCGTGTTGAAAAAGCCGAGGGCTGCCAAAGTTTGTATCAGATACGAGGGACAGCAAGACTCGGACCACAATACTCCCGACCGACCACGCGAAAGGCACGAGAGTCGTGCGTCGCCACTTTTTTTTGACAGTGACAGTGGATTTGAGAGTTACCAAAAGAGATGGATACTGCAACGCAGCTGGCGCAAAGTGCATGCAACGCGACCATCACCCTGCAAGAGTGCGCGCTCCCGAGTCAAACCAAGTTGAAGGTGCTGAAAAGACAGCGCTCGAGTTCGCCGGAGCTTTTGCGCTGCAAGCGGAGACTCACGTTCAACGGGCTGGGATACACCATCCCGCAGCAGCAACCCGTCGCGGTGGCGCGACGCAACGAACGCGAGAGAAACCGCGTCAAACAGGTCAATATGGGATTCCAGACGTTGCGCCAGCACGTCCCTAACGGCGCGGCCAATAAGAAGATGAGTAAAGTGGAAACGCTGCGGTCGGCGGTGGAGTACATCCGCGCGCTGCAGCAGCTGCTAGACGAGCACGACGCGATCTCCGCCGCGTTCCAGTGCGGCGTTCCGTCACCGACACTCTCGAACTCGTACTCCGCGGATCCAGAGTCGCCACACTCATCCTATTCGTCCGATGAAGGGAGTTACGAGCACCTGAGCTCCGAGGAACAAGAGCTGCTGGACTTCACAACCTGGTTTGATCGCTACTGATGAGATCCCAAACTTTCCAAGGGAACTGACTGCTGGAAAACCCAGTTATTTTGGGACATGGTTGCTAGTTTCTTGCTGGTCTGTTGACCACCTATTATGGTGGTTTGTTGCTGATCTTAGACCAGATTGAAACAACTACTGTGTTTCAAAATTGCCTAAACTTCGCAGATGCTGACTCAGCAGTCTGCGGTGCCGTGGCTTAGTGGTTACGCTGGAAAAGGTTGTAGGTTCAAACCCCAGTGGGGTCGATGAGCTTCTACAATACATGTCAAGACTAAGATGAACATATTTCATAAGTGCAATTTGTGGGGATGATATGTTGATTCCGTTTCTTTATGTCCTGTTTTGCTATTTTGAAAAACTCCCCTAGTCAATTCCAAGAATGTCAAGTTATATTGATTATTACCTACAACCAACTACCAGGTCTGCTTAAGGACCTATGTTGAAATTTGTACAATAACTTTTTGTATTGTTAAAGATGAAGATATATTTTTGTAAGTGGAGCACAACAGCCTCTTTGTGACAATGAACTCTGTTAGTTTGTTGGGATAATAACCATTCCGATATAGATCAAAGTTGTTTTTAACACTGGAGAAGATTCGATCTGTCGATCTGTATTTATCAAGATTTTATTGTTTAGACGTAGTTCTTCCTGTGAAACCGTACATGGCAGATTTTTTTCAATGCACTTGTCCATTTTTAGTAGGTGTACATAAGTGATTTAACAAATATATTTTGTGGAAATGTTTTTATAAATAAATCTGCTCTATTTATGAATATGCAGTGTTTCTGGTTGATTTACGACTCAAATGTTAACTTGAGTTGGGAAGTCGGTATGTTTTCCCTGCATGATAGGTGATAAAACATCCCTGTGGATGTGGAAGAATAAAAAAAAAACACCCTTTATAGACCTTATGCGCCAGAGAGACAAGAGCGCCGCCATCTTTATAATATAGACCCTTTTCACATTTACGGGATACTCAGAAGCGGAAGTCGTCAGAGTTGGGGAAAATTCAATAGCGGTGAATGAGAGAATACATTAAATATATTTTGTGTGTTTCCATTTGCTCAAATAGCAAAAGAAAAACTCCACAATTGTGTTTTCACAACTTTCAAAAAGAGGAAAAAAATAAGAGAGCGATTGATAACGGCAGTCAGAAGAGAGAAAGATGTCATTTTTACTGTCACTCGCATAGCCGCTGTATTAGAAACACCCTCACAGCAGCGTTAACTCGTTTTTTGTAATTTTATGCAAAGGTAATATAATGCTAAGTATAGTGTTATAAATGTACATATGTTTAAAAAAAAATGAAAATATAAAAAACTTTGCAGGATTTACGATATTGATGACCGTTAAAACGCGTCATCACAGTCTGTGAAAAGGGTCTTTGAACTTCGGTTTTTGAATTAGCCCCGTACATTTCTATGGCATCGCTGTCAAAGAATAATTAGCTGGTTAAGTGGATTAACTTGTTGTAGAGTTAATGAAAGTTTTCGTGAGCATTGTAATGTTTAAAGCAGATGTCTTAAAGGATTAGTCCACTTTTAAATAAACTTTTCCTGATAATTTACTCACCCCCATGTTATCCAAGATGTTTATGTCTTTCTTTCGTCAGTCGAAAAGAAATTAAGGTTTTCGAGGAAAACATTCCAGGATTTTTCTCCATATAGTGGACTTCAGTGGACTCCACTGTTGAAGGTCAAAATTACAGTTTCAGTGCAACTTCAAAGAGCTTTAAACGATACCAGACGAGGAATAAGGGTCTTATCTAGCGAAACGATCGGTCATTTTCGAAAAAAATATGTATATGCTTTATAAACACAAAATATCACCTTGAACGTACTTCCGGTTTCCGCATTCTTCAAAACGCTTACGCTGTATGTCCTATGCCTTTCCTATTCTACTTACGGAAAAAAAACGAAACTGGCGCCGCGTTCTTTCCGTAAGTACAATAGTAAAGGCGTAGGACATACAGCATAAGCGTTTTGAAGAATGTGGAAACCGGAAGTACGTTCAAGGTGATATTTTGTGTTTATAAATCATAAACGGTTGTATTTTTAAAAAAATGACCGATCGTTTCACTAGAAGACCCTTATTCCTCGTCTGGTATCGTTTAAAGCCTTTGAAGCTGCACTGAAACTGTAATTTTGACCTTCAACCGTTTGGAGGCCACCGAAGTCCACTATAAGGAGAATAATCCTGGAATGTTTTCATCCTTAATTTCTTTTACACTGAAGAAAGAAAGACATGAACATCTTGGATGACATGGGGGTGAGTAAATTATCAGGAAAAGTTTTTTTTTTAAAGTGGACTAATCTTTTAACAAATGTCAGTACACCCAGAAGGTTTTAAAACGAGCAGGGTAGCGTTTCCCAAAAGCATCGTAAGCCTAAGTTGATCGTAGCTCCATTGGTTTCAATGGAGCTACGATCAACTTAAGCTTACGATGCTTTTGGGAAACGCAGCCCAGTTCATTCATAAATACATAAGATCGCTGTGGAAATACAAACCGGAAGACAAAAGACAAAGAGCGCAGCGCTGAAAAGGGGCGGGGCTACATAAACGAATAGTTCCGGCCCTTGATTCTGATTGGTTGAGCCACGTTCGAAGCCGTTGTTCACAGACTGTGATGAGGCATTTTAACGGTCATCAATATCGTAACTCCTGCAGTTTTTTATATTTTCATTTTTTTTTAAAAAATGTATGGACATTTATAACACTATACTTAGTATTATATTACCTTTGCATCAAATTACAAAAAAACTAGTTAATGCTGCTGTGAGGGTTTTTCTTAAAGTGATGGTAAAAATGACATCTTTCTCTCTTCTGACTGCCATTATCAGTCGCTCTCTATTATTTTCCCTCTTTTTGAAAGTTGTGAAAACACTATTGTGGAGTTTTTCTTTTGCTATTTGAGCAAATGGAAACACAAAAAATATATTTAATGTATTCTCTCATTCACCGCTATAGAATTTTACCCAACTATGACGACTTCCGCTTTTGAGAAACCCGGAAATGTGAAAAGGGTCTATTCAAACATACAGCTGACCGCATGACATAAGTATCACTGCACCACTGAATGTGTTTGTTGCTGCGTCTGCCTTAGCAACCACTTTTAGCCGCATAAACATATGTTTGCTCTCAATTGATTTTGTTCATTGAAGCTTACTGAATTATGTAGAAGAGTACTGTGAGAGAGATATGGAGTTTATTACTTGCATTCAGATTTAGCATTTTCCTTCAGGTCAGTCCTATGTTCATAATAACAAATCAGTTTGAATGTCGTCCTTTTAACATTTAATGGATTTTCTGGTTCCCTGCTGACACTGACAGCGCTAGTCAAAGCGTTTGTCATTTGCGTCTTGTTCCCTGTTCACAACAAGTTTCAGTATAAAAGTCTTTGCGACTGAATGACTCGCTCTTTGCCACGATGGCGTAATAATGTAACTTCTGTTGCTGTTCATGTTCAGGGACTATTTTTTTCAAGCGGAAAGAAGGCTTTTAATGATATTACTTCATAAAAGTTGCATATTTTTTGGCTTTAATATTTGTATTGTGCGGTAAACGTTTTATTAAAAGCAATAAGCCCTGTGAAGCCGTGGTTACCATGAATGTATATCGCTCAGAGTCGTGCCTAACAACGCCCCTTAGCTGTTATAAATTCACTGTAAACCACGGCTTCATGGGGCTTATTGCCTTATTTACAAAGAAACTATATGGGCTATTTCTTATCGGAGGGCAGTCAGTCTAAATTTTTATTGTCAGTGTTTAACCCCAACTGAGTTTTTCAGCCCTGTCAAGCCAACTCAAAGAAGTCGTTTTGCCATTGTGCCTCCTCATAGGTGCCTTTATGCATTTCTATATATATATAATGACACTACTTATTGTTAATAATTGAAATAATGACTTGGATTTCAGCTGCAGGCTGATACACGGGGACAATAAAACACAAAGACCCCATTTAATGATCCATCAAGAGTTTATTGGGTGCAGCTCATGCATAAAAACTTAGATGGTCTGTGGTTCTAAAAGGCAAGATAAAGATCTATTTGAGCAATTAAGGTCCTTCAAAAACAGGCAAATACTAATGTTCCCCCCATTCATCTCAAAGGGGGCACTGATGCCCCCTCGGCCACCTTAAAGAGTTCTTCTAAGCAGGTGTGAGCCACGTGCCTGTGTTTGGTGGGACACATCTGCTCCACCCCATTGGCTAGCTGATGAACCCTCTCGGTTGGAGTTTTAAAAAATAAGGGTGTGATTTATGACAGCAATTATTCATCTCTTTATGGATTCTTCTATATCTTTTAGGGCACCAAAAGAAAAACTGTACTCAGCATAAATCACCTACTGGTGGGTTATTGTTTCATTTTGAAATATAGTTAATCTTTGCTGACCTTCATGGGGTCCAAAATGACGTCACTGTGTTTAACACTGGGCCGACTTTAGTTTATAAGAGAATGAACTCTTGAAATGTGATATTCAGTGCAAGTGATTGCTATATTCAACTGCACCCATGCAGCAATTTTGAAAACATAAATCAACATGAATTTTCAAAAGAAAATAAGTTGAATATATATATATATATATATATATATATATATATATATATATATATATATATATACAGTACTGTGCAAAAGACAGATTTCATGATGGTAAGCTCTGATCTCCATGTGGAGCACCGGCTGTTGTCAGACTCCTTGTGTATTCAAAAATCTCACTGGATTATTACAATTAATGGCAAAATGAATGTTTGGAAATGTGAACGGATATTGACACACTACAGCAAAAGATATAAATAACTGGCTTAAAACCTTTTTTGGGGGGTGAAAATACTGACGTGCCTAAGACTTTTGCACAGTACTATATATATATATACAGTACTATATATATATATATATGCAAGAAAAAGTATGTGAACCACTTGCAGAATCTGTGAAAATGTGTAAAATTTTAACAAAATAAGAGAGATCATACAAAATGCATGTTATTTTTTATTTAGTACTGTCCTGAGTAAGATATTTTACATAAAAGATGTTTACATATAATCCACAAGACAAAAAATAGCTGAATTTATTAAAATAACCCCATTCATAAGTATGTGAACCATTGATTCTCAATACTGTGTGTGGTTACCTGATGATCCACGACTGTTTTTTTGTTATGTGATGGTTGTTCATGAGTCTCTTGTCTGTTCTGAGCCGTTAAACTGAGCTCTGTTCTTCAGAAAAATCCTCCAGGTCCTGCAGATTCATCAGTTTTCAAGCATTTTTGCATATTTGAACCCTTTCCAGCAGTGACTGTATGATTTTGAGGTCCGTCTTTTCACACTGAGGACAATTGAGGGACTCAAACTCAACTATTAGGTTCAAACATTCACTGATGCTCCAGAAGGAAACACAATGCATTGAGAGCCGGGGGGTGAAAACTTTTGAACAGGATGAAGCGGTCCAAATTTTTCTTATTTCGCTTGAATATCTTTTTTTTTTTTTTCATTTAGCACTGCCCTTCAGAAGCAACAGAAGATACTTTCATGTTTTCCGGAAGACAAATTAAATACAATTTACCTTGATCGTCAAATTCCAAATGTTAAATCATAAGCCGGAACTCGACTCTCTCATGAACGCGTGGACGGATGTTACCGGAAACTAGTGATTAAAGTCTATAAATATGTATATTTTTCTTACAAAAACACATCTCTTCACTTCAGAAGGCCTTTATTAGCCCCCTGGAGTTGTATGGATTACTTTTATAATGGATGGATGTGCTTTTTTGGGCTTCAAAAAATGGCAACATTCACTCCCATTATAAAGAAATATAACTCTGATTGTTTTTGGCTGAAAGCAGAAAGTCATATATACATAGGATGGCTTGGGGGTGAGTAAATTATGGGATAATTTTCATTTTTGGGTGAACTATCCCTTTAAAGGTCCCATAGCAGAGTGATGCTTCTAGCCACACCCAGAATCACCTGTGGGGGCGGAGCCTGACCATAAACTAAATGTGGATAAGAATTCAGCCACTGTTGCTTGTAAAGTGATGAAAGTGGACTTTGTCTTGGCATGTAGTGGCTTTCCTCCAAAGGTAATCCCACCTGGGTCTGTTTTTATGGCCCTTTGAGCAATGTTTGAATTTAAAGCCTGGAGAAAAAAAACATATTTTTCTTCATATAAATTTTTCAAAAATGAATCAGATGATCAATCAGCTATCTCACAATCATTTGATTCAGATGAGCCTCGTTTCCTTTATACATTTCGTCACTTTTTAATATGTTTATTTAATGCTAAAAAAGTCAGTTTTATAAACTTTATTTAGATGTGTCCTGAATTTTAATAACAGTGCTAAAAATAACCTAATAGAAAATGAATAAAAATGAGTAAACATTTCTAAAGGGATCTTTTTATTTTTAATAAATAAATAAAATTAAAATGACTAAATTATAAATTTGACTAGATTAAGTTTGACCAATTAATTTTTACATTTTCACTTTCACATTACCAGTGTAGTTGTTTAGTATTTTTGTAGGCTTCTGCAAACATTTTTCTGTCTTCTCTTTTCTTGCATGTTAACTTCACAACAGCCTCCCGCCATTCCATCTACGGATAAAACTCTTCTGCTTTCTCTAAAAGCCTCAGGATCTCTATAAATCCTAACAAAAAATCACAAGACTTCTGTCTTTAAGGAGGAGGGAGATAAAACTTGCTTTTCACTCAGAAGTTAGAAAGAAGAAAGTTTGAAAACGCCGAGCCTAACACTTTGACAGCACTAAGCTGTCTAAACTTCAGACGACCTAACCGTGTCTCACAGAGTTGTGGACGGGGGGGTTTGCAGTCATTTGCATGGACCATTGTACCACACAAGTTTGGCTTCTCTTTTTTTTTTTTTTTTCTGATGAGAGCCTTTTGGCCATTTACTTCCACCCTGGCTGGCTGTTTGGAGCTGTGAATGGCCTTCACTCCAGGCCCACACAAAGAAGCCTTTGTGCCACGGCTGCACCATATTCATCATGTAATGCCTGTTAGACAAATCTGATTGGACGCTCCTGTCACTTTGATGTGTGTCCAGAGGGCGAGCGGTTTGGAAGTGGTGAATTTCACTCTCTCGCTCGCTCTCTCTTGACCTTTAGGGCTAATATAGATGGGAGGTTCGGGTGGTGGAGACCCTCATTATGTGCGAAAGCAATTTCATAACAATTTCTTAAGTCGGGTTGAGATGATTGACGTTACTTTACTCTGGCCTGAACAAAACACAGATTTGAGCAGAATAACGGATGAATGTGCAGAGTGTGGACTCAATTCAAACTATTTTAATCCCACCCCCCCACGCACACTTTATTCACCCTCTTCCCCCCCCCTCTTTGTGGCTCTTTCGCTCTTTTCAGCTTTCTATCCAGTTTTTTTCTTCTTTTTTTGCCCAGCATTCCTGATTTTCAGGGTAATTCCACACAGACAGAGCTGCTAATTAAGTTCATTAAAGCAGGGGGCTGCTAGACTTCTGATAGTGAGCTTATATCTGTCTAATGACTGCTGGAACTGGAGCTGGACCCTTGTTGGGTTTGTTGTTCACTGGATAAAGGAAGAACCAGGGGGTCTGGTTGGTCTAGCTGTTTTCGAGTGGTACTACTGACTCCAAACGGAGTTTTTAGATGTCCTTCACATAAAAACTATAATATTTTGCTGTAAAATCTTAACTAGTGGTATTACTGTAGTAGTACTACTATAGTTTTCCGTTATGGGTGGCCGCTTACTGGCTCAAGTCAAAAGAGCCTAGAAAGTGTACATATTGATTAATACATTCAAAAGTATATTAAAATGCACTTTATACACCCAGTGACTTGAAATTTTTTACACGTTAGGTTAGTTGGTTGTGAAATGTCATGTGGAACGACTACAAAAAACAAAAAAAACATTAATATTTATCATGATTGAGATGTGTAAACTGACATGTATTCAAATTTTAAGGAAAATATGGTATTACATTTTACTTCATGGCTATAGCACACTACATTTAAATTTAACTCATTAAATTTAAACTTTCATTGAAAATGGTGTAAAAGAGTACATTTCTGGAAACTTGGTCCATGTGTTTAAAATTTTCCTTTTGTTAATCGTGAACACTCTAGTATTTTATGGAAGCCCGTTTCTGCCATATACAAAAAAAATCATGCTTTTGTAAAACATAATTATGACTTTTTCATAAAAAGTCATAATAATGACACAAAAAGTGTGAAATTATGATATAAAAACAATTATGGCAAAGAATTTTGATTAAAGGTGCAATATGTAAAATTTTATGTCCACTAGAGGTCGCTAGAGGCCTATTCAAAACAAAGGCGTAGCTTGATGATGCCAAGTTTGAGCGCGGAATCTTGGGACATGTGGACTTCAACTCACAGCTGGTGGAAATAATCGGGATAGGACTTGGGAAGAAATCATGTTCATGGATGCGATTATTAACGTTACTGTAGTATGAAGCAGAGCGGGGAGTGTTGTGGGAGCTGAACGAGGCCGCTGGAGCGATTGCGCAACACACGCCTCACGACGCGGGACTTTTATTATGACACAGTCGCCGGCACTGCTTCCGCTTTTCCGGTCATGAGTATGAGGTAACGCAGCTCTGTTTATCATATTAGATACATTTGAGTGTGTTGAAAATGATGTTATAACGTTACTCTGTGCGTTCGATCAGCGGCTGCTGTGAGACATTGTTACACACTGCAGTAAGATAGATCGATATTAGAATATCATATTAAATGCTGGATGGCTTGTGTTGATAAATGCCATGCAATTAATTTTAAAACGTATTGTATGATGGAGAAAATTATGTACTTTGGTGTTTCCATTGTTTCTACAAAAAAACCGGAAACCGAGGGTAACGCGGGTATGACGCAATTGACAGGCGACTCATCACATGTCCCGGAGCCTTGGTTAAAATTGCAATTTTCTCATGATTTACAAATAGTTGGAAACATTTGGGATATTGTAAGTACTCAAGTGAACAAAATATATAACTGGCCTAGTGGTTTTTGGATATTTTACTGCAAAATTCTTACATATTGCACCTTTAATGTCTTAATTGTAGTATCTCATTTGACTCTCAATTTTGAATTTTTGTCATAATTGCATAACTTACAGTTTTTCATGATTGCTAACAAACTATCTGATTCAGTTGACAGTTTCCAGAACAATTAATTCAGTTCTCAAACCAAAGACACATTGCTCAAAATCTTTCACCTGTTTTCACACATATTACAATTTTCTCAATGTTTTCTGCAGAACTCTACACAAAAATGCCCTCATTTTACAAAGGTTTAAAGGGTTAGATTATCCAAAAATGAAACTTCAACACCCCAGAAAGCGATTTCAACCAAGGGGGCACGTGAAGTTCTGCATAGGGGACCCATTTGACCATTGGCTGCCCTGAGCAATTCTGTTACTTTCTTTTTCTTCTACTTTACTTTCTATAAAATAATGACTTATTTACTTTATAGTATGTTGCCAAGAATGCACACATTCAACACTCAACCAAAAATGTAGAATGGCTTACGCACTGCAGTAAAAGGAAACTGAATTATAAAAACAATAGATTTCATATTTTCTGCAAGTAGAACCGAAACATGACAGATAATGCAGTTTTCATAATGCCATCAACTGTTAGTATTTTGACACTATGATTGACTATATATTCATGTTGGATGAGCTACTGCTAGTGTTTTGACAGAATGACTCGATTTTGAATCAGGTTTGCTGTGTTTTAATAGAGTTAGCATGTAGAAAAGGTTTTTAAAATTTTGAAATGTAGAGTTTTGTATTAGAGTATTTGTTTACCAAAATATGGTTTTGGCCAGAAAATTAATTATGTGATATAGGTATGTTGCTGTGTTAAGAGTTTAGAAAAAGTACATTAAGTATTGGTAAACGCTGTAAAAAGTAATCTACCCTATCTACTCAATAAAATTATGGCAACAGTTTACAAGCAATTTTATTAATTAAATTCGACAGGAATTGATTTAGAATTAATCAAATTAATTCCTTAAAAGTCAACCATTTAAAATGTGTAAAATTAGCAAACACCATTACAAAAACCACAAACTGACATAAAAAGCAGAGTCAAAATCAACATCAACATCAAAACCTCTGTTAATTCATGTGATTCAGTGATTCTGCTTGTTATCATCATGTGTCTTCAATGTTGGCAATAAAAATAAAGTGTTCTTAATTCATCTTTGATGTCTGTTTTGTTTAAATTTTACTTGTTTTAAATGATTGACATTTAAGAAATTCATTTGATTAATTCTAACTCAATTCTATTTGTTGAATTTAATTATAAATATCACTTGTAATCTGTTGCCCAAAATTTATGGAGTACATATAGTGTAAT